>CM047877.1:20563495-20728495 GCA_026212405.1 Petrea volubilis
ATATGTATATATGTATGTATTTCTATGAGTTATATAATTATTATTTTCCCATTTTATGACAAAGTTTGAGATATAATAGTAGCACAAATGAAATTTATTATTTTGAGATATAATTAAATGGTTACAATGGTGTTTTATTTAGTTTGTCATTTTTGTTTCATGTGAGTCATATAATTAGTATTTTCCTATTTTGTGTCAAATTTTGAGATAAAGTAAATGTTCTATTGATATATGACCCCTAAATGAGGGGAACGAGAAACAAAAATTAATTAATGAGATTTCACAAAAAAAAAAAAATTAATGAGATTTCATGATTTTAGAAAAGTAATGAAAATAAATGATTTATTTGATTCGAGTCTTGAAAGTAAGGGAAGTAATAATGATACATTATAGGGAATTAAATAGTTAACTTATTATGCACAATCTAGAAAATATTATGGATCTATAGAATTGACTTTTCTTATGAAAATAAATTATTTTGCACAAGTTTATAATCTCAGTTACGATATAATGCATATATCTTAGGACCCGTATTCATGGAAATAAAATGGTCTTATCTAGAAAGTAACTATAGAAACCAACAAAATTTTAGGTACAAAATTCACTCAATGTGTGTGCAACAACAACAAAAACAACAACAACAATAATAATAACAATCAAACTGTTAAACTTTAACACTACAAGAAAACGCACAATTTTCGGCGAATTTTCGATGAAAAATTAAAAAAATAAATAAATAATTTTTAAAATTTTCGACGAATTTTCGGGGGAAATTCTGCCAAAAATTTTCAAAAATAAAAAATAAAAAAATAATATTTTTTAAATAAAAAATAATTAAACAGATTTTCAGCGAAACATTCCGCCAAAAAATTAAAAAATAAAAATAATTAAAAAAATAATATTTGAATTTTTCGACAGATTTTTGGGAAAAATTCCACCGAAAAAATTAAAAATTAAAAAATAAATAAAAATAATATTTTTTAAATAAAAAACAATTAAAAATAATATTTTTGTATTTTTTGTCAAATTTTCGATAGAAAATTCAGTCAAAAATTTTGAAAAATAAAAAATAATATTTTTTAAATAAACAATATTAATAATTTTATATAATTTTAAAATATATTAAAATTTAAAATTTTGATTTTTATTTGAATTATTATTATAAAATGATTGTTATTATTATTATTATTATTATTATTATTATTATTATTAGACTTAAATGAACTTTTGTATGCTATATATGTGTGTGTGTGTGTGTGTGTGTGTATAATATTATGTATTATATATAAAAAAAATTTAAAAATTAAAAAATATTAAAATTTTCAGTAAATAAAAAACTTATTATTATTATTATTATTATTATTATTATTATTATTATCATCATCATCATCATCATCATCATTATCATTATTTTTAATTATTTTTATTTGAATTGTTGTATGCTATAAATATAATATGTAATGAATTATGACAATAAAGTAAAGATAACTCAACAGTAAGCGAGTTGTTTGTCAATTTAGAGGGCGAAGGTTCGACTCCCAACAGCTCCAAAATTTGGGGCAATTCTGGGCGCAGTTATGCACGCGCGCGCGAGCTGGGGTGAGGTCCCGGGTTCGACTTCTTAGTTAGGCAATTGAAATTTTGTTTTAAAAAATATAAAACAAATTTCTGCCAAAAATTTATTTAATTAAAAAAAATCCTCCTAAAATCCACTGAAAATTGAAAAGTGACGAAGGTTTATCTATCGAATTCATTTGCCGAAAATCCTCCAAAATTAATTATTTTCGTCGAAAATACCGTTTTTTCTTGTAATATAATAGCATACAATTAAATTTTTATTAAATTGTCTATAGAATATTTATCTTTACCTTTTTAAATTATCTGTAATGTATTTATCAAAATTTTCATAAGTCAATAAATTTAAAATAAAATTAATTTTTAATAAAAAATAAAGAAATATAAATTAAAAAAATTTCAAAAGAGAAATGTAAGAGATGAGAGACGGGACATATGGAAATAGAAAATAAATCACTTTGTTAGAAGAGGGAGAGTGGAGAGATAAAAATAGTTAAATCTTAAAAAGTAATATACACAGACACACACACATATTCTTTTAATACTGAAAAATTATATATCACCTATTACAAATAGAATATTTTTGACTGCACTCTTATTGAATAAAGAGAAATCACCGATTTTATTTGTTGTGGTTTTATGGCCCGTTTGTAATGGTAAGTTGGGTATTTGAGTGTTTCATTTGTACTACTAAATTTGATATTTTACAATTTTCATATAAAAGATTGTGTGAAAAGCGCATGACATGAATATTATATAATATTTGAAAATGATCTAATACAAAAGTTGGTCATTCAAAATAATAAACAAAGAGATTAATACATCAAAATTATATAATGTTTTATTATTTAAAAAATATATTTTCATTTACTCATGTCACGATTAGACTATTTTACCTTTATACATATATAATCTACTACAAATTAGATTCAGAAAAATATGCTTATTATCAATTATACTATCGTTTGAATTTTTCGGGCGTTACCACGGGATTTATGCTAGTATATAACTATATATATATATATATATATATATATATATATATATATATGCGTGCGTGTGTGTGTTATTGAAGTTCAGACTTTTCCGATAACAGACTTGCATCATTCATAGGGCAATTTTCGTGACTCTCAAAAAGGGGAATTAAAAATTTAAAATATTCAAATTGAGTATGAAAGTAATAAATTAAGAATCAGTTATCCAACTCTTAGATAACTCAAATTGATTCTCTTTTGTCAAATCATATGCTTTGAAGACAATTTTCTCTGTAAAAAGATGATTACCAAGAAGCAGTATAGCACATATCAGTCTTGTAAAACTCAAAAAAATTGAAATTTTAAGCTCTTGTACGAGGTGACTTCGTCTAACCATCATATACTTAAATTAAATATAACTTGAGAAAGAAATTATATTTTTAAGCATGAGGCCATTTTTGTTTTCTTTTGAAACCCCAAACCATGAAATCAAAATATTCAAATTGCATTGTTTTTGTCTAACTTGAAAACCTACAAATAACTAGATTTGATCAAGTTTTATCAACATGTGCAAAATTTTATGGCAATGATTAAGCAAGAGGACACCTTCCTCCTAATACAGTGGCTACTTTTCCTAATTTATGTATATATGATAATTCAAAGATAATCAATTATTTTATGGTAGAATAATTTGATAATGCAATTATAAACAATAGATTTAGAGTTCGTTTGGATGAATTTTTTTTAGAAAAAAAAATACTTATTTTTTGAAAAAAAAATATTTCAAAGAAAAAATATTGTGTTTGGAAGGGGGTTTTTTATAAAAAATAAAAGCCCGAAAAAAGTCACAAGGAGCTTTTTTTAAAAGCTATCCCAAAGTAGCTTGAAATAAGAGAATCTTTTAAAGTATTTTAGCTACTGTATCTAAATATAAAATTATTTAACTAAAAAATAAAAAATTCTATCATAAAGAATACTATTTAAAAAATATCTTTTTTTTAAATTCATCTAAACGGCGGTTAACATTGGAAAGCACAAGGAGAGCACGATTCCATGTGGCATCACTATTCCTTAAATTTGGATTTGGGCCTTAATAAGGACAAAACGGGTATTATTTGCCATTCCACTCTCGACGATAACCTTGCACGCTACTTAATGCTAATTGACTTCAAATTAATTATAATTAATATAACAAAATATATCTTCTTCTTTTTTTTTTTTCTTTTGAGGGACATAATATATCTGTTTAAAATCGCAGGTTATTTTCATTTTCTATTGCACAAATCCCTAGTACATATAGTCAGGGACGAAGCAGGAAAATCAAACGGGACAACTCAGTGTTAAGTTAATATAAAACTATATTATATATTTATTCTTATTAAAGTTCAAATGTCACCGGAATAAATCCTTCTGCTTTATTTATTTATTTATTATTATTATTATTATTATTATTATTTGTGTATAAAGGAACATGAATAAAGAAATACAAAGACAGTCTTCATTTAGTTTTTCAAAACGAGGACAGCTAATGCAAAATTCTGAAGCACCAGACAGTTTATGGGTACAATAATTGTAGCATAATTCATTATAATTACGCATTTTCTGGCTTAAAATTTTGGGAAAAAAAGTAAGAGGTCCCTTATTTGAACTTTGTTTTTATTTATATTTTCTATAAACAAGATGTAGAATTCGAAGATTCAAACAAAAACCATGCCATACACATGCATTGTGGTTTATAGTATCGTGTATAATTATTGATAATGACCGTGATAAGATAAGATTATAATGATTAGAAAGAATGTCAATAATGCAATATCACCAAAATCAGTACTAGCTCATTTTAGTAATATAGTCTACATCAATAGTGAATTTTTATAGTCTTGAATGTTTAGCTAATTAAAGAAATATGTATAGTGAAATTTCATCCATAAATACAGAACTAGTGGTGATAAAATAGGTTAGGAACCGCTGATCCAACCCAACCCACATGGTTTTGAGTTAGGCTGAATTGGGTCTAAGATATTCTAAAGTGGGTTGGATCTCATTTGATTGATGTTGATAATGGGTGGATGATAGGTTGGTTACGGATTGATCATGGGTTGTAAATGGGTCATCCAATAAATAAAATATATATATATATACATACATATATATTATTTAATTTCAATTTATTTTAGTATTTTAAAATCATTTAAAGAGTATATGAACTAATAATTTAAATTTTTCTTTTTTTTTTGTTTTGATTAAACATATAACAATCATGCATTGAACCGCTTAAAAACCATATCAAGTCCATTTACAGCCCACCCATTTTCAACCCATCCATAATCCAACTCATCTTCAACCCACTTTTTAAAACACATCTTCAACTCAACTTATTTTCAACCCAATCTACTATGACCCAATCCAACTCTCCAATTGCTACCTCTATATCGTATTCATGCATTACAACATCATTTGGTGCTGGAACTAATTAACTACAATACTTTATTTAGGGGTGATAGTTGTGTCGTATTGGGTAGATTTGTAGTGGATTAATTCGTGTTAGTATTGAAAATTGGTCAATCCAAACCCTACAAAATAAACATCAAACCTAATAAGTCTTAACACAATATTATAATGTCAATCAACCAAACATAATAATTTTTGAGTCGACCCAATAACACAAAATCTACTACGTTCCCAACTCATATCAACCTATTATCATATCTATTTTCTCAATTATTAATTCAATAAAAGTAACAATTTTCTAGCTACTAGAATAACATAATCAAAATTGTTCGAAACATATATATATATATATATATATATATATATATTTATAAAAACAAAACACACCTGATTACATCATAGATATCCATAAGTCAAAAATACCACCATATATGTTTAAAAATTTCTGCTAGCTCCAAAGCCCCCAGCGACTGAGAAGCGAGAAGATGAGTCCAGAAAGAAATTGGGAGAGAAGGGAGAATGAGTTATGATGCTGGAAATTGAAAATAAAAAGACCTTATGCCAAAGTTTTGAGATGGTGATTTTGTATTTTTTTTTAATGGATTTAATTACACTTTTAGTCCTGTAACTTAAGTCCTCTAGTATATTTGGTCCTGTATATTCGTCTTGTACACATTTAGTCCTGTATATTTTTAATTTTTGATACATTTGGTCTTGGGGTGACAAATTTAGTCATGAACCCCTATAAATGTGGTATTGGACTGACAAATATAGTCTTTTATATTTACATTTTTGGTCCTTCCTCATTTTTTCGGCCAAATTAATAACTTCTTTATACCACCTATTACAACACAATTATACAAATTTCAACTCACGGAACTAAATGTATAAAAAATAATAATTTCTTTAGACCACCTATTACAACACAACTATACGAATTTCAACTCATGGGACTAAATGTGTAAAAGTAGTGTAGCCGAAAAATCATTAATCTGGCCGAAAAAATAAGGAAGGACCAAAGTGCAAACGTAAAAGACTACATTTTGTTAGTCTAAGACCATATTTGTAGGGGCTCAGGACTAAATTTGTCACTTCAAGACCAAATGTGTCAAAAGTTAAAAACATACGGGACTAAATATATAAAAGAACATACATGACCAAATGTGCTAGAAATCCTAGCTAAGTTACAAGACTAAAAGTGTAATTAAACATTTTTAATGATTGCAATTAAAATAAAAAGAAAAGAGAAATAGAAAGGTTTATAAGATTAAGGATTTAAATTTTGAACTACTGACAATTTTGAATTTTCTTATTCTTTTTCTTGCTTTTGTCTTAATGTGGATTCGTGTTTGATCGTATTTATGGGTTGTTCAATAAAATTATCATATCTATTGTGTAACTTACAATCCAACCTAAACCCACCAAATTTTTTCAAGTTTTTTTATCATATCAAGCCATTGACCCAATCTAATAATCTCAAACCCAAACGCAGAAATATTGTATTGATTCGTGGAGAGAGAGAGAGAGAGAGAGAGAGAGAGAGTTAATTGATAATTTTTTTAGTGATATTTCTCTTTCAAATCTATTATTGCATATTTGCATAATTAGATAAAGATTGAACGTAAACCTACTTTCGTTGCAGTCAATGTCTTAAAATTGGAATAGTTCATCCAATCAAAAATCAATGCAGTTTAAGATCGTTGTCTCAACCGTTGTATGAATCAATGATATTATAATTATATAATAAATAATGACTAATATTTAATTTAGCAAAATCGATTAAAATATTGAAAAATAAAAATTCACATATAAAATGTTTCCAATACAACAGAAATTTAAAATATCATCAAATTCAAGAAAATGCACTTACCACTTTAAATTATAATCAAAAGCAAAAAAAATCATAAATAACAAGCATAATGAACTATTTCATGTCAAAACAACCTATATATAAAGTTTAGATTCCAGCAAATAGAGCAAGTGATTCTAAAACAATGTGGAAACTAGGTACTCACACTTAAAACCATGTAATTCAATGCAAATCTAAAATTAGCATTTACTTAATTTAATTTATTATATTTTCATAAGATGGCATCAAAGTGTGAAAGAGAATGCATGATGAGAAATTTAAGGCATCAATTAATATATATATATATATATATATATATATATATCGAAGCCATTTGTAAGTTGTGATGAAATGAATGTTTCACTGAATTGTATTGTATTGTATCAAAATTTATATCATTACGGACATGAGGCTACATCACTTGAGTAGTGGCTTCTCAACAAAGAGAAAAAAGACAATATTACCTCCAATGGTGCATCGTAAATTTATGTTACACACATCAAGTATTTATTACTAGCAAATCAAGTGGAGGGGGGGGTTGGGGGTGGGTTTAGGAAATCACAATCATACAAAATAAGATTTATGTGATTCAATAAAGATATATCTACAACTACATTAGAGAATATACTTTATTATTTTTAATTGTAACAAAATTATAAGAATTGTGCTCTCTTTATATTAAAAGATCTAGGGCAATATTTCAAAAAATAAATACATTTAACGCAGCGGCTGCCGAGTCAATTCAACGAAATGCATAATCAGGTCAAATCAAGTTTCACATCTCAAACAACATTTTTCTTAAACACATACTTATATTATATATATAATATAAAATAGAATATCAAATAAAATAAAAATATATAATGGGTCCACACTAAATTTAGGCATGTTGTTGTCAACTTGTCCCAAAAGAAGCCAAATCTAGGCAATTGTACTACCTTATTATATTTTGAAATGTGTCCGCTTTTGGTTGGGCACTGTATGGCTATTTCAAGTTGTTATATATAAAACAATATATATATATATATATATATATATAAATACTAGCTAGTACCATCTGATGATGTTTCAACAGTATCAAAACTTTTTTTCTATTTAAATTTTGAGTCCTTTGCAATGTAACTAGGTCCTAGGCTAATTTTATTTAGGAAGATGATGTCGACGCTCCTAATTTTTATATTGAAGCTCTATTTTTATTAATTTATTAAAAAATTAATAAATATACCCTCAATTTAAAATGTATTTTTTTTTTGTATTAATCTATTGATAGTGAAACATATGAAAACTTTCCAAAAGAAACAAAAAAGAAAAAAAGAGAAAAAAACAAACTCCTGAAATAAAATTTAATAAATCAAATATACAAATCATCAAATACAAAAGCAAAATAATAAAGTATAATCAAGAAGATAGTATATTTCCATTAGACATATAAAAATTAAACTTAGGTACTTCGACCAAATTATCTGGATTTGGTTCTTACGTCCAACAACAACAAGAAGAACATGAACACCACCACCAACAACAAGAATAAACAATCTTTATACAAAGAAATAGAGTATGTCAAACTTTTATTCTTTTGGATTTATTCTGCTCTCATTTATGGCTGTTGAGAAGCCGAGAAGAGAATTTAATTTTATGCTCTAGGCTGTGGTTGTTGTACCGCCAAATTGAAAATAAGGTGAATGGATAGTGATTTAGGATAATTTTGTCCAACAAACAAAATTAAGTGATGCTTAAAAGGTAAGATGGTATTTTAGTTAAATGTCTAAACCTAAAAATCGGATTGGAGTGCCAATATAAAAACTTGGAATGCTAACATCATCTCCCTTTTATTTATATTATATTTTATAAGTCCTCCCTCCTAGATCTGATAAGATTTTGCAAAGTTTATAATATATATAAGTCTCTATCTAAAAATATATTTTAAAAATAATTGACTAAATGAGATTGCATATGCATCTTTTCTATAATTCTTATCAAATAATCTGGAGACATTATTTTATAAGTTTATAACTAACTGGTAGGCTAATCAATTGTTTGAACACCTCCTTGAAAAATCATATTAATTGTTTTATAATGAACAATAAAATATTGTTGCATGCCCATCAAATATTGCAGATTAGATCACATGGGCAGTAAAATATCGTCTTATATTGATAAAATGGAAATATATATGAATGCAATAAATATTAAAAAAAAAACTTAATAGATATTTATAATTTAATTTGTTAAAATTTATATATATAATTAAATGATTTTATTTTTATTTTGGACGCTTATCAAGTGTGTCTACTGGTAGCATGATTAAAAATATTGGAACCGAGCGTGGAGCACAAGGAAAATTCAACGCGTGCATGGCATTGCCTACTTCTTTTTCTTTTTTTTTTTTTGTCACGAGTTGCAATCAGTAAATTGGCCTTCATCTTTGTATTATTATGAAATACAAGACTTTTAAAAATATAATTAAAAGAGATTAAAGTAATCTTGCATGATGAGAAACAGGAGACATTAACATTTCATGGTATATGATATTATGATTATATGTCCCTTTCGTATTTTGTCCTTTTCACTTATTTTCCTTCTTTACTTCAAATCAAAAAAACTCACTTTCACAATTTTACTTGCACCATCTAGGAACAGGAAAAAATAAATAAAAAAAATACTAGTTTCACCAAGTTGAACAAAAAATCTTCATCTTTAGTCTCTGATATTGTTTTTTTATGCTTGCATCATGGAATTCTTAGGAATGATAGCCAATTTGTGTAAAATCAGTTACAAAATTCAAACTTTAGTAATAACATGGGAATAAGTTGGTTACATCACTTCTTTTTTTTTGTCTCAAAATGATAGTTTATTTGTAAAAACACAAATGATCAAATTAGATATGTCGAAGATTTCTTGATCTTCCGGCTAAAAAGAAATCCCATGATCAAAGGAACCGTCTTTTTTGTCGTTATAGATATGGGTATTCGTGTATCGTACGATTTGTAATGGGTTGTCAAAAACTGTTTAGAATGTATTCACATGGTCTGTGTGTGAAATTTTTTTTTTTTAAAAAGACAAGCAAATTAGATATGTAATATAAAAAAAAAAAAATTGGAGGAAAAAATAGATTAACTGAAACGATGATGCGGTTGATTTAATGTAAATTGCTGACTTTATGTCATGAAGACAAATTATTGACATTTATGTCAATTTATAGGGCCAAGGTCATACATAATTAATTTAGGTTTAAGTCATATTTTTACTATTGTTCATTATCTAGTGTTACGTACGTGCATCGTTTGATGTACAATTCCTTACATTTTTGACCCACATCTTTTCAATTACACCTCTTCATAAAATAGTTGTATACAACACCGCACACACCAAAACCTGACTTTTATGAATTAAAAAGAAAAAAGAAAAAGAAAATCTCTAACTTCAATAACTTAGTTTAATTATTATACTAGACTAAATTTAGATATTTTCTTTATCCTATAAGATTTAAATACCTTCAAAGTATAAAAATCATAAAAGATGTCAAATTAATTACGACTCAGTCGAAATCTATTTGGAATTAAATTATTTAACTGTCAAATTGAATTCAAATAAATTATTAAATTTTATCTAATTGAAAAATTAAATTTAATCTAAATATCACTAATTTTGTTCATCTAAATTCATTTTCATTCCCACTATCCCGCGCAGCCTTTTTTTTTTTTACCTTGTTTATATTCTACTTTTTTAGTGGGTTAGTCGCGCTTTACCATATGAAATATACAAAATGTTCAAAATGATCTTTTAAATGGTCTAAAATAGCATTCTACCCTAAATCTTTTAAAATAAAGTATTTCACTTTCTTACTTGAAGTTTTATTGTTGGTTAGTGTAATTTGAGATATTTTTCTTAACTTTGACACATGTAATCTCAATTTTTTTTTAGTAATCGAATTTAAATTAGTCAGTTAGTAGATTAAAATTTCGCGATTAGTTAGAAAAAAAAAGTGCAATTCACCCTTCTTTTAACACTTACTTTCTTCATATTTTTACTGTGGTAAAATTCTGTCCCCTAAATGAAGGGTCCAAGCCCAAATAACCAACCAAAATCAGATTCCTTCTTCTGTCTCTCTCTTCATTACGGCTGTTTCTGTAGCTGCGTCTGCTGCTTCTCTGTTTTCTTTTGCTCTGCCTGACACCTATAAAACCACCTCTCCTCCATTAAAGCACTTCTCTTTCTATCTATACATACACTTAAATACACAGTGCGTGTATGTCTCTCACTCTTGCTCGTCTTTTGAGTACTGTTTGATATATTGAGGAAAAAAAAAACAAGAAATTAAAGTAAATGTATGCGGAAACTGGACTAATGTTCCCATACTTTCAGAACTTCTCTGAAGAAGTTCAGCAGTTTGATGAGTTTTTCTGCTCACAGAAGCCCAATGCTTCATTGGTAAATAATCATTTTGTTTATTGCTATCTTGATCAGCATTTCAATTTTTTTTTTGGTCAAGATCAGACTTTAAAATTGAGTTTTTTTTGCCCCTTTTCTTCCGTGTTTATAATGATGTTTTGTTTGGGTCTTCTGATCTTCATTTTTCTTTGGTTGAAGTTCAATTTTGCCATCTTTTTATTTTCGGGTTGGGGAAATGGGGAGTATGGATTTCAGTTTTTCAGGTTCAGGGTTTTGAAGCTCGATTATTATATTCATGGGTTTTCATTTGATTTTTCATTTTCTGAATTATCACTGTTTGATTGTACAAAAATTCCGGGGGCAATTTGATGGGCATTTTCAAGAATCTTTTCCTTGAGTTCCTTTTCAATTTCAATTTCGATTTAAGTACTTTGATTTCTGAACATTTTCTCGGAAATTAAAGTTATAGCATGAGAAAATACAAAGAGTTCCCATTCGGATTTGGCTGCTGCAAATATTGACTTAGTTGAAAAGGAAAACGGAAAAATGATTTATTTGTTTCAAAGATTCTATTTTTTTTCTTTAGTGTTCTGTTTTCTATTGGCATCAAAGAGAGCACAACAGGAAGCACTTAAGAGTTCTATTTATGGTAGAAAAAGTAAAATATTGGAAAATAATAACACAATCATTGGTTTCGTGTTCTTCATAAACTCATCAATTTCTTCTTCCGTTGCAAAGGATACAGATAGTTTATGAGTTAATTTTTCCACCTTGTCATCTTTTCCTGTTTTCAACTATTCTTTTTTTGTGAAATTTCTGATCCTTTGATGTCAACCCGTTGAGGGCTTTCACCTTTTCACATCATTATGTTGATTCAATACGGTAAAAGTGGGGGAAAAGTTAAAGCTAATCCACCCTTTAATGGTTGTTATTCTAAAACGGTTCTTGTTCTGGAGTGGGATTTCTCTTTTTCATGTGAAACTTTAATGTGAACCTTAAATGGGTTTGATCTCAATCTCCCTCTTTTTTCATGTGCTAGAGCCTGGAGGGTTTGAGCTTCTAGGCACTTCTTGTGGAAATAAAGACAACCTCGAAGAGTTGGGATCTTAGCTAGGGCACTCCATACGGAAATGTTTCTGATTTAAAATTTTGGCCTAACTTTTAAGGAATTCGAAAGTGCAGATATTTTTTGAAAACTTCAATGATTGCTGTTAGTTTTGATAAGGCTTTGTCGAAAATCTGAAAGTTGGTGGGAGAGTCTAGTGGCCAATAATTTAGTTCATGTTTCCTGCCTTGTTCTTTTGTCTTGATAGAACATGTGAGTACCACCTGAATTTTCAGGAAAAGCAGCGTGATTTTCTAGCCAAGCTTGTGTAATCTTATAGATACATAATATTTCCTGAAAAACCCTGATCCCCCACCCCGACCCCAAGGCGGGGGCGGGGGGGGGGGGGGGGGGGGTGGACTGAAAATAAAAAGAGAGAGAGAGAGATTTGGGAGTGTCCTGTCACTTGTATTTCAATACGTTGCGGCTTGGCCCCAGTTTCTAGTCTTATTTGTCCTAATATGCTATTTAACAATTGTGTTTAATGTAAATTTTCATATGTTTGTGTTTATTTTGGGGTTCTTCTGCTACGTATGGACCATCATATATTGACTAAGTTGCTCCACAAGATGTATACATGTAACTCACCATTTAAGATTTTAAATGTTTAAAGCACTGAGAAAAATTGGTATACCTGAGGCCTTTTTGTTGTTTTCTGAAAATACTCGAACAAGTATTGCAATTTGAAGCATTTTGCACTCAATTTTTTGACCTTAGTTTTCACACTGCATTTTGAAAATTTTAATCTTGCAGAGGATCATTTTCTGAAATGCTGCTTGCATAGTAGTTCTGTTACATGTTTCATTGGGCATCTTAGACGTGTGAATTGTTGGCTTCGAAAAGGGAAAACATGTAATTACCTGTGAAAAGAAAAAGCATTAATCTTTCCTCTTTGTTCTGGATAACTAAAGAAAAGGTAGTGATCAACTTGAGATTAGTTACAAGATTTCAGCGTCATTTGTAAAATCAGCCTTTCCTCTACAGTGTAATGAACACCAAGTTTCTCAT
Source organism: Petrea volubilis (assembly GCA_026212405.1). Classification (NCBI taxonomy): domain Eukaryota; kingdom Viridiplantae; phylum Streptophyta; class Magnoliopsida; order Lamiales; family Verbenaceae; genus Petrea; species Petrea volubilis. Next base: position 20,576,850 of record CM047877.1, read on the forward strand.
GTCACAGCAAACTTTTTTTACTGAATTTTAATTTCAGGGCATAACGAGCAGCCTCATTCAACCATCCACTATATCGGATTACAACCTCGGTGGAGAAGGGGATCTATTCAAGGCTCCTGAACCAGTGATTGGAGAACCGTTGATGGGCCTTGATCCAGTGACAGTTGCCATCTCAATGATATCATGTGGAGAGGATGTCATCTCTACCCAATCATTGGCTGTGTCTGATATTGAATCATCTATCGAGAGTGGACAACTCCTCAGTGAGGTTTTCTATGAGTGCAGGAAGGATCTTTTGGCAAAGGAGGGAAATGAAACGCCATTCTCTGAAGTCCTTAGTATCAAAATACCCACTGTAAAGACAGATGAAAACTTGATTGTTGAGGAGAAGTTGATTGCAGAGGGCGGTGCATTCCAGAAAAGTGTCAGTTCAAGTTGTTTAAGAGCAATGGACTGTGTGCTTCAAAATCCACCGAGGCCAAATTTTCTTGATTTTCCGGTTTTGGACTTTGGAGATATTTATGGAATGCGGCGATCCTTTAGCGAAGGAGACATAAAGGTTAACTTTACTTTCTTCTATCTAATTCACTCACATTTTTGTCGTCCTCTGTTCTTCTTTACCCCCTCATACTATTGGGCGTTTCTTTCTTCCTTTATTTATTTCTATCTTTTTTTAAAATTATTAGTTTTAGGTTGATGCCTTCCTCATACAATTACTTAGTTCGATTACATGTATAGCATGCATGCCTAAGCTGCTTGGTACATGTAATCCATATTAAAATCTTGCAATAGCCTTAATGGGGCGTAAGAAGAGTTGGAGTTATGTGGCCTCAAAAATGAATATTAAAGAAGAACAATGTGTGCAAGTTCTTGATAACAAACATGTATGAGCTTCTGAAGAACGATGGTTTACATATACCTGCGCTCCTGAGTGAGGCAAGCGCAATATTTATTGGTTCTACGAACTGAGAAATGTTTAGATGTTTCTGGACTGTTGGACAGGATAGGGCAGGATGATTGATACTGAGTTTTTATGACAGACTCTTGGTAATGGCAATATAAACCTCGTACAATCCCCAACGGAGCAACTTAAAATCATGAACAGAAGCTGCACTTCTGAAGATCGAAAGGAGAAGCTCTCCAGGTACAGGAGCAAGAAATCCAAGAGAAACTTTGGCAGAAAAATCAAGGTGAAATTTAAATCTTTTTTCTCAGGTTACGGATACAATTTTACTGAAAACTGCATGGGGGACGCTATGATTCAACTAATACAATCGTGTTTGAATCTCAGTATGCTTGCAGGAAGGCTCTTGCTGACAGCCAGCCAAGAATCCGCGGAAGATTCGCCAAGACGGAAGAAATAGAAAGTTCGAAGAAGCTGTGAGTACTGTTTCTATTACGAAGCAAGGAGAATAAGCATCGCAACGTAGATATTAGCCGGCGAGGTAAAAAGAGCAATCCCCCATGCCCATGGTAATGCCATGCAGTTGTTATGTTACTTGAAGCTTAAGGAGGGAAAGGGGGATGATTAATGAGTTTGAAATCTAGCTAGTTTTTATCTTCATAACTGTAATAAATGTCCTTTGTAGGTCGAATGCTTGACTAGTTCTGTATATAGCGGCGTTTAACAATAAATAAACTAAGATATCTGTTATGTCATAAATCGTTGCTCCATGCTCGTGAGTCTGTTTGGCAGCACACAATAACACATTGAATAGGGGAAATCATGGACTCTTAATCACCCATTCGATTCTATATTCAATGAAGAACGGTTTCCCGATATTAGTCGTTAAATGTGTAATAAAAAAGTCATTGTAATAAACTATCTCAAATTTTACTGAAGACCATAAGCCTCTAATCGATTTATTTTCCCCCCTTTCAATTTTCACTTTTTTGTTTCATGAATAGTGCTAAGCTCGTTGTGAACAAAATAATCAAAGTACTCAAATTTAATTTGTTTTAGTAACGAAATATTAGGCCGAAGTCAAATGGACTTGGTTCGGTTTTTCTGAAAGGCCGGTACAATTAGCCCATTAGCCCAATCGCTTACGGTTCAATTGGGCAACATATTCTTAAGGAGACGTGCCGCCACTTTGTTTCCAACACGTCGTCGTTTCTTACACCGCATAAGCTGGCGGAGCCGCCGTGCCCCTCTATTCAAATCTTCACCCAACTTTTCCGTTTCACTCTCTCAAACTTTGTAGGATAGTAAATAGTTAGCAACATCGCCCGAAATAAAGATAATTTTCAGGACAAAAATGGCGAGCAATCTGTACCGTCTATTTTCATCACCGATCGCCAGATCCGAGTTATCCAACTCGGCGAGTCGCCGGCTCATCGCCACGACGGCTCAGCTCTTCCACGTTCAGCGTTCAGAAGCGAAGGAGCGTCCGATTTCCGATGATAAAGAGAAGATCCACAATCATATCGAGGATGAGGTCAAACTCGATAATAAAATTGAGGACAATGACGCCGACGATGACTTTGTGAACAAGCAGACCGGCGAAGTCGGCGGCCCCCGCGGCCCGGAGCCTACTCGCTACGGCGATTGGGAGAAGAACGGTCGGTGCTCTGATTTCTGAGTTTCCGATAATTTTGAGAATCAATCTTTTTTTTCCTTAAAAAAAAAATCCTGTTATATTTGGCGATTTGTTCATCTATGTATGTCTTATTATGAATGTGTGTGAATTTTTTGCTTAATGATAGTTGATCTTTACGAGAGTTTAGCAGATCAAATGAAAAAGTAATGGAGCTCTACCGGCATGTAAAGTTATTTAGTTGCATTTTGTGGTGTTGTAAAATAAAAGTATTTAGGTCAGGGCTGCTATTGGTACCTGATAAGTTCCATTGAATTGTTCCATGGTTTTGATTCATTTGTAAAATTTGAAATAATACGCGATTGTGACTGATAAAGTAGTAATTAATGATGAGACGTGAGAAATCAAGTTTCTATATTATGTGTTACTTCAGTTGGAGAATTTTCAATAGAAAGAGATAATTGATTCTGAAGTCATTGTAAAACAAAATTATCGTGACAAACTCAATTGGTTTGCTGCTGTAAATTTGATTGAAATCTAGCATAAATCTATTAATAATCCAAACACAACAGAATCATAGAATTTCTAACTAGAATAATCATAATTATCTCCATATGTAAGACCTATATAAAGTTAACTATACATAGGTGTTGGGTGATTGTCCCAATCGATGCAATGCACCAAATATCAAAGCCTCCATAATTGCTTCTGTTCGTGTTTCTCTCTCTCTCTCTCTCTCTCACTCTCTCTCGGATAAGTACTTGTGAACTCGAAGGAAGCCTCCATAAATGACTTCTGTTCGTGTTTCATTTCTCTCTTCTCTCTCTTTCTGATCAGTGCTTGTGTACGTGTAGGAAGCCTCCATAAATTGCTTCCGTTCGTGTTTCATTTTCTCTCTCTCTCTGATAAGTACCTGTGGGCGTGTAAATTACTTCTGTTCGTGTTTCATGCTCTCTCTCTCTCTCTCTCTCTGTCTGTCTCCCCGATAAGTGCTTGTGTGCTTGTAGGAAGCCTCCATAAATTGTTTCTGTTCGCGTTTCATTTTCTCTCTCTCTCTGACAAGTACCTGTGGACATGTTCCCTACATCAATGTATTTCCTGTCAATCGATTCACCAGAAGTTGGATAATCAACACTTGGTCCATGCGTTGACTTCGCCATTTCCCACACTAATATACATTCCCAAGTGGCTCTAATTTTGAAACCAAAATGCTCAATTCTTAATCCCGTTACACAAAGCAGAAAAAAATCATTATTTTTCTTCTCCACAAGGGTTTTACATTAATCCAAAATGGAAACTACCAAAGCCATCAGCTATGTTGTCTTGAGCTTCTTCTTGAATTATCTCTGTACACCAGTTTCAGCCTCAGAGCTCTGTTCCAGCTCCTTCAGCCGCTGCAACGAGCTCATAATCCGCTTCCCTTTCCGCCTCCAAAGACACCAGCCCACCTCGTGTGGCTACCCTGGCTTCGACCTCTTGTGTGACGCATTTAATCAAACACTTATCAACCTTCCCAACTCGGGCAATTTCGCAGTCCAGAACATAGACTACGCCAAGCAGAACATATGGCTCAACGACCCCGATAACTGCCTCCCCAAACGCCTCCTCGAATTGAACTTCTCCGGGTCGCCGTTTAACGGGGCGTTCTTACAGGATTTCACGCTCTTCAACTGCACCTTCGGCTACGGCAAGGATAAGTTCGACCCCATAAGTTGCTTGAGTGGGGAGAATTACACGGTCGTGGCTTCTTCTTCTCCGAGGGCGATCAGAATCTTGGCGTCGCGGTGCAGTTTGATCGCGACGGTGGCGGTGCCGGTTCAGCGGGACTTTTTTGAGCCGGTGATGACGTCGGATCTCAGCGACGATATACGGCTGACCTGGGCTCGGCCGCGCTGCGGGCAGGTGCGAGGCCCGAGAGGGGCAGTGCGGGCTCAAGCGCAACAATTCCACTCTCATTGAGTGCAGAAACGCTGCTCGCCATGGTAACTCATCTTACTCTAATTGTAAACCGAAAGTATTTTTCGGAAACTAAAATATATTTCTTTTTCTTATTTTTAACAGATATCATTTTATATATTAAAATAAACGGCAATTCACACAAATGGTCATTTTAGTCCCTAATCTTTAAATTGCAATATTTTGATACTTCAAATTTTAATTACGTTTCACTTTAATCTTTCGATCAATTTTTGGTAGGTAAAATTGCCAATCAAAGTTTAAACTTTACAATAATCCTTCAAATTTTATATTTATTGCACTTTAGTCATTGGAGTTTATTTGTTTTCACATTCTTCAAAATTGTATTTTATTTTTTGGTCATGACTGATATGGGGTATGTTGTGATTTTATACTTTTGTTGATAAAATATTATTAGGTTCTTAAGTTTTTTGATATAATTAGGATTTTAAAATTATAGAAATTGACAATATTATAAGCGTAGGTAAATGTATATAATATGTCTAAACGAAGGAAGTATAAAATAAAAACTTATCTAAAAAATGTCAAAGATTTAAAGAAATATAAAATTATAATTGATCACATATCTTTCAAAATTAAAAATCTGATTCCAAAATTTGATCGATATAAAAGTACCTGATTGTGGAAACATTTCCGTATAAACAGTTTGTGATACCCATAGAGTATTGTTCTAATTTTTATGATATTTTATTATATGATAAAATTTAATTTTGGTCCCTTTATAGGTATTGTGTGGTAACTTTTACACTAGCAAGAGTATAAAATATTACACCTGTAAGTTTTTTAGGATCAGCGTGAAAATATAAATTTTGAAGGACTAAAGTGCAAAAAATTATAAAATTTTAAGGATTAAATTTTGGATTGACAATTTTACCCCTAAAAATTGACTGAACAACTAAAGAGAAACGTAATTCAAATTTGACAGACTAAAATGTTGCAATTTAAAGATTATGAACTCAAGTGATTCTAAACATAAATTTTAGGGACCAATTGTGTGATTTGAAGGGCTAAAGTACAATAAATATAACATTTTAAGGATTAAAGTGGAACTTAAACTTTAGATTGACAGATTTACTCCCAAAAAAATTGACTAAAAGATTAGAGTGAAACGCAATTAAAATTTGAAAGATTAAAATATTACAACTTAATTTTGATTGTAAATTTTAGAAACCATTTGTGTGGTTTGTCCTATAATTAATATGGTGTTATATAAATCTTGGGAGAATACGCTTGGTGGAAAAACAGTTTTGTTTAAAAAGTTAAGAGTTTGATAGAGCATGACATATGAATTTAGTGTTATGACAAATAAAGAAATTATATGAGATTGATAACAGTTTATTTATTGGCAATGTGATTGTATTCATCTCCTTGAAGAATTGGTCTTAAACTTATTGGTGTGTGCATAATGAGATTGGACTTTTAATAATTGGATCTGTAGGCAGTTGGAGTGTATAATGTTCGATGTTTGACACTTTGACTAGCGGGGAAAGCCAGTTAATGTTTGATAGCAATGGCGCGATGGACCATTGAACAATAATGTTTATTTGATCAAAATGTCAATCAATGGGGACAAGTAATGAGCTCCTGATAAGATAACAAAGATTTAGATTATGTCCATGTCAAGCACGGAGGACTTCATTAAGGGAAAAAAAAAAAACACTATTCCAAAGTCATTATTTCAATTTCTTAAACTTTCAGGGCTGCCAAGAGGCGTGCGATATGCCATCTCCGTGGGTGCAGGGCTGCCAGCACTCCTCTGCTTGGTGGGCATTCTCTGTTTCGTCTGCAGCCGGCTCCATAGCTACAGCAGGCGGCACCACCCCATGATGGAGTTGTCCGTGGTGGTGGTGCCGCAGCCCACCACCGTGTCTGGTCTGGACGCTCCAACTATTGAGTCATATCCAAAAACGGTCCTAGGGGAGAGCCGCCGGCTGCCTCAGCCTGATCACAACACTTGCTCGATTTGTTTATCGGAATACGCGCCTAAAGAGACTTTGAGAACAATACCTGACTGTCAGCATTCCTTCCATGCTGAATGTATAGATGAATGGCTCCAGTTAAACCCTTCGTGCCCGGTTTGCAGGAATTCTCCCCAGTCTTCTCCTATTACTCAGCCAGAATAATCATCTTCTTTAGTTATTGGTACTGGCTCAAAATGCCAAACAAATTGGAAATCTCTCAAGTATTGGTTAGCTGAGGTTTGTTATTCTGTTAGCCACAATGTTCATACAATTTGGAGAAAAAAACAAGGATATAACTTTGTGAAGTAGATACTTCTATATATTTCTCTTATCCCTTTTCACTGGTTATGGCGTCTGAGGGCAGAATAAAGATTGAATCATCCTGCTGAACAACTAAGATGTGAATGTTGACTTGAAAATTTTAAATTATCTCTTCAATTATATATATTTTTATGGGACAATTTTTAAAGATTAAATCTCAAATCTTGAATTCTTGATATATCATTTCATTACTACATGTATATATATATTGAAAGAGATGAACATCAAGACATTTGAGTTTATCCTTTATCTAGATAAAGGGGTCATAAGTTTCGGATAGAACACACCGAAAATATAGGAGAAAAATCTGTTTGAAAAAAACTCTCCTCCAAATTCCACAATTACACAAACTTGAAGAAGGAGAATCTCCAGTCATTTCCATAAGTGTTTTTTCAAATTCTACAAATCTCCTGATCGTGGTCAACAAGTTTCTGAGCTAACCACATGATCTCCAAACCTTTAAGCCAACTGCACTCCACAAATGTTTTTTTCAAGTTCTACAAGTCTCTGACTACTATGAACAAGTTTCTGAGTCGACTACACAATCAAATATACAAATTTACATAGCACATCCTTCAAGCCTTCAAGCCGACTGCACAAGTCTTGCAAATCCAAATCTCAAGAAAAAGAGTTGATCAAGAGACTTCTTCTCTGAATTCATCCATCAAAACAAAATCACACTTGTATTTTTAGATATTTCATTTATAATTTCTATTAATTAATTTATTTCTTAATTTTAGCATATATTATATTTACGTAAAATTTTCCTATAAACAGTGAATGTTGACTTGCTTGTCATTAATAGAATCACAGATCTACTTGAACAATTTCTGATGTAGCAATATGGGTTTTTGGTTTTACAGTAGTTTAAAATCTAATGGAATGATGCATAGAACAAGCCCAAAATCAACTAATAACATTCACAAGTTTTACAATTCAATACTCAGTTCTACTCATACAAGTTTGAGCACTGGTATATACGCTTCGTATCTATAGATTCTGAAGCAGCAAAAGTGTTGGCAATCAAATTTTGTCAAATTAAGAATTAATAAATGTAAATTAAAACATTAGATATTAATTGAATTTCCTATCTATATTTTGGGATTTTATAAATTTAATTTCAATATTAAATAGTTAATTTTAATTGATATTTTAATATTTATTTAACTAGCGAATAAGAAGCCACAAAATGTAAATATGGAGTGTCCTAACCAATCAAATCAAGTCTTATAGCCCGAAAGTCCAAAAATCAATCAAATGGTGACAAGTGGCACATTTGGTCATGTGGACCAATCAAATCATGATACGCAAATAATATTTTTCTCTTTAATTAAAAAATAATTTATATTAAAGAAATAAATATCGAGGAAGCTGGTAGCAGTCCGAAAATCCTGCATAAAAGTCTATAAAAGGAGTTATTCGGGACTCAAAAGAGGCATTAAGAAGTCTTCAAGAGTTAGAGAAGTTAAGAAAATCTTGAAATTCTCTCAAGGCAAACTCAAAAATATTCATGAAGATCTAAGCGAAATTCCCGATGTTCTTCACAAAAGTCATTAAATCAAGGTGTTCAATTCTCGATCAATGTGTCATCCCCGCATTTTGGTGTTTCTTTCAAATCAAATATACGGTGATTAAGGCAACGATCAAGACTTTCTTTGCGGAAATCATCAAAATCAGACTTTCGATATGCAATCAAGGTGTTAAATTAGCAAATCGACGTTTTTTTCAAGTCAATTTCAAGTCAAATCTGCGGTGCTCACGGCATTCTTCATAGTTTTCATCGAAATTTTCAGCGTTGATTCGTAATCAAGCTATAAAGCTTGCGAATCGCGTTATCAAAGGGTCAAGTCAAATTTGAAGGAAAAAATTTGGAATTAGTCTTCTCGAGACTATTTTTCATTAAATTATATTTTCTTTCTTAAATTTCAAATATTTGTTACATATTTTTCTTATGTTGTAATTTGTATTTTACGGCTCAAAATTTTGTGTGAATAAAAAGTACTTGGCGGCATGACGGGCATGTTTTCCCCTTCTAGCATCTGAAAAACAACTTTTGTGGAAGGCGCCAAAGCCCGACAATTATTAACCTCTTCACTATCTGACTTTCTTCCTCTTTCTCAATTTGGATGGCTATATCTCCTCCTTCATCCAGCTGATTGTACGTCCATTCAAGATAGTAAGCTTGACTGCTGTCATCTTCCACCCTCTCACAAAACCATATCAAGCAACAACATCCCAAAACTATAATGTCCGACTCATACGACACTTTCCCAAAGTTTCTTGAAAAAAACCTCGGGTGCAATGTAACCTATCGTCCTTCGGGACGACGCTTTGCTCCTTGGAACACAGTTTTCCTTTGAAGACTGTCCCATAACCTCGCCGGCCCAATTTGTGCTTAAAACCGTCTGTTATTTTCTTGACATCTGAGTAAGTGTATCCTGTTGGCCTAAGAGCTCTGTAGTCCTCTAAAAACTGCTCAATCCTTCTCTGGTTCTCTCGTTTTCTCTTCTTTATGCTATAGACACGGCACAGTGCAGCAACTGCTAGTGCCATCAGAAAAACACCAACTGCCACAACTGAAATAACTACATTTTTGGAGACAGCGCATCAGAATCAACAAATATTTTCGCCTAAAGGTTCCATTTTCTCGCTTTCGTCCAAATCATAGTGCCCTCAAGTTCAGGAACCCGGTTGGGGAGGCATGCCTTGTTAAGAACTCTGATACGAATAACCTGGGCATTGTAGTAGATTTCTTCAACTGTAGCCTTTACTGTTACTGGGAAGACAATGTTTCGAGACGAGGCCCGAACCCGAATCCGGAACTCAGATTCCGTGTTGTTGTTGTTGGAATTGCATGAAAGATCAAAGCCCAGAAAGCCGCAATGTTGGGGCTGGCGGCCTTTTAACTTGAAAGGCAAGCGGACCATCGGGCCTGAGGCATGACAGCTTGCGGGCCGACATTGATCTTGGCCCGCTGCAAATATGGGTTCTTGGAAATGTACCCAACAGATGAAGATAATAAAGAAAACAATCATTATGTGAGGAACCAACTGCTAAGTTTTTCTGTTTGTTTCTATTCTTTTTGGTTAATGTAGTATCTATCTAATCTACGTGTTGGCTGCAAGAAAAGAGACAACCTGCACTGGAGAAATATGAAATAATAGTGAACTGGAGTTGTTGGTTTATCATTTTGGGTATTCAGTGGAATTAGCCAAATTATTTTACAGGTGAGCTCTTTCTTCTTGCCCACTTTATTCCAATGACTATGATAAATGGCGCAGCGTCATTCTTGATATCTATCACTATTCGAATGTAGAGGTGGTGTTTATCCACTGTTTCACTCCGGTGAGTTCTTCGAAATATGTGAATGCTGCTTTTTGTGGTAACAGGAACGCCATATTCTCTAACTCTTCAGAAATTCATAGTTATGTTATTGTTGGAGAAAATGTTCAAATATGCGGTTTGAAGGAATCATGTATGTTTGACAGGGTGAATCATGTCTCGGCCCGAAGGCCTATGCGGGATAATTCTTCTTTGGCAAGCATCTATGCTGATTTGACTTATGGGTTTTACCTTGTGGTTTCCTGCTCTTTGTGGAGATTGTGAGAGGACATATGAATTTATTTGCAGCTTGGAGGGGAATGATGTCAATTTCAAGCCGTGCTGCCTAAGGGGAAGTTTAAAGTTACGACAAAGTTTAAGATGTAAGTTATGCTTTTTATATTTCTTCGTCTTGAATTTATGTTTAGAGAATTATATATTTGATAAATGTTTGATGTGATTCTGTTTGATTTCTGGCGAACCATGATCGCCACTGGTAAGATTTAAAACCGGTGATATATGGATTGATTCTGTACAAAATGCTAGATTGCATCTTCTCAATTATACTGTTTTCGGTTAACGTAGCATTCTTTATTCGTTTATCACCATCTCAGACTGTTCTTTTTCTCCTCATAATGATTATGCAGCATCACTGTTTAGCTTTGAGGTTTCTCTGTGGGTTTCCGTTGCTGGTAGGACTAGTGGTGTATAAGTGGAAGAGGCAGCATTTATCAATGGATGAAACCATGGAAGAGTTTTTACAAGGTCACAATAACCTCACTCCAATTAAAATACAATTACTCCGAGATCAAGAAAATGACAAACAATTTCAACGAGAGATTGGGTGAAGGGGGTTATGGGACTGTATACAAAGGAAAGCTTCAAAGTGGTCCTTTTGTTGCAGTAAAGATAATGGAACAATCAATGGCTAACGAAAAAGAATTTATCATTGAAATTGGCACGATTGGGAGAATTCACCATGTAGTGCAACTCATCGGGTTCTGTGTGGAAGGTTCAAAGTGTGCTTTGGTGTATGAATATCTCCCAAACGGTTCCTTAGATAGATACATTTTTAGCCAAATTAAGTACGAGAAAATGTTTGAGATTGCGCTTGGAGTAGCTCGTGGTATAGACTACCTGCAAATCTTGCATTTTGACATCAAGCCTCACAACACTCAGCTTGCTGAGAATTTCAACCCGAAAATCTCTGATTTCAGGCTTGCAAAGCTGTACCCAGCTGATGGAAGCGTTATAAACCTGACGGCTGCAAGAGGGATGATGGGGGACGTGGCCCCGGATATGTTTTACAAGAATGCTGGAGTAGTGTCCTATAAGGCTGATGTATATAGTTTGGGAATGTTGTTAATGGAACTGGCTGGTAGAAGAAAAAAATATGAACCCTTTCGCTGATGATGTAAGCCAAATTTTCTTCCCGACCAACTTTGTGCTGGAAAGGAGATAGAGATAGAGGATGCCACAGAAGAAGAAAGGCAAATGATAAAGAAGATTATCATATATAGTGGCCTTGTGGTGCATACAGAAGAAGCCTTCTGATCGCTCTTCGATGAACAAAGTGGTGATTCTCAGCTGCAGATGCCTCCAAAGCCTTTTATGGCTCCACGCCAGATAGCCGACCATCATGGAATTACTAAAACTCCATTTGGACAGAAAATAAAAGGATTGCGTCGTTGTAATAAATTTAGTGAGAAAATAAAAGGTGCTTCATAGGTACATAATATATCAATTTGACATGCACAACAAAACTCGAGTATCAGAAACATTTCTTAAATCTAAAAAATTTGAATTAGACCTACATGCTTCAATGGTTGTTTTATAATAAGGAGAAATATAAATGAACAAAATAATATAGTGAGAATAAAATAAAAGAATATACAATTGTTTAAAAGCTATTTTCAAGCATTTATAATCAAACACGATTAGGAATTTTATGCTTAAAAAATAAGCAAAAGAAAAAATATATACATTTACAAATGTTCAATCATATAACCAAATCAAGATACTATATTCAAAGACAAAAATCTGTAACACAATGACTTACAAAAAAAAATCTGCTAAAAGCATTCACAAGGTTTTACAATTAATGGTACTCAGTTACTACTCAGACTAGTCTGAGCACTGATAAATGTGCTTCCATTTGAAATCGGACTTGTGTTTACAGATTTTGAAGCAGCAAAAGGATTTGGTGGCATGATGGGCATGTTTTCACCTTCCAGCATTTGAATCACAACTTTCGTCGAAGGCCTATCTGCCGGATACCACTGTATGCACCAAAGCCCGACAATGATTAACCTCTTCACTATCTCACTTTCATCCTCTTTCTCAATTTGGATAGCTATGTCTCCCCCTTTATCCAGCTGACTGTACATCCATTCAGGAAAGTACACTTGGCTGCTGCTATCTTTTGCCGAGCCGTGAAAATTCCTTCTCCCACCGACCATATCAAGCAACAACATCCCAAAGCTATAGATATCCGACTTATATGACACTTTACCAAAGTTTCTGGAGAAAACCTCAGGTGCAATGTAACCTATTGTCCCCCGAGCAGCGGTCATGGTGACCACACTTTGCTCCTTAGAACACAGTTTTGCTAATCCGAAATCAGCAACTTTCGGGTTGTTGTTATTGTCTAGCAAGATGTTATGAGGCTTAATATCAAAATGAAGGATCCTTTGGATGCAGCCTTGGTGAAGATAATCAAGGCCTTTGGCTATACCTATAGCAATCTTTTGCAGCTTCTCCCAACCAAGAGTGCTACTCTGCTTGCCCGAAGAAATGTACTTTTCTAGCGAATCATTCTCCAGGAACTCATATACTAAAGCACGTCTGTATCCATCTGCGCAATATCCAACCAAACGGACCACATTTACATGGTGGATTTTGCCTATTGTTCCCACTTCATTGATGAACTCCTCACCATTTCCTTTGATGTTGTTTAGAACCTTGACAGCTACATGAATTTCGTTGGACAGTTTTCCTTTGAAAACTGTTCCATAACCTCCCTGGCCCAATTTGTATTTAAAACCTTCTGTAATTCTTTTGATATCTGAGTAAGTGTATCTTGATGGCCTAAGAGCTTCGTAATCCTCCAAAAATTGTTCAATCTTTCTCTGGTTCTCTCGTTTCCTCTTTTTCACACGGTAGACACGGTACAGTGCAGCAGCTACTAGTGCCATCAAGAAAACACCAACCACTAAAAGTGCAATAACTACGTTTTTGGAGACACCTGTGAAGTAAATCAAAAGGCAATAGAATTTGTCAGCCTAACAGAATCAGCAAATGTTGCTGCTAAAAGTTCAATTTTTCTCATTCTCCTCCAAATCGTAGTGCCCTCAATTTGTAAGATGACTCTGCATTCTACAGCCAACCATAAAAAGCAAATGTTCTGGAAAGCACTACTATATATATATATATATATATATATATATATATGGGCCTAATCTAAAGTGCATGATCATGAAAATATCATCAAACCAAAGATTAGGCAAAAAAAAAAAAAAAAAAAAAAAAAGAATACCTTTTTTCCTCTGTTGAGGTTCTCTGGGTACTTCAAGGCATTCAGTTTCATTATTCGTCCCATTATTCTTCAATCTACAATACATCCCTTTTGCGTCACAATTGCCACAAGATGGTTCGGGCCAATGCAATTGAGTATCACCAACAGAATATTCACCCGGCCCGTTGAAAATCACCTCCGGAATATAAGAAATGTTGTACATCTTCACACAATTGGAAATCAAAAAATCAGTAACCGAATAAGACGATTGATATGCATAGACTTGGAACCCCCCATGATCGAGACAAGTGATATGGCTAGAAGAGTATCTGTTATCGGGCTTTCCAGAGCAATTGAAAAGTGTGTATCCATCTGCTTGCCAGCTGAACCCGTAGTACATTTCAAAAGGAGAGGCAGAGGACTTGACTTGGGGAACCCTGTTCGGGAAGCATGACCCGTTAAGAACACTGACCCGAATAACCTGAGCTCTGTAGTCAATTTCTTGAACTGTAGCTTTTGCTGCTGTCGGGAGGACAATGTTTCGGGCCGAGGCGCGAACCGGAAACTGGAACTCGAATTCGGTGCTGTTGTTGGAACTGCACGAAAGATCGAAGCCCGGATATCCGCAATGTTGGGGATGGCGACCCCTTAACCAGAAAGGGAAGCGAACAATCGGGCCCGAGGCATGGCAGCTTGTGGGCTGACATTGATCTTGGCCTGCTGCGAATCTGGGTTCTTGGAAATGTCCTATGAAAATCAAGAAAATCAAGAAAACAAACATTCTGTAAGGAGCCACCGCTTTATTTTTCTGTTTGTCTCTGTTCTTCTGATTACTGCTTATCTAAATTGTTGCAAAAAAATCAGGATGCAAGAAAAGAGACAGCCCGTACTCGTAATACGAAATGATATTAACTGGTTTTCTTGTTTTCGGGTATTTAAGATGTTGGTCGTCGGAAGTGTTGAATTTTAGGACCCATAAAAAACGCGTCTTTTAATTTGTGTAAGGAGGAGAAAGATAGGCAAGTGGGCTGGCATAAAAATTTGGCAGCCTTACCTTCTGGTGTAAGCCAATCTTGACCCTCCTTACTTTCAAAGACGATACCAATGATGAGTAACATTGACAACCTAGGGTAAACCCCACTATGCAACTTGTACAAAAATCTAATCCACCGGAGGGTTCTGCTGCGCGCGGTGTTCGAAAGCCAACCTTTTGAACAAACAAAGAACCATTTCATTTATTAAAGAATAAGGGGAAATGTTAGTTCAGAACCATTATTAATCATGCTTTGAGTAATTTCTCTGTCTCACATAATTGATGTCAAATTTATGAAAAATAATTAATCACACCACAGATGTATATACATTTATTGTATGATTGATTGGATTTGATACTAGAATTTTTTCAAAGGAGAATAGTTACCTTCTTATTTGGCAAACGAAGTGATCCAAGTTCTGATTGGATGGGTGCAGGAACATCAGCAGTAGGATTCCCTGTATCACGAAGACCTGGTCAGTGCTGACCTTCCCACTCCCAACCCCCCAACCCACCCACGCCCAGGGCGTTTTTGTTAAATAGTCTTTTTAAGTTTTTTTTTTTAATTAAATAGCCCTCAAGTTTTAATCTTTAGCTAGATAGTCTTTTTTATTTATTAACTCTAATTAAATGAGATTTAGATAAATAATCATCTAACTTTTAGACATTATATTTTAACCCCTAAAATCAAGAATATTACAACCCATGATCAAAACCCCCGTCTCATTTCTCAGACAACCTGCGATTTCTTTGGGTAGTATTTTTCCTTCCACATTGTAGTCGAATATTGACAACCTGCTATTTCTCAGACAGCCTGCGATTTCTTTGGGTAGACAAACTGTACAAGAGTTTCTTCACAAAAAAAAAGACGTAACTACTTAAGGTAAGAACGCCCTTTTTTGTGGTTTTAATACTAGATGTGAGTAGAACATTCCGTATAGAGCACCATTAATGCATCATTTCATTATGGGCTTTGGAAAATAACCATTAATTCGACAGTTGGGTTGGTGGTTCACCATTAATGGCGATCCCGTGCACAGGGAAGTGAAACAGTTAAACCTTGTGTGATCGATTGATCGACCTTAACTTATCGATTAAGAGATCTCTTGATGCATGTGATCGCTTGATCGACCATGTGATATCGATTAAGCGATCTTGTGTGAATGGTCCATCTCTTAATCGACCATCTTATATCGATTAATCGATGTATTTGTGATCGATTAATCGACCACATATATCGATTAATCGATCTTCTACCACATATATCGATTAATCGACCATACAATATCGATTAAGCGATCTTCTTGTCTTTGTATCGCCTAATCGACCATTTGATATCGATTAATCGATGTATTTGTGATCGATTAATCGACCATAATATATCGATTAATCGATCTTTTTGTCTTTCCATCGATTAATCGACCATGTTATATCGATTAATCGATCGTTTGGTTTCTGTCGATCGATCGTTTTTATTATTATTATTTTTTGGCGCTCGTGATAATTTTGCATTTCTGTTATCTTATAATATAGGTATTTGGCAGCAAATATGGCGGAAGAATTTGTTGTAGGTGTTGAATTTGGCAAGTGGGTAGAAGAAGAGGCTTGTTTTAAGTGGACTGGGAAATGCAAAGTAACGACAGCTCTTGTTGTTACAAAAGACATTTCTTTCAATAGCTTGATTGATAAAATTATTGAGAAGGGGCAACTAAGTTGTTCACGGGCTGATGTTAATGTGAAGTATATGATAACAAAGGCACCTCCTCCACCACACATAACACATCCATCTGAAATAAAGTCGGACAATGATTTGAAGGTATACTTTGCTGATGTTGCTAGTGAGGGTTGGAGACCAATTATAAAAGTGTCGGTGTTCAAGTCGAATATTGATGGTTTCAACTTTTACAATAATGACAATTATTTGAACAATGAAAATCCAGTATATGGTTGTACATCAATTGGTGACAATGACAATGTGGAGGAGCAATACACAGAGGAACTGCTTCACAATGATGTTATGGTCCACGAAGATGTCGCTATGACTCAAGAACTACATGAAGTGGATTTTGATGTCGCAGAAGAACCCATTTATAAAGAACATGTTTCAAGTGATAGGAGCGTGATAGGAAGTCAATCACGACATGCGTTTGATGATAGGTCGGAGTTTCAAGTGGGGTGTTTGTTTAATAACAAAGCCGAAGTAGTAAGAAAAATTCAACTCATTGATGTGAAAGCAAAGTTTGAGTATTCCGTCAAAAGATCAAACAAATCATTATATGTTGTATCATGTGTGAGCCCAACATGCAAGTGGTGGATTCGTTGTTGTAAGTATATGAATTCGGAGAAATTTATTGTCAAGAAATATATTAGTGAGCACACATGTGGGCTGGATCATATATCAGGCCAACATCCCCAAGCATCTGCCAATCTCATAGGAGAATGTGTCAAGGACCAATTTGTCAAAGGGGAAGGACTCACACCTAGCGGAGTGAAGACTTATGTAGAAAAAAATTTAGGATGTTCTGTGAGTTATTGGAAATGTTGCAAAGGGCGACAACTTGCAAAGGATTTTGTGAGGGGAACAGCAGAGCATGGGTATGCAGTTCTTGAGGCCTATCGTTTCATGTTGGAGTCAGAAAATAACGGAACCAAGACAGATTTGGTGGTCGACTCTAAAAATCAATTTCAATTCTTTTTTGTAGCATTTGGCCAATGCATACGTGGTTTTTCATTTATGAGGAAGGTAATAGTTGTTGATGGATGCTTTCTTAAAGGAAAGTATGGCGGTACATTGCTAGTGGCCACTACACAAGACAGTGAGAAGCATATTTATCCTATTGCATGGGCTGTGGTTAACTCTGAGAATGACCGTTCATGGGAGTGGTTTTTTAAAAATCTAAAAGATATAATTCCTGATAGTCACGAGATATGCATAATATCCGATAGACACGGCTCTATCAAGAAGGCTGTGCAACGTGTTTATCCTTTAGCACATCATGGGTATTGCATGAAACACATTGCCGAGAACTTGAAGCAAAAGTTTAGATGCGGTGATATCCTTAATCTATATTACTCGGCAGCTAAATCTTACACAGTTGGTGAGTTCCAACAATATTTCAGCCAAATACGCCAACTTAAAAGTAAAGTGGCTGACTACCTCGAAAAAGATATTGGCTTCGTGCGTTGGAGTAGAGCTTATTTTCCTGGTAATAGGTATAATATTATGACGACTAATATTGCGGAGTCTATCAACTCAAGACTTCTAAACGAAAGGGAATTTCCAATTGATGCTCTTTTTAACGCAATCCAACAAATCTTGTCAGAGTGGTTTTGTGAGCGTCGTACGGAGATGGTTAAATGCAATACACGATTGGTTCCATCGAAAGAAAGCGAACTTCGTGACAGTTTGGAAAACTCAGCATCTCTTGACGTTGTACAACTCAATGTGCATGAGTACCATGTGCGTGGCTATGGTCCGAATGTTGTTGTTGATCTTAACAATAATCGATGCAGCTGTAAAGTATTTGATATTGATAGGGTCCCATGCCCTCATGCCATAGCTGCTTTTAGACATCAGAAGTTGCCCGATTTTGGTATGAGATTGTACTCAGCATGCTCTTCTGCATATAGAACTGATGAGTTTTTGCATGCTTATGCAGAAACAATCTATCCTATTCCTCCGGAAGATTTGTGGGTGGTTCCTGAATCGATAAAAGATATTATCATTGATCCTCCTCGTGTGAATCCATCAAAAGGCAGGAAAAGAGTCAAGAGGATCCCAACTGCTTGCGAGGTTCATCAGAAGAAGAACAAGTGCGGACGATGCAATAAGCCAGGTCACAAGAAAGGAACCTGCAAAGAACCCCTTACAAATAACTGAAAAGTGTGGATGTTAGCATTTGTAGTTTATGATCAATTTTGTGCCTGTAAATATCAATACTTTTAATAAAAGGGAATTTCAAATTCGTGTGCTTATATATCGAACAATCGACATACTATATCGATCAATCGACACAAAACATCGAGCGATCGATATATTATGTCGATTGATCGATATTACCACTAGTTTGTAGTTTACGATCAAGTTTGTGCCTGTAAATATCAATATTTTTAATAAAGGGCATTTCAAATTCTTGTGCTTATATATCGAACAATCGACATACTATATCGATCAATCGACACAAAACATCGAGCGATCGATATATTATGTCAATTGATCGATATATCCACTAGTAGTATTCTGCCCAATTTCTGAAGGCCAAGCCTTAAAAGCAAAGAAAAAAGTCGATCAGTCGACATAGAATATCGATTGATCGACATACCCATTCCTCGTACCCTGACCAATTTCAGAAGCACAAGTCTTAAAACAAAAAAAAAAAAAAAAAACAAGTCGATCAGTCGACATGGAATATCGAACAATCCACAAATTACATCGATCACTCGATATAAACTATCGATTGATCGATATTACCACAACTTGTATTCTGACCAATTTCAGAGGCCCAAGCCTTAAAAGCAAAGAACAAAATCGATCAGTCGACAAACTTAATCGATCCATCGACTAACATTATCGATCGATCGATATCCTTTATCGATGGGTCGACTACAGTTATCTATCCATCGACAAAATATATCGATTGATCGATATCACACAAACTTTATTCTGAACAATCTCATAAGCCCAAGCCTTTCAAAGCAAAGAAATAAATCGATCACTCGACAAAAAGTATCGATCAATCAACCAAGTTCATCGATCAATCGACAATGTATATCGATGGATCGATATTTCCACAATTTGTATTCTAACCAATCTCATAAGCCCAAGAATTAACAATTATCTAATCATATATCTAATTATTTTCCATACTAGACATATACATATCACATATATATCTAACAATTATATAATCATGTTCCATACTAGACATATACATATCATAGATATCTAACAATTATATATAATCATGTTCCATACAATACATATACATCATATGTATATATATAACAATTATATATAATCATGTTCCATACAATACATATACATCATACGTATATATCTAATTATATATAATATTGTTCCATACAATACATATACATCATACGTATATATCTAATTATATAGAATCATGTTCGATACAATACATATACATCATAAGTATATATCTAATCATATATATATAACCATGTTCCATCCTTGACATATACATAATACATCTATATCCAATCATATATATAATATGTCATATCTCTACTATAAATATAGTATGACATGTATATACAATTGATCGATTATATTGATCGAGTGATCGATTACTTGCCTGTTCCAAGTCTAGCTGTGATCTCTTGATCGATGGATCGATTACTTGTTTGTGCCACAACATTCCACCTTGTTGTGATCGCTTAATCGATTACAATGATCGATTGATCGATTATTTAGTAGATTTATCCCTTGATCGATTAACGTAATCGCTTGATCGATTAAATTGATCGATTGATCGATTATTTAGTCGATTTATTTCCACATTAATTGTTTTCTCTTAATCGATTACAATGATCGATTGATCGATTATTTAGTAGATTTATCGCTTGATCGAATAACGTAATCGCTTGATCGATTAAATTCATCGATTGATCGATTATTTATTCGATTTATTTCCACATTAATTGTTTTCGCTTAATCGATTATCTTAATCGATCGATCGATTAAATATCTGTGCCAAAATTTTAGATGAATTCTTTTGATCGCTTGATCGATTAAATGATCGATTGATCGATTACATGTTTTTACCACATAACCTTTATTCGCTTAACCGATTGAGTTGGAACGATTTACTTCTTAAGCTGATCGCTTGATCGATTATTTTTGGTCGCTTGATAGATTATTATGATAGTTCAAAATATAAGAACAAAAAAAAAGAAGAATTTTATACAATTTAACAATTTACACAAGTTATGTTACAACAAAAAATTCTTTATACAGCTTAACAATTTACAGGGTATCAAGTTGGGACAAGGGGATCCATTTTTCCTGAGAAAATCTCAGTAGCCAACCTTCTTCGGAACTCAATGATGTTTTCGTCATTCAACTTGTCCATTGGGGTGCCGGTCAAGTGAAATTCGATAAACTTCAGTGAGTACATCCCACAGTCCCCACTTCGTGCATTATGTGGACATTTGTCGACATGATAACTCCATTTTTTCTCAAGCAGCTTGCCCATTGCCCCAAAGTGACCCGTTGCTTTCAAGACCTTGGGGAATAATAAACAAGCTGGTGCCAGCATCTTCTTCAGCTCCGTACCCCGACAAACCTTGTTGTTGCAATCCAGAACATGCACTTCGCCCTTCTCTAAAAACCACACAAGGGCAATCCAGTGCTGGTTTTGTATGTTCAAGACTCCATACACTTTCTTGAATCCCCACCAAGGGTCAGCATATTTTGGTTCATTGCCATTTGCATAATCCAATAATTTCGGGCTAATATGCATTAGTTCAATTACATTATTCAAAGAATCGTTGTCGGTGTACCCACAGTTATCAACTTTCGATGCGTCCACTCCAACCAAAACCCGCTCATAAGAGAATTGTAGGTGCTGCATAAACTGACAATCGACGAAAGCTACATCTTGATTATAGAAATTCGGATAATTTCTCTGTCTAATCCTTAGTAGACATAGAGCTTCGTCGATATGCTGAGCCAAAATAAAAACTATGTCAGCAAATTTGATAAGCTAAATAAGCTAATTTATTAAACGATGAATATCAAAAAATGAATCGATCAATCGACAACAAAGATCGATTAATCGATATAATTATCGATCAATCGACTACAAACATCGATCAATCGATAATTATATCGATTAATCGACTTAAAAAATCGATCAATCGATAAAAATATCGATCAATCGACAATGAACATCGATCAATCGATAACAGTATCGATCAATCGACAAAATACATCGATCACTCGACACAAATTGTATCGATCAATCGACAATACACATCGATCAATCGACAAAAAGTATAATTTTTTAACCCAAAGATATCGATCAATCGACAAATAACATCGATCAATCGATGAATGTATCGATCAATCGACAAATAGAATCGATAAATCGATAGTATATATCGATCAATCGACCATAAAATCG
Source organism: Petrea volubilis (assembly GCA_026212405.1). Taxonomy (NCBI): domain Eukaryota; kingdom Viridiplantae; phylum Streptophyta; class Magnoliopsida; order Lamiales; family Verbenaceae; genus Petrea; species Petrea volubilis. Next base: position 20,598,662 of record CM047877.1, read on the forward strand.
ATCAATCGATATATTAATAGACAAAAAAAAAAAAAACTTACATCTGATTCCAGCCATAACCCTTCTCCCAAAAGCGTGTTGAAAAATGGCTTGCCCAACATTGCAATTTTACCAGAGACCTTTTTGTCTTCTGGCCCTGATTCATACCACTCCAAAAATTCAGATAATTTTTTTGGGTCCAGTGGCATAAATAAATCAGGCATCGATGGTTGTGAAGCCGCATCTTCCGCTTTGGCTTTCTTCGTTTCCCCCCCCCCCCTTCAGTGAACGGAGACTTTGCGTATTTGCTTTTCTGTTTTGTTCTCTCCGGTCTCTTGTCCACCAATGCAGCAAGCAAGTCAATCCTTTTGTCAGTCTTATCCATTCGTTCTGACAGAAAATTTTTCAATCCAAGAAGTCCATCATTAATGGTTTTCAGTTGTTGGATAATTTCATCGTGATGAGTACACGATGATGATGGAGACGCCCTCACTTCCTTGGGTTGGGCAGCGGTGACTTGCTCATTGATGCACTTCAGTTGTTCCATAATTTCAACGTGATGCGCACATGATGAAGGCTTAGTTTGGGGGGGGCAGGCTTGGTTTTCAGCATTTTTGGTTTTGAGGAGGGAGGTGGGGTTCGTGCCTCTGTTGCTTCCTCAGGATGCTGGAATTGTGGTGCCCCTTCTATATCAGCACCATCTCGCTTGAACTCAATCATTTCAGCATCATGGTCACTAAGAGACCTCAACTCTGTAATCCCTTCCAGGTCTCGGGTGAGTTGATCAATTTTATCATCAAAAATCTCATTGAGATCATCAAATGATCTCATGTAAGGCTCTCTCAACTCCCTCTTTGTTGGATATAGGAAGGGATGCACGACCACTTGAAATTCAAATTTACACGTATTATGAATATCGACTCAAAGAATTAAAAAAATATTGAAATTAAATTTCATATTTTTCAGATGTACCTCTTTGCTCTGTTCTATAGCCTCTTCAATCATCTCAAAAACCAACTTTTCAGATTTATTTGAATGCCACCTCACAATTCTGGGAAGTGGCAACAACGGATCATCCTCGGTTGGAACCATAGATAACCCGAATTTCGCCAGAGCAGGCACAGCCTCATAAGCCCAAGCCTAAATGCAAAGAAACAAATCGATCAATTCATATTTGTAGGTCAGTGAAAAAAAATACTACAAATTTTCTAGAACATCGACCAATCGACAACACTAATCGATCAATCGATAAGTGTTATCGATCGCTCGATGACACACAGTCGATCAATCGACACAACGTATCGCTTGGTCGACAAATACAATCGACCACTAGATAAGATATATCGATCGATCAACGATAACATAGTCGATCAATCGACACAACGTATCGCTTGGTGGACAAATACAATCGACCAATCGATACATGCATCGATTAATCGACTATGTCAATCGCTCAATCGACACTGGCATATTTTTGAAAATTACTCAAACATCGATCAATCGACGAAATGTATCGATCAATCGATACACAGATCGATTGATCGAAAATATATATCGATCAATCGATAAATATATCGATCAATCGACAATAATGATCGATCAATCGATATATGAATAATAAATATGAGTTATTTTCAATGTTTACCTGTAAGGCCCAAGGAAATCCAACAATATTGTAAGATTCTGTTTTTCTGAAGTCTTCTCCTTTTTCAACCCATTGGAAATATTTTTTCTTCAATTCTCTTGTCCGGAGAGACTCCATTGTCATCACGAAAGACTCCCTTCCCCATGGATAAGAATTGAAAAATTCCAGATTGTTGACAGATAGCAAAAGGTCCTCGCTCACGTTTTTATGGTCGTCCTTCGCCAAAATGAAAGTATGAACGAACCATACTAGACATATTTTGAACTTATCTTCTGCCGAAAAATTTTTCTTTTTCATACATTCTTCCAAATCTGGAATTTTTACTGATTGTTTCTTTTTACCCATAACCTTCTGCAAGAAATTTTGGCTTTTCTCGTCGTTTCTCATCCTCTCCATTTCATCATTGGGAGGGAGCGGTCCACAATTTAGTCCGGTAACTAATGCGAACTCCGACATGCCAAAACGAGTGGGTTTGTTCTCAATGGCAAACCATAGCTCCCACTTCTTCTTGCACTGAATTTGACGCAGCATAAGATAGTGACAAAGTTGCCCGGAAAATGACCAGAAATTTGTCATACCCAATAAGTGACCAAAGCAGGTTTCAGAGAATCTTGACAACATTTCTTCTCCTAAACCCATCAAAACTTCCTCCATTTTGCGAAGCTTAGCAACCGAAGATCTCACAGTCACCCTCACCGGGAAGTATTTGATATCATCCAATATTGTTCGGAGCTGGTAACTATCAAAAGAGATACGCCGTGGACAAGAGGGAACGGATAGCTCATCAACTGCATCTGGAACATTCTCGTCTTCATTTTTCTGTTCAAACATAACACCAAACTCTTAAATTGAATATATAGGAAAATTTTTATTTGAAATAGTTAACAGTGGTTTAAACCTTAAACCCTAAACCCTAAATCGATAAGGACAATCGATTAATCGACAATAAAATCGAACAATCGACAACAAAATCCCTCAATCGACAAAGGTTTCGGTTGAAAGATGAACATTAATTCTTCATGTACCTGTTCTTCTTGTGGAGCAGCACCTATTTCCTCTCTAACCACTGGCTCGTTCTCCAGTGGCTCGTCCACCGACGGCTGTTGTGTTTCTTGTGGTACAGCAACGAATGGCTGTTGTTCTCCTTGTGGTGCAGCAACGATTTCTTGGTCTTTCTGTACTTCCATTTTTCTTGTAGTTAAAGAGTTAACATGATTAAATTTTTTTAGGGTTTTTTTCGGGGAAATCGAAGAGACAGATGGGAGAATGAAAAAATCAAGTGTTTCAAGACGATTTTTTTGAGTTCTCGAATGGATTCCAGCTTCAAGGAAGAGAAGAGATGAGGAAGAATGGCGGAGGAAGTGTAGCTTCTCTGAGAAGGAACTAAGAAAGTGTACAGCGCGGGAGTCTTTTATTATGATACACTATGATCGATGCATCGATATTTGTGATCGATCAATCGATATAATATGATCGATTCATCGATATATTACGATCTATCAATCGATACACTATGATCGATCAATCGATATAATATATCGATGCATCGATATATGTGATCGATCAATCGATATAATATGATCGATTCATCGATATATATGATCGATCAATCGATATATTACGATCTATCCATCGATATATATGATCGATCAATCGATTTACAGTGATCTATCAAGCGACATACTATGATCGAGTAATCGACGTCTTTGAATCGATTAAGCGACATGTTGTGATCGATTAAGCGACATTTATTGATCGATTAATCGATTTTTTTGATCGATTAAGCAACACTTATAAACGATCGATTGATCGATACCTTATAAAATATAAAATTATTTATTTACAATTCGACCCCCGTCCAATTCTAAACTTTTTAATTCACTTTATTGACCTTTAAATTATGCCATATCGGATATTTAATTTTAAAAAAAAAAGAAAATAAAAATTGAGGACTATTAAATTAAAAAAAAAACTTGAAAGGTCGGATGAACAAATTTTCTGCACCACTCGGTTTCACTACACTTAATTATAATTTTCATAAACGAAGGAGAACGCGAATTTGACTGACAACGATGGCTTGACCCTGCTTCATGCTCAGTAAAGAGAAAACCCATCCTTATTTTGAATCATTAAACCCAACCTTTAGAAATGTCATCAGCTCATAAAGATTGATCTCGTTCTTCTTCTTCTTTCCTGCAAGCCAGTCTTATAAAAAAGAACTGATAATATCATTAAAAAACCACACATTATCGCCTCTTCCGAATTCCCAAGAATGTCAGAAAAGAGACTCTTGTTTGCAATTTCAAGAATCTTGATTCTCCTGCTTTTCTTCACAGTTAATTCCAGAGCCCAGAACAACAATCGCTCTCCATCTTGCCCTCCTTCATCATGTGGGAATATCAGAGACATAAGCTTCCCTTTTAGATTGAAAGGCGACCCCAGGTCCTGTGGGTATAACAATCCCAACTTCGAGTTAGATTGCCAGAACAATCAGACCATATTGACCGTGAGTTCAAGAAGGTACTATGTTCAACAAATCAATTACGCCGAGTTCTCGATAAGGCTAGTTGATCCCGGCATAAACAGGGGAAACCTTTCTTCTTGTCCGCTTTATTTCAATGACTACGACAATTGGCCCAGCACCATTTTCACTAATTTCTTCGATTGGAATGTGCCAGTGGTGTTCATCCACTGTTTGGCTCCTGTGACTTCTTCGAAATATGTGAACGCTGCTTTTTGTGGCAACAGGAGTAGCTTTTTCTCCAATTCTTCAGAAATTCATAGTTATGTTGTGGCCGGGGAAAGTGTTCGAGTATCCGATTTGGAAGAATCTTGTACGGTTGACAGGGCGGAATGGGCCTCGGGCCGCAGGTCCATGGGGGATAATTCTTCTTTGCCAAGCATTTATGATGGTTTGGCTTATGGGTTCGAGCTCTCGTGGTTTCGTGTTCTTTGTGGAGAATGTGAGAGGACCCTTGGATTTTGCAGCTTGGAGGGGAATAAAATCACTTGCAAGCACTATTGCAGGGAGGACACCCCACTTTCACAACTAGGTTTTAGATGTAAGCAATGTGTTATATTTTTGTTTGATGTGATTTTTTTTTTTTATCAGTTACTATAGTTTGCTAACACTGTTTTCACTTGAACAATGCAGGTCAATTTGAGTTCTGGGGATGTGAGCATTTCACCTTTTCAACTCTACATTCTTTCTACTTGTGAGATTTTCCTTTAAACATATTGTTATTATCCTCTAATTCTTTCTTTTGCTTTTGTGACAGTCCTTATTGGAGTTTGGGGTGGAATTGCTATTGGTGAGAGTTAGAACCTTTCAATATACACATTGCTTCTGAATAAATGCTTGATTTTGTTTTCTCATTAATCCTGTTTTCAAGTTAAGTGGCAGTTTTGTTTGTTTTGTTTATCACCACTTCTGACAATTCATTTTTTTTTCCCATGATTATGCAGCTGGACTTTTGGCTCTGAGATTTATCTGTGGGTTCCCCTTCCTGGTTGGACTAGTGGTGTATAAGTGGAGAAGACGGCATTTATCAATGGATGAAACCATTGAAGAATTTTTACAAGGTCAAAATAATCTCACCCCAATAAAATACACTTACTCTGAGATCAAGAAAATGACCAATAATTTCAATCAGAGATTGGGTGAAGGTGGGTATGGAACTGTATACAAAGGAAAGCTTCGAAGCGGTCCTTTTGTTGCAGTAAAGATGATGGGACAGTCTATGGCTAGCGAGCAAGAATTTATCAGTGAAGTTGGCACGATTGGGAGGATTCACCATGTCAACGTGGTGCAACTCATTGGGTTCTGCGTGGAAGGTTCGAAATGTGCTTTGGTATATGAATATCTCCCAAACGGTTCCTTAGACAGATACATTTTTAGCCAAAAAAGTTTAGACACCCTCGCCTTGAGGTACGAGAAAATGTTTGAAATCGCACTTGGAGTGGCTCGTGGAATAGACTACCTACACCGGGGTTGTGACATGCAAATTTTGCATTTCGACATCAAGCCCCACAACATTCTTCTTGATGAGAATTTCAACCCGAAAATCTCGGATTTCGGTCTTGCCAAGCTGTACCCGACTGATGGTAGCGCCATAAACCTGACAGCTGCAAGAGGGACGATGGGGTACATGGTCCCAGAGATGTTTTACAAGAATGTTGGAGGAGTATCTTATAAGGCTGATGTTTATAGTTTTGGAATGTTGTTAATGGAACTGGCCAGTAGAAGGAAAAACATGAATCCCTTTGCTGAAGACGTAAGCCAGATATACTTCCCATCTTGGGTGTATGACCAACTTTGTGCTGGAAAGGAAATAGAAATAGAGGATGCTAGAGAAGAAGAAAGGAAGATGGTCAAGAAGATTATTATAGTGGCCTTGTGGTGTATACAGATGAAGCCTTCTGATCGCCCTCCAATGAACAAAGTAGTTGAGATGCTTGAAGGTGATTCTCGGCTGCAGATGCCTCCAAAGCCTTTCATGGCCCCTCGCGAGATAGCAGAGGATCATGGACTAAGTTGAACTCCACCAGTGTAACAATTCGTTCTTGTATTGTAGTTTGTACTTTAGATGACACAATGTAAAAAGTTGGAAAGTCGTAATTTGATTATGAACCTTGTTTTTAAATTTCATTGAGATCATAATGCCCTGCCGCTCCCATGTATGAAATATCCTCTGTACTGTTCGTTGTAAAAGGTTTAGTTCATAATTTTGTATAATTTATGACAATAAATTTCTTCAGTTCCTTCCATATCATAATATCCTGTTTTTTAAGGTTCTCTACTCATTGCAGATGTTATCATTTCTCTAGGACATAAATTGTCTATTTCAAGATTAGTCATTTCCGTAGTGATTGAACTGTAATGAATACATATCACCGTCTTATTGTGGTTGAGCTTGTTCACACCTTATCAATCTAAGAAGTCATTTATGCTATCCACAGAAAAAAGAAAATTGAAAAACGATCATTTTTTTTATCATCCTTTAAGAATACAAGTACGTCATGAATATAAACAAATATCCAAATTTCAATGATACAAAGGGTCACAGTGAATACATGGCCTCTGATAATCTCTTTCTGCTGAAATATTGCAACCTGCAGTTTCATTTGTGTTTCTTGGAATTTGCAAAAGGATTTGGTGGCATAACGGGCACGTTGTCTCCTTCAAGCATCTGAATTGCTTCTTTCATTGACGGACGATCAGATGGAAACCACTGGATGCACCATAAGCCAACAACTGTAAGTTTCTTGACTATGGCCTTTTCTGCTTCTTCTTGCTCCTCTAATTGGATCTTTCGTTCTTCTCCATTCCCCGGATGAGTATAGATCCATTCTGGAAAATACACTTTGTTGTTTTCCTTCTCTCCACCAGGAAAATTTCTCCTTCTCCCGACAATATCCAGCATCAACATGCCAAAGCTGTAAACATCTGCTTTAAGTGAGATGGTCTCCAAGGTGGTTGAGAATAGTTCTGGAGCAATATATTCTGTTGCCTCTCGGGCAGCAGTCGCTGAAAATACCAAGACGTTGGGATTGAAGTTGTGGTCTAGCAAGACATTCTGAGGATTAATGCTCAAACTAAGGATCTTTTGGGTGCATTCTTTGTGAACATAATCGATTCCCCTGGCTATGCCCAGAGCAATTTGATCCAGCTTCTTCCAACCAAGCGTGCAGCTTTGCCTTTCTGAAAACACAAGCTTTTCAAATGTCCCGCCTGGTAAAAGCTCATAAACGAGCACTCTTTTGTCTCCATCTACACAATACCCGATCAATTGAAGGATGTTCACATGTTGCATTCGACCTACTCTGTCCACTTCATCAATGAAGTCCCGGACATTTCCTTGGGAACCATCGAGCATCTTCACTGCAACAGGAGTTTCATCAACGAGCATCCCTTTATGCAGTGACCCGTTAGCTCCTTGACTGAGTTCTTCCTTGAAGTTATTGGTAATTCTCTTGATATCTGCGTAAGAGTATCTCCTAGGCCTCATATCCTTGTGATTCTCTAAAATCTTCTCTATCCTCTTTTGATCCTCTCTCTTCCGTTTCATCAAGCTGAGGGTGAAACCCAAAGCAATCACAATAAACATAAGGAATATTGTTCCTGCTGTTACACCTGCAATAAGTGGTTCATGTTTCTTTGATGCGCCTGTAAAAACCACGTAACTGTTAGCTCAAGCGAGACTAAAACTTCATTTTGTCTAAATAACATGAATTAATCTTTCTTGCCATAAATGACAATGGATATTATTGTTTTGTATACAATAAGAAGTACCCGTATCATGTTGAGGCTGTTGAGGAGTAAAGCATTCAGTTTCCTCTGCAGTACCGCCATTTTTCAACCTGCAGTACACCCCTTGTGCTTCACAATTTCCACAAGACGGTCTGCTCCAGCGAAGATAAAAACGAGTCCCATACTCATCTTCTCTCCCTGTAAATAAATTATCCGGAACATACGAAATATTGTAAATCTTAAAACAAGACGAGTATGGCGGCAAGCCTCCGATGTCGTAAATGGAAGGATAGACAATAACTTCGTGACTCTTGCTACTGAGACAGGTAACTTGCTGATCATAACCTCTCGAGTCAGAACAATTAAACAAAGTGAATCCATCACTATATCCCAGAGGTTCTACCTCAAATGGAGAGGCTGCTGATGAGTTTAATTTGGTAACCTCTCGCGGTGGGCAGGACCGTGCCCTGGCATTGTTGGCTAGCATCTTTTGTGCTTTGTAATCTATGATCCCGACTGAGACAGTGGTTTGTAACGGGAGCACGGTGTTGTTCGTTGATGCTGTTAATGGAAATTGGAGATCAAACTCTGTTCTGCCACTTTGAGTGCATGACAATTCAAACCCGGGGAATCCACAATTCTCCGGTTGATGATCTTTCAGCCGGAAAGGGAACCGGACGACGGGTTCCTCGGGTCCGCATCTCGCCGGTAGGCACTCGTTTTGGCCAACTGCAAGATGGACTGTGGAAATGAAGGTAAAAAGGAGAATCTTCATGGCTTAAGAGGATTGTCTGTGGAAATGTATGTTACTTCATATGATCTTGTTCTTGTTCTTGTTATTGTTATTTAACTTCTTCAGTTTCAAGATTCCAGTTTTGAAAATTTCAAAATAAAATCCTGAGCTAATTTATCTTTCTCTAACTTTCTTGTTCCACTCATGCCCTCTTCTGCGTCTCTTCCACTCAACGTGTGTGGACCAACACCAAAACGCGTACATTGGATCAGGATATGATCAATTTTCTGAGTTTTCTTGACTTTGACTTTGAATAAGATAAGCTATGAGCAGCCACTTTTGTAGAAAAAATGTCATTCTCTGTGGTCTGATAAACTCAATATTGATAGTGGAATTATTAATTCTAAACATCATAATTAGTGCCCACAAAGTGGCATTTTCTGGTGATTGATCTCGTCAAACCCACTGATTGTCAAGATCATAACATTCCAACCGAAGCGATGACATACTTCAGCCAAGAACTTCCAAGAAACCACAAATCTCCTTATTTTTCAAAAATATTTTATATTTACACATGCCATCATCAGATAAAGACATATCAAGCTATTCAAGACTCTCATCTTCTCATCATCATCCGCAAAAATGTCGAACCGGGTGCTCGTTTTTTCATTTCTAATCATCCTGATTTTACTTGTATATTGTACAGCAATCTGCAGGGCACAAAACAGCTCGCTCTGCAGCTCTTCTTCTTGTGGAGATATCATCATCAGCTACCCTTTCAGATTGAGAAGTGATCCAGCAAATTGTGGCTTCGCCGACCCCATTTTCGCGCTCGAATGCCAGGAAAATCGAACGATAATGCATTCGAATACAAGTAGATACCATGTGCAGGCAATCACTTACGGCAATTTCTCCATACGATTATCCAATCCAGGTCTTGACGGCCAAAACTACTCATCATGTCCTGTATATTCTTCTTCGGATCCTGACCTTAACTCAATAAACGTGTATAGTATTTCCAGTGACAGCATTTATGTAACATTTCTAAACTGTCTGAGCCCTGTCAATAATCCATTATACATTGAGAACCCTTTCTGTGGCAACAAAAGTGCCTTTTCGAACTCGTCCCGAATTCACAGTTACCTCACAGTTGAGAGGATATTAGTATCAGATTTGGAGGAGTCTTGCACATACGACACAACGGTTCAGGCCTTTTCACCGTGGCCTTTGAATGATAAAAACAACTATACGTATTCAGAGATTCATGATTTGATGGCTTATGGATTTGAACTTTCATGGTTTAACACCATGTGCACAGAATGTCACAAGAAAAAGAGCTCTTGTTTTCTCGAGGACAACAAAGTTCGTTGTCGCAATGTTTGCTATGAAGACACCCCTCTTTCCGAGCGTAACTTCATCTGTAAGTGGACTTCTTCTATGCCTTCTTTTGTTCCAATAATATTGTTTGAAAACGGTTCCTCATGAGGTTGTTCTAACATTCTTTATGTACTTGAACATGCAGGCAAATTGGAATACTATGCGCGTAAGCTCAGCCATTAATTTGTTCATATTAAGCCTTTTTTATTTGTACTTTTGTAGCATACATATCATTACTCTCTCAATTACTTTTCTTCTTTTTTCTTTGACAGCTTATATAATGCTCGCCATCCTAGTAGTTGGTAAGATTCATATCCCATCAGAACAGAACAGAACACAATATAATTTGATGTGAATGCACCATTTACATTTGAACCTGTTCTGATTGCTTTCTTTCTTAATTTCACAGTTGGACTCATAGGACTGAGGTTTGTATTTGGGCTTCCATTTCTGATTGGACTTGTGGTGTACAAAATGAAAAGGCGGGACTCATCAATGAACGAGAGTGAAACAATGGAAGAACTCTCGAGACATCAGATGAGTCTCATGCCTATAAATTATTCTTATGGTGAGATCAAAATGATGACAAGAAACTTCGAGGACAAACTAGGTGAAGGAACTCATGGAACTGTTTTCAAAGGCAAGCTTCGTAGCGGTCCTCTTGTTGCGGTAAAAATGCTGACAAATTCTTCAACTGGTAATGTTAAAGAATTCGTCAGCCATTTATCAGTAGTCTCAAGGATTAGCCATCCAAACATCGCGAAACTCATCGGCTTCTGCGTTAAAGACACAAAACGGTTTATGGTGCATGAGTTCATCCCCGATGGCTCCCTTGAAAAACATGTTTTCTCACACGAAGGGATGAAAATAAAGCCCTCTTTGAGCTACAGGGACATGTTCAAGATTTCTCTTGGGATAGCACGTGGGATCGCATGTTTGCACGATATCCAAATCATGCATCTCAACATCAAGCCTCAGAACATCTTACTCGATCGAGATTTTGCTCCCAAGATTTCCGATTGTGGGCTGCCAAAGCTTTGGTCATCTGTTGAAGCTCTGAAACCGGGGAAAATGGGGTTCATTGCACCGGAACTACTATACAGAAACATTGGAGAGATCTCTTTGAGAGCTGATGTATACAGTTTTGGAATGATGGTCCTGGAAATGGCAGCCAGACTAGAATCCCTGAATCCATGTGCTAAAAATCCAGGGAATATGTACTTCCCCTGTTGGATTTACAAGCAATTGAGTGAAGGGAAAGAGCTGGAAATGAGAAATGCTGAAGAAGAAGAGAGAAAGATGGTGAAAAAAATGGTTTTAGTAGGCTTATGGTGCATTCAGATTAAGGCAGGTAATAGGCCTTTGATGAATGAAGCTGTGGCCATGCTTGAAGGAGAGACTGAACAGCTCCATATGCCTCCAATGCCTTTCCAGAGAGCCATGGAGGATCATTTTTGAAGTTATTTTTGTGGTGATATTGTAGAGTGCTCTCTCTCTCTCTCTCTCTACCTATCTTTCGTTTTTTTTTTTTTTTTTTTTTTTGGGCGGGTGTGGGTTGGGGGGGTGTTGTCTATCTAAATGAGTTTATTAGTGGTTTGTTTAGATTATGTATTTCTTTTAGTAAGTGTGTAGTACAGCCTCATCTATAATTTTCTTTACTTATTTATTGTCTTTCTTTCGGTCCAAGAAAATAAAATTATATATTTGTGTTTGCAAGTCAATATTACTATTATCACAATACCTTCAAACAACTTCAAAGTTCAAGCATGATAAATTTAATTATCGATCTAAAAGGTGTAGTTTGTATAACGACATCAAACCTCAAGTTTGGTTAGTGTAATCATTCCTATTTTCAACTTTTAAGCGATTTAATATATGTTGTTTTTTATAAGCAATATTTGAAGGGATCATATTGATTGATAATGCGATTGTAGAAGGGATAAATAGATAGCATTAAACCAAGAAAGAAAAAGAAAAAGGAAATTATTGGGGGGTATATAGTTAACTTGGATTATAATAGAAGAGGTTGGGTCTTGGGATAATAATGGGTCCAGGTTTGGCGGGTCCCCAACCTAAGAAATTAGTCTTAGGGTGGGTTGCGGGTCTAAATTTTGGATTTGTCCGGATTCGGGTCGAATCTCAGGCCTACTTAAACCCAACCCGTATATATATAATATATTTGTAATATATAAATAAATAAAATTAAAAAAATAGGATATTTTTTATGTTTGAAAGTGCACTAGAATAAAATTAAATGTTTATATATTTAATATATTTATAATATATAACTATATTTAATAGGGTTATTTTTATATTTGAGAGTGCATTATGCTCTTTTCTCTTAATAATCTTAGGATTCAAACAGTAAATTATCCAATAGTATAATTTAAATGTTATTTCTTTCTATCTATCTCTATATATGGCTTTCCAACTCTAATACTTTTCTTCTAATTGGCAACTTTATCACGTTACATGCAGTCCTATGTATTGGTATATTATTTTCTCCTTCATTTTTGATAGTGGCAATTTATCATTTCGTGAATTTGGTTTTGTCTGGTCGATTTGTTCTTTGTCTTATTTTCCTTCATGAATCATTATGTTTGTTTCGTGCATTCGAATTGTCTCTTTCAACCAAATAGAACTTTTATCAAAATAATTAGTTTTATATAATATGTATTATTCTATCCTAAAATGGAAAAGGGGTAATTATTTTCTTATATAATTTAAAATTGTTGTTTCAAATAAATTTGTTAAAAAAATAGAAATTCCAATTATTGGGGCAAGTATGCTGGGAGGGTTGGGACAAGTTCAGGAATCCGGCGGATTCAATGGGCCCAACCCACCAGGTTCGGATCGAATGCGATTTCGGGTCTAGTACCCGTCAGTTCTAGGACGGGTCTCAAATATGGTCCAAATCGTACTAGACCCGACCTGTTGTCATCCTAAGTCCATTTCTCAAGTCTCAAAATCTGGCGAATACTCAAGTCCAGAGCTCAAAGGGTACCTTTGTTTAATTAACATTAATAATCATAGTTTGCAGTTTATTAGGATAAGTGATACCAACCCCTGCAGGGACGGAGAATTTAACTCTCTTTAGGGAAATAAAAATAATGTATCAAGCTACTGTAAAACAGCATCCTCGCGAACTAAAACTTCGCAATAGATACATAACACGGATAAAAGTATATTTATCGAGAGATTCTAGTTTGTTAGGCTAGCACTCGAATTATGTAGTACATTTATTTTAATATACCGAGAGATTCTACTTTGTTAGGTTAGTACTCGGATTAAGTAGTACATTTATTTTAAATAGACGACAATAACTTGATAATAAAACAAACGGAAATTTAAAATAGCACAAAATTTACTTAGTTCGGCTAATAACAAGTTTACGTCCACAGGCGAAAAACGATTCCATTATAAGAAGATTTACAAATAATTACAACAATTAGAGAAAATATTCTCTAATTGAACCCGAAACCTCGAGAGAACAACATCACAATTCTCTCACTCCCGACTTTCTAGTTTTCAAAACTCTCAAATAACCTCACTTGTCAAGCTCATCTATTTATAGACTAAAAGAGATGAGATAAGCATCATCAATTTCTAATGGATAAATATTATCCAATATTAATAGATAAGTATCATTCAAGATTAATAGATAAACATTATCCAATTTAAGAAAAATTCAATTTGAAATTTGTGGCTTTACATAGAGTGAAACGATCAATGATAATTAGAATATAATGAAATCGTGATTAGGAACAAAATATTTTCTAACAAATTTGTCATGATCAATACAATTTTGTAATTTATTTGAAGAGACATGTATGAATTGATTATTTAAAATCGAGCTACGCGGAAGTTTCAAATTATGCTGTGTCTGAAATTTTTTTTTTTTTTTTGGACTTTCAACGATCTAATTTAAAATTGGAGAGTCTCAATGCTCAAAGTTTATTTGCTTAAAATTAGATAAGAATTACATTTTTAAATAAATAAATAAAGGGAATGACTACATATTAAATTTGGGCGTGTGAAACTGAAATCTCTGGAAACATTCTAATAAAAAGGTCATGAAGCACAACTATGATGTATCCATGAACACACGTGTCAGGCCACTTCCGTTGTTGAACATGAACCAAAGTTCACACTCTCGTTGGTATTTGGGACCATGAACACAACACAAGTACACTCAAATCCTCTGCAAGACCCATCGCCTTCTCCGATCCCCACCCCCCACGTGTCCACACTCACCCGACCACCGCCGCAAATCCCCACCAAAAACACTCACTACCCTTATTTTTATATAATCAGATTCTTCATCGTCAGTCCTTAATTTTCATGCTCTTGTGCAGAGCGTTTGTCTTTTTCCTCAGTGTCCTGTTTCAGCTCTTGCACTCTCTCTCTGCGTTTATAGATGAATGGTGGGCCATGAATTTCAACACTGCCTTCGGCCAACAAACGCCGCCTCCACCGGCGGAGACTACCTGTGGCCGCCAGAATGCCTGGTTGATTCAAAAGGCGGTGGCAGCGGCGGCGAGATTAATCAACTTATAAAGGGTGCTGATCAGGGGACCCCATCATTGGTCAAGGAGGCTCGCAGGAGGAGAATGACGTCGAGCGGCGGAGATCCCCTGAGTAGTTCCGTCTGTCTGAAGAAGAAGCGAGCCGAACTAGTTCAGAAAGATCAAGGGTGGAGATCGAGTGTACTGGGAAGGCCGGCGGGGTACGGCAAGATCTCGGTTATTGGGCGGTGGAGGGAAATGGAGGATGCCGTGGCTGTGGAATTGGGCTTTCTGGATAGAGGTGAGAGGATTTACGATTTCTTCGGAGTGTACGACGGCCACGGGGGTTGGCGCGTGGCTCAAGCCTGCAGCCAAATGCTTCACAAATTGCTGGCCATGGCTGTGGAAGAGGAAACGTCTACTGGCGAAGGTCATATAGATTGGGAGAAGGTGATGGTGGCGGGTTTTCAGAAGATGGACACGGAGGTGAATAAGAATGGTGCGGAGGTGGCGACTATGGGGTCCACGGCGGCAGTGGCGGTGGTGGGAGAGAATGAGGTGGTGGTGGCCAATTGCGGGGACTCCAGGGTGGTGCTTTCACGCGGAGGTGTCGCGGTGCAGTTGTCCGACGATCACAAGGTAAGTAATTATTCGCGTTACTGACACATATATACTTATATATAGACGAAATTTTTGTTTGTCATACATTAAACGGTAATTGATGTTTGACTGTGCAGCCCGACAGACCTGATGAACTGAACAGAATTGAAGTGTGTGGAGGAAAGGTCCTTAATTGGAATGGACAGAGAGTTCTACGACTTCTTGCTACTTCCAGATCAATAGGTATGAGATATTTTTTTCTTTTATTTATTTGTTTATTGTTTTTGGTAATTCAACAACAAGTATTATAATAAATTGTTACAAAGCAGTTGAGAATTTCAATGAACACTGTCACAGTTCAATCCCGATCTTTTCCAATATTTTGCGAGTAATATCTTCTATTATACTCACGTATATTGGTGAGTTAGAGATAGCGAGCTGTTGAGATCTCAAAAAAACAGAGACAGACTAGAATAAATATTAGCTTTTTACCATGTATTGGATTTCAATTTGATTGATTAATGTGAAATGAGAGTTGATTGAAATTCATTCTTTTCACAACTTGAACAGTGTGTAATAACTAGACGGACGGGGTTGTCATATTGTTGACAGGTGATCACTATCTGAAACCATACGTGATAACGGAACCAGAGGTAAAAATAATCACCAAAAGCCACTTGGACGAGTGCCTGATTCTTGCGAGTGATGGACTATGGGACGTCATTTCCAACGACCTCGCATGCCAAGTCACGAGGAGATGTTTAAACGGACATATGAGAAGAAGCTGTCCATCGGTTTCAAGAGTCATCGGAGGAGGATCAGAAGAGAGTGACAACATTGAAACGATGAAAAGTCATGAGGGCGATGCTGCTGCGGAGGCTGCAACCTTACTGGCCGAGCTAGCATTAGCACGAGGGAGCAGAGACAATATAAGCGTCGTCGTTGTAGAGTTGAAAGGTACTCGTTGTGGTCGGGGTTCACCTTCTTCCTTTAGCTGACATGCTTGGCGGAGGAGGACTCATGTTTCAAGTATAGCTGTTTTTTCTTTTTCTTTTTTTTTTTTTTTTGAAATCTTTCTTTAGTCGAATCTCCTCTTCATTTCATCCCCTTGTAAAAACAAACTCCCATGTGAAGATCAGATTTGATGGAAGCGAAGTCAGTTTGGTCACGGTAATTAAGTTAATAGAGTTAGCAAAGACGATAGAGCATGGTTGGTTTGTGTTCTTTGGTCTCGGTTTCAATATCCCCTAAGAATAAATTTTAGTCCCGATGATCAGATTTGACTAAAGACTTTCATGTTATTAAGGAAATTAAGTTTATAACGTATTCTATTTTGAAAGTCTCCTTTTTTTTCTTTGGAGATAATTCCAGTGATCGGATCTAGTCTGCTCATTCTCCTTTCTCATTGTTATTTTTTCAGTTGGTGTTGCTAAGTTCATTCCCAGCGAAATATATGAGAACCAAAAGTCAATATATCAATTGTTATAAGTTAAGGAAAATTCTTATCCGAATCTGACTTAGCCGAACCAAACAAATTATATGGTAAGTGTATTGCACTTGCCAAGTGATTGGTCACTCTCTCTAAATTATCGACCATTCATAAGGCAAGTATAAAACACTCGCCACGTGATTAGTACTGGTTCAGCCGAGCCAAGTTTAGGCTAGAATTTCCCATAAGTTAAATGTTAGGTCTTAGAGTAATATTATTATTGAACAAAAAATTGTACACATGAATAATCTTGAAAAGAAAAGAAAAGGTTCTTCCACCCTAGAATTTATTAATAAAAATGGATTAATTATACTAAGCACCTAAACTTTGGGGTGTTTCGTATTTTGATTCTTTAACTTATGAAGATATGCAATTGTGGTGCTCAACTTTTTTTAAAATGTGTATTCATGGAGCTATTTCAATTTTCCACTAGAATCATGTAGCTTGTCATATAATTCAACCTTTTTCAACAGAGTATTTTAAAAAATTCCACTAAAAATTTGAAATAACCTCAGCAGAGCACATTTATAAGAAAAGTCGGGCGTCATTATCATACAGGTTCAAAGGTTAAGAATCAAATTAAGTGTAGAATATTCTAAAAATTGCGGTACTTAACATAATTAAATCAATAAAAACCCCGTGACTCAGTGCCAAAACCAATTTGTATCATCGAACGGGTTCATTTGTATATCTCAATTTGTGGAGCCCAAATTTAACGAATTAATGGCAAACTGCGATAAATGTTTAATCCCAATTGGTCATTCAATGCTTGTAGCTTTAGGTCTTGGGGCAAATCTTTGGGTCCAGCTATTAACCAATCATCTACTAAGAATGAAGTTATAACAGCGAGACATGATGAATACAATTCCGAAAAGACAATTTTCCCTTGTAATTATTCATGGAAGAAAATTAAGCCACGTTCCACATTCATGAAATTGACAAGTAGATTGCTGCGTACGTTGTGGTTAGTGAGATCGGGTGATGTAGATCACGAAAGCAATGCATGAGTTTTATATATACACAATTGCATGGGTAAATGGAATTTGTTTTGTGGCCAAGAACTGTGCATTCGCGTTGGTGTGTTCGTGTCTGCACTTATTTTAAATTATATGAATTTGCAGTTGGTAATGGGTTGGATACAATGGATACAATGGATACAATGAATGAATCTATAAAAGAAAAACTCAATTCAATTTATTGTTAAAAAATGAACTTGAGCATAATTCATTCTCAAAAATTAATTCATAAAAAGAGGAGTGTTCAAGCCATTATAAATTATACTACATTATTATATTTAATCGATGTAAGATATTTAACACATCGATTCCTTTCACGCCCAGGATCGGATGCATGCAGGAAACTTGAAACGTGAAGCTTGCTAGAACAAATATATGCGGGTGAAAAGACTTGTAGGACATTTGCCTACTCTGATACCATGTGAAAATATTAGAAGTTTGGACCTAACTCAAGCCTAAGAGCTAGCTCGTAAGGTGGGGATTGTTCAAGCTCTTATAAGGTAGGTCAAGTCTCAATATTTAGTTGATCTGGAATAGTTAACACGCCCCCCTCATGACTATATACAAATATACGCAGAACCTAATATGTTCTGATACCATATTAAAGAACGGATTTGAACCTAACTTATCCTCAAAAGTTAACTTATAAGAAGATGATTGCCCAAATCATACTAAATTAAACCACATCATTGTATATAACTGATGTGAGACATTTAACACTTGTATGTTTGATTTTAATGATACAAAATAGTAAATGTCTATTAATTTTATATGTGGACATATGTTTTTCAGCAATCGAAATCGACAAAATTAAACTGGTATATGACTTAATTATATATTCCAACTTCAATAATATAATATTATAAATATTTATTATGAATATATATATATATAGAAATATTTAATGCGTATATCAAATTTATTATAAATAAAATAGTTCAAACTAAAAGATCAAAATATAAATAAGGAAAAAAGAAATTAAAAAAAAAAAGGTTGATAGAGCCATAGAGGTAGGGGTGTGCACAGTTGGTTTTAAGGTAAAAAAATAGGTAAAAAAACTTAACTTGGCTCAATATATACGAGTTAACAAAATTATAAATTGTAATAATATAATTATTTTTTCAAACCAAGCGGTTCAGGTTGTATAAGTGTAGTTTATATAACATTGGATAGGCGGATTGGCACAGTTTATATAACGTTGGATAGGCAGATTGGCGCTACTTTATACATTCATCACAAATCAACTTATTTCTACTTAAAAATCCGTTATGCATGGCAAGAAAAAAAAAAAGGCAGATCTTATTCGATATTGTGATTCATTGCACCGCTAAATAAATAATAAAAATAAAATTCCAATAGGTGGAAGAATATAATGCAAATGGATGTTACTCAATAAAATTAAATTTTTATAATTACTTTATTCAAAAGTTGTTATATATTTATAGAAAGATAAATTGATGAAAGAAACTTTATATGAAAAGAAATCATGTATGTATATATCGTTCTTATAACACACAACATATATATATGGGATAATTACCCTCACATCCCTTGAATTTAGGTAAAATTATAAATAAGTTCCTCTTATTTCGAAAATTACCAATACCCCCTAAGTTTTGTCTCCTTATTGCTAAATCAAACAAAAAAACTATAATACCCTTTTTCTCCCTAAATACTTGCAAGGGAGATTTACCCTCATTTTTTCTAAGTTTTGTCAAATTACAAATAACCCCTTCTTATTTTGAACATGAATAATATCTGGCTTCGCCGTCATATCGCCACTATTTGGATGGTGAAGCTATACACCAATTTTTTCGTCTCCTTAAGCCCGTCAAAACCCCTCAATAAATTTTGTTAACGCTCCATCTATTTGAATTTAATTGAACAAAAACTACATCAAACCCTAACTTGCCATTACATCTCCTCCGTCTAATTCCTCTACCACTATCGGTCCTATTCCAAAATGAGTTTCACTAATGCGTTGTTCATTGCAATTAGCTCAAGACCCTTTCAGATCCCGCCAAAAAAACCCATTGGAGAGCGCGACCCTTCGTTACGTGACTTTTTTCGAAAATATTACAGATATACCTTTATGTAATTGGAAAAATTACAATAAACACCCTTTAAGTTTTAAAACCTTACAATAAATAAAGGTATTTTGGTCCTCCAAAAATGATGAAAAAATTGACCGATGGCATTTTCGGTAATTCACTAATAACAGAGTGTTTTTGTAAATGTTGATATATGTCAGGGTATTATTGGTAATTTTCGAAATAAGAGGAGGTTATTTGTAATTTCGCTTAAACTCAGGAAATGTGAGAGTAATCATCCTATATATATTGCATAAATATATAACACATATTTATACATCTAATTAGATATGTGTAAATATAGCGGTCAAGTTACAGATTAGCCAAATTTCAACTATTAAACCATCACCGAAAAGTGAGAAGTTTCAATATTACTCAACCGAGGTTCTGATTCAAAATTTTACAGCCTCCAATTTGCAGGCAGATTACTCAATTTGAGCAAATGGTGGGGTGTAGGCAGATTTATGTGCACTTTAAATAGTTGAAAGTTGACTGAAGCTTAAAAATAAAATAATATTTGGTGGAAAAAGGATGACGGAGAAAAGAGAATACGAAGAGAGAGTAAAAAAGAACTGATAATGGAATAGAAGAAATAAGAAAGGGAGTAGCGGAGAAGAGAAATGAGAGTCGTGCTTCACTCAATTTTTTGTATTATTTCCATTTGGTAAAATCCAATTTATCGAGTTACTTCTTAATTAACAAACTAATTCTTAAAAAATGGCATGGTATTTACGCAAAATATGAGGCGTTTTGCTTGTATCAATTAGAATCACTATTTCGTTGATTATTTTTCAGAGTTAGGGTAATTGATATTGGCAGAGGACATTGTATTTTGTAGTCCATCAAAAATTTAATGGAAGTCTCTGAGGTGTTGATGTTCACGAAATACATTAAAAATACCCTTACTCAAATTATGCGAACGTCGTTATTCAGAAACCTTTTGAACACAGGAAATTCTAGCTGAGACCCCACTAGGTCGAACCAATAGTAATCATGTAGCGAGTGTTTTACACTTGCCTTTTGAACACAGGAAATTCTAGCTGAGACCCCACTAGGTCGAACCAATAGTAATCATGTAGCGAGTGTTTTACACTTGCTCTATGAACGGTCGATAATTTAAAAAGAGTGACCAATCACTTGAACAGTGCAATACACTTGTTATATGATTTGTTAAGTTTGATCAAATCAGATTCAAATTAAAATTTTCTTTTGAACACAAACGAGAATGAGATATTAATTATTATTCCAATTAACCACGGAAATGTTTGTTGTAAATCATTACAAGAATTATAAAGTTTTTTTTTTTTTTTTTTGGCCTCGTTATCATGCTGGATTCATCACAATTGACAAGCACAAGTTTACAGGAGAATAAATAATCTGTATACCAAAAACAAGGAGCCTAACTAATGATTTACACACACAATATAATATACAGTGCTTCAATATCCTAAAACACTCCGTACAGAAGAAAACCAAGCCAAACAATTTTAGAAAACAATAAAAGATATTATACAATTATCTGAAAAGAATAGTTTATAGCAAGTCATTTGTCTTCGACAGTGAAATCCGGCTCGGCGGGCTTCTGAAGTAGCATGGGCGATATCCTCTCAGGCAACCTCGCCTTTCTAGTACCATTGCGCCTCAATGCACGAAGAGCATTGGCTGCAAATCTCGAGGCATAAATGGTTGTCCCCAAACTCGGGGAACTAGCACCATCTTTTGCCAATGCATCTTGCAACCGGTTTTCTTCTTCGCGTAAAGCTTCTTCTAGCTTCTTCCTAGAATAACGGCGCCATGCTGCTTGTATAAAGCAAGCAGCCCAAGTCCTCCACTGCTGTGAGTAAAATCTAAAAGTATGACGAAGCTGTTTGCTGTGTAGCCGTCTGAATTGGGAGGCAACAAATTTCAAATCATCAGCCATTAAAGCAAATGCCTCTACTTCTAAGAGGGCTTGAACAGTTCTTGTGGAGATCGGGAGGTTAGATGATGAATGGGGGTCTAGAGCCCAAGTTAGTAGCTCTTCACCACAGAAATCGCCCTGCTTTTAGATAATCTGAGTTGAAAAAGCCAGTCCGTCCTCCATTGGTTGTCACAGTTAACAATTTGCCACGCATGATAAATAGCATCTCGTCTACTGGATCACCCTCACGCACGATGTAGCTATCCTCTGTGTAAAGTACTGGTTTGAGACGGTCACACATTGCATCCAAGAGTTGATCATCCATTTTCTCAAACATTGGCACCTGAATGACAGCTTAAATATCAATTACTAGTATGCAATAAAGCAAAAAGAAAAACCGTACAATATCTAAATTGAAGGTAATTTCATGTGCTGGAAATGATAAAGCCAAGTGTATCCTTTTTATCCATATAGGTTATCATTCTTGGCAAATCGATTGACTAGAAGAGCCAAGAGATTTATGGGCTTTGTGAAGAACTCACTCTCTTAAGTAAAGCCAAACAGAGATGTTGCTTAATGTCTCTTCTGAGATCCTTGGGAAGATTATGTATCAAATTCTCTTCATCAACACCCCTGGTTTCCTGCCATTTGTACTGCTCATACCTCCTAATTCGCTCCCTTAAACTCTCAGGGAGCAAACGGTGAGACATCCATTGCTCTGCATCTCGCCTTTTTACCCTCATCTCCTCCAATCTCCGTGTCGTAGACTGTAGATACGTCTGTTTGCACCAAAATTTGGAGTTCATCAAAACCTTATATCAACAAAATTGCCCCCTAGCCATGCCGTCCCATTAGTGTTTGCCCAATTTTAGTATAGACCATTTTATTGGCAAACATGTCTCTGTTATACACAGGAGGATTACAAATTTGTATCCTCAAAAACACTAAAAGGTTCAATCACCTGCATATTTCCAATCAGCAACGAAAATAGCACCAAGCCAGATATGGATATGAGTACTGCAAAGCAAATTTCCCAAACATAGGTACTTGTTTTAAGGTTCTGGCCAAGAGAACTGCAACATTAGACAAGAGTAAATATGAATTCAGGCAGCCCAATTTGACAATTTAAGCACACACTTCAGAGAATGGGATGCTATGCATAATGACAACAAACTTCATGGTGCAAGCGCACTACATCTAGGTGGAAAATACCTTAAGTTTTGCAGTCCCCACCAGAAACAGTAGAAAAACTTCCGAGGAAAATCTTTTGATTCGACAACACCAGAATCAAGGGCATTCAAAAAAATCCCAAAATCAAAAATCGTAGCATTAGGAGTCTGTATAGGGCAGGAGTTGTTCAAAAATTTTATGAATCCTGTATGAACAGCCTCACAAGAAAATGAAGCATTTCGGCAAGCAGACTGCTTGCTACAAGCTCTAACCCAACATGTAGTTTCACGTTCTATTGAAAGCAAATACCAAGAGGCTCCAATCACCTGAAAAGAAACAGAGATAATAGTTAGTACAGGTAATTGATAGAGAAAGATAAGACATTGGCCATGTGGTCTAAGGGAAGATTCCTAGTCCTTGGCCAACCGGCAAAACTAACCCTAAACTTATCCCACCCAACCCCTAAGGTTCAGTGGGTCAATCAAAACGCATAAAGTTTCCTAACGTTACTTACGTGACTGGCAAGCATATAAAGGAAAAGATTGAGAGCAGCTCCAGCCCATGCAGTTTCAGTGAGTATGCCAGAAGTTCTTGTGACTTCTTTGTACAAAGGATGGACTCGGAGAACCCTTGGTACATATTGAAGGATAACCACAAATTTTAACAAATTCTTTGTGTTCAAAGACCTTGCACCGCCCAACTTGGGTATGATAATCCATATTACAATCTGTGGAAGTCATAAGATGAACATATCCAAAGTCACATGTCCTGCATAACAATTGTCTCAATATATACTAATTTGTGGTTAGAAGTGTCCAAAACAAACAACACATTTATAGTGCTCCATCCATTTCAACATCATAGGTCCAATTTGACTCAATGTGAAGTTTTTTCTAAGAGGTGAACAATTTAAAGCTTCTGTATCTTTAATTTACAGTCAAGTAGTTGAAAAACAAAAAGGTTTCTGTATCCATTTTAAGACATACCAAAAAGGAAATAGGAATCATAATTTCATTTGGGACAAAAAGGAGCATATATTTAACACAGTACAAGGTCTCAACATCAGCATCTTCCTTCAACATGTTACAAGTTAATTTCCACGAACAACAAAGTATGTCTTATCCTGCTTTTAATGGAAAAATATGTGCAATCTTATACTTGCGCCTTTCGAAATTTTAATCTCTTACCTGTGGAAGTGGAAGAACTGCAAGAACGTCAATTATGAAGTAAAATGACAGATATCTCTTCGCTATTTCCCAAGAATCTTGAACTAGAACACCTCTTCCAAATACACGTGAAGAAGGGGCAATGAAGCCAGTACGAAACTGAAAAATTATATGGATGAGATAAAAGATGTCGGTAAAGGACCGTAGAATGCTAGCCGTGAGTTCCAATTTCCAGTCCAAATCAAGGCATTTTTTATCACCATTAATGATGGGAATGTAGAAAAACAAGGGATCCAAGGAAACAGCAATCACACATAACAATACAAAAATCTTATTCCATTTCTGAAGAAATGATCCTTGAGGGTCGAGAATCTTATTCCAAGATCTCACGTTATCTGCCAGAAACTTTGACCTAAATGATCCCGTGAATCTTTTGATTCTTTCAGAACCAGATTGTAAGCCTCTTTGAAATTTGTCTGAAACTGAGTGCACGGCTGATCTAAGTCTGCCCAGCTGAACTCCACCTTTAGAGGGGGATTGTCCATTGATCCTTTTTTCTAGTGTCCAATCTTGAAATCTGAAAGTTAAAATTATCATATTGTTGGGGAATAGACATATTTGCAAAATCTCTGTTTAATGAAACTTTGCAATGCATAAAGCAAGAATCTTGTCGTGTCATATTGGTATAAAGCATCTGAACTTCTTAAAACACTAGGCAGTTCAAGCTGCTTCTGTGCTCTTTTCGAGTTATTAATTATGTAACTTTTGTTACTAAGGGAAGGGAGAGATGCTTAACCTTTCATTCTCCCCAACAAGATTTTGAACTCGATAAATAACATCCAAAAATGTCACGTAAAACCAATTCATTGCATTAGAAACGAGAGACAAGGATCCAGACAATCTAACCTGACAAACTTCTCTTGGTGATAACTCATGTCTCCTGCTCACATGCAAAATGTAGAAAACAGATTATAGACTTGTGATTATGGAACTGGAGAATGAGATGGGAAAACTCCAGTACAACATGCTCCCGCTAGCACCACACTTCGTAGAAAATCAAACCCTGCAGATATGACTACCAACTCTCTCTTAGATGCTTTGTAATTGCCAAGTCAAACTTGTAAGAAAGTTGAATGATTTTGCCCACTCCGGCAAAAACAAGCATTTTCCTATAATTAATTCAAACCATAAATTATTACCAAGTGGATACCAATCAAAAATTTCAGCTCTTCAAGTTTAACTAAAATAATCTTCCTTCTAATACAAGCAAAATAAAAAATAAAAAGCCGAAACATTTTTCAGCATATTTGGTATTCGCATATCAGAACCCCTTGCATGTTTCACAAAGCCCTTAATTAAAATTCCAGCAAAACCAACATTCTTTAGTCTTTACTTGAACTAGTACATAAAAGGAAGACCCCCCCCCCCCCCAAAAAAAAACACCAAACCCAAGAGTGTTGACACGAAAATAAGTGCCAACACATAAAACGATAAAGAAAACCAATAGAACACATTTATCCCAAAAAAAAGGAAGCAAAAGAGGGGAGCGAAATTTTGACTGACTCCCCAAATTGATCCCCAAAAACGAAACAGATAATCAACCAAAAATGCTCAAACTCCACACTAAACCAAAATAGTAACTCACCAGCTTTTCACAGCAACCAAAACACACACACAAACACAGAGTACGTGCTCACTCCAACTTTTTTCAGGCCCAAATTCAAAACCCATAAAAAAGAAAAAAAGACAACTAAAGAACACAACTCAGAAAAAGGAAATATAGGCTCCAAGAATCATACGTACGAATTCAAAAGTTGTTATAAAGGCCACCCCACAACGTCGGACATCACTGTGTGTGTGTGTGTGTTAGAGAGAGAGAGAGAGAGAGAGTTCAGTGTGGGTAACACAGAGAGGATAGGTTGGGGGATGCGGGCTTGGGAGATTACGGAGGGAAGTTTCCTGGAGATTTCTTTGCCGTAAAAAGACACTTGCAGTTTAGTTTTAATTTTATCGCAAAAATCTTATTGTAGTTAATGGCTGTGCTTTCGAAGACGGGAGAAAGACTTGAGCCAAGTCGTTGGTGGGGCCCGTTTCCAAGTGGGTGTGACCTTTTTTGCCTCCAGTTGTTTTGCCGTACGGTGCTTGCGGTTCTTTCAATGTTTCCAATAATTAATCGGGAAATTCTTATTGTTAAAAGTAATATTCTGAAAATCGGATCGGACATCGAACCGGCGGTCTTAATGGTTACCGATTCGATCGGTATGATGTTGATGCGGGTCGATTCTGAGAGTTGTTCAACTTCGATCGATTACCCTGGTCGGTTATGGAAATGGATGTGTTTGATCGGGAAGTTGGCCTGCAACAAAAGGAAACAGTTTAAGTCAGCGGATCGATTTTTTAGTAATTTGAACAGAGTAAGGACGTTGAATGTAATTAATGTCCCCACTTACCATAAATGCAGGTATATTTATACCATGTGCGAATAGGCCCCGCTCCTGGGGACCCACCTAGCCAAGCAGGCAGATGGGGACCGACGTGCACACCCCGTAGGCCTGGGGGTAGGGTCATTAATGAGGCATGGGGTTAGGTGGCTTCCCCATGCCTCGTCTGACGGAGCATTTAATGCCAGCAGGGATCCGTTGAACACAGCATGGCCCCGATCGACATGCGAACTGACCAGACTGTCGAGGGGCGGACTCCCAGAGGAGGTTGCTATGACCAGAAGGTCGAGGAGGAGGAGAGTCGTGAAGCTGTGCGATCGACCGGTCGGAAATATGCCACGTCAGACGTCATAAATACGTAATAATTATTAAATTAATTTTTTATATAAAAAAACTCATAAATACATTAAAAAAATATATAGAAAAAAAATCCAATAATAATAATATCCACCAAACAAGAAATTTACTTTACTAATTAACAAAAATTCAATTCATCATTCATCTTAAAAATCCAAATCATCATTCATCCCAAAGTTAAAAGCTAACAAATAACTATGAACAAGATAATTCGATAAACTCATCTTGTCACATTTCAATCCAAGTCCAAATGAACCCAAATAAGATTAAACAACATAAAGCAAGATTAATCATCATAAATCATCCAAGTGATATATCCAAAATTTTCAATCATCATCTTCATCAATAGGGTGATCTTTTTGTTGCTTTAAAAGGTGTTGCACTTCACCATCATTACCACTTGAGGATGCACCATCAAATCTTGATAAATTAACCTCATCTCCTCCATCACCTAAGAGATCCAAAATCCAAAAAATTGAAGTTAGTCATCTTTTTCGAATATGGAACAAAAATTGCAATAGTAACTTTATATAAAAAAAAATAAAACTAAACTTACATAATGCCCTAAACTTTTTGCCATTTTGAAACTCATTTTAAATGTCCTAGAACTTTTGCAATGGTATATCATACATAAAATTAGAACTTTTACCATATTAAACCTCATCTTAAATGCCGTAAAATTTTTGCATTTTCAAATTCATTTTAAATGTGCTAAAATTTTTGCAATGGTATGATAAAACTAGAATTAAACACCAAAAATAAAATTGATTTTTTCCATATTACACTTTCCAAACTAATAATTTACAAATAATACACTAATATACCTTAAATTTGGGGGGGGGGGGGGAATACAAAAATAAAAAGAGGGTATAAATTGGGGCAAACCGAGAAAATAAGAAAAAAAAGGGAAAAGGAATTACCTGTAGCAGCTGTCCGGAGCAGGTGGCGCGGCTAGTCGTGGTGGTGAGGCGGCGCGGCTGGTCGTGGCGATGAGGCGGCGCGGCTGTCCGGAGCGAGGTGGTGCGGCTGGTCGTGGGTTGCGGGCGGCTGGATCTTTTCGGTGTCAAAAAACAGAGGGAAGGGACTCAGGTTTGAGGGTAGAGAAGAGAGAATGCAACTGCTGGGATAATGGGACCGACTAGTGACTAGGTTTTGTTCAAAAAAGACCAAGAAAAAAAAAATTTTGACTAGGTTTTCCAGCCCGCCGAACCGGTTCTCAGATCGGGACCGGTTCGACCGATTTTTGACCGGTTTTGACCGGTTCTGACCGGTTCGAGTCACCACTGGTTTTTTAGGACAGTTCGGACCGGACCAGCCACCGGTCACCGGTCGAACCGGCCGGTCCGGTCCGATTTTGAAAACATTGGTTAAAAGTGATCGAATAGAGATGGACGGCATTTTTTCTTTTTTTTTTTTGATAATTAATAGAGATTGACAGCATAATCCATTCCCAATATTGTTTCGTGAACAGATTTAAAAAATATCGATGTGGTTATCAATGCGTTTCATACTTAATTTTTTCTTTTTCAAATGTTGTTACTTTCTCTTTTTTTCGTGAAGAAATATAATTTTTTTTGCTATAAATTTTCATTTAACATGACATTGTGAACTTTTACTCTCTGTTTCTTCATGGCTAGTAATATAAAAACTAACATTTTTTTTTTCATTTTAAGTTCTACTTAAAATTTTAAACATTTGATCTACTATTAAAATGGAATCCCCTTTATAAAAAAAATCCCATCAAAAAAAACTATTAAAATGGAATCGTTTTTGTTGTATTTTTCATCATTTAACTTTGGGAAGCATTTACAACACATGAATTGGTTAAAAGCAATATAGTTATTGAAGATGTGTGTTAGAACTTGAATCGAATCAAAATTAATTACGTGAATAGATTCACAATGTTCAGTTGAGAAAAAATGTGCAATTTATGGAGTAAAATATAATAATTCATACCTTATCATAAATTTGATATATTCAAAATTATTTTTCATATGATTTTTTCTTCTATTTTTTTTTTAGAGAATTATTTTTTTCTATTATTAACTGCTATATATATATAACCTAGTGTATGTCTCGTTCTATGCACGAAAACAATTAAAAAATTTTACAATAAAATAACTTATATTAAAGTTTTTATATGCTTTTTCTATAAAAAAAAATTGTAATATCTTAAATTAACACAATTGGAGATAAAGACCCCATTGTTATATTATCTAGTGTTAGAAATATGTGCCCTAAAATCCAATTTAAACGATAATATTGTATTATTTCATTTATGAAATTGAATTTATTGCAAGTTATGTGTATTTACGATTTTGTCATTAGATGAACATAATATTTAATGATGCATGTTTGTAATTTAAATGAAAGTGTTGTTTCATGGAAAGACTTAAATACTAAAATCATACATTATTGTTTGAGTTCGTAGTCGATGATAAGAGTATTTTGTTCTTATCTGCTAAGACTATAACATGCTATAAATAATGATTTGTCGTTAATCATGGGAATTGTGATTCAAGTTATAGCATGTTGGTGTTCACCAATGAGATTGGAACATTGAACTGGACCATTTGAGTTATTCATTTTGCACTACTATCTAAAATGAATAATTCATATGCATTGAATCTAAATCTTGAAAATATTGCAACTTTGGGCATGTAGTGTTAATCACTTTAATGTACTTGAAAGTGAGGTCGTGAGTGGCCAACATACTTTGTACGTTAGGTGATTGCATTAATTGTGCTAAAGAAAAACGTTTGATGGAATCTATAAATCTTTTAAAGATATAAATATCACCTAAGTTGATTTGCAAAGTTCAAATTAATTCTAAATATTTGGTCAAAGTATTTCGAGTGAAGTGTCACCGAAATTATATAAAAATGTGGTTTTCATGTGGAATATTTGAACAAAGGCAAATCGGGAATTTAGGATAAAATGTGAAAATAAATTTAGCAGTAGTTTAATTTTATTTTCCACGGATATCTTATAGAGGAGTCGAATGCAAACACTTGTTACATTGTGAACTTGTAAATAATTTAATTAATTTTAGAGTGCAACAATATTTATTTAGTGGAATTAAATATTGTTAAATGGCAGTCACATATTATCATGAGATGATAATTAGATTTGACCCATTTGGAGCTAAAATTAATTTTTCCTAAGGTCCCTTCGTAACCCTCTAATTATAACTCGTCTAAAAAATATTTAACTTTTCCATGAGATGGACACATTGGATAAAGGTTGAGGAGGAAAAATGAAATTTTATTTCGAATAAAATAAATAACTTTCAAAGGCAAAAGTTTGCATGAAGATGTTGACTAGTTCAGTGTTGAGGAGAAGTGTTGCCATTTGAAAGGTTGGGGTTCGATTTCACCTAGCAACATTATTTTGTAAAATCAATTTTTTATTGATTTTTTCACTTATCCTACATCGAAAAAATACAATATTTCCTCACACCTTTTTCTATAAAAGGAAGACTTGACAATAGGTTCAAAACACACCGAAAAGCAATAATACCTTAATATTCCATGAGTTGGAGAATTTAAAGAATAGAATTATTTTAGTAAAAATTTCTTTTATAAGAAATTTTGGTTTTCTAGTTAAGTGTTTTTATTGATTTCGGAGCCCACACTCCGGAGTTGGTGAGGGATTGCGAAGAAGATCTTGGTGGTCAAGTGAGTTAATGCCGGGCTTCGTAAGGAATTAATGGGAGGTTTTTCGAGGTCAATACGCATCCCAGCGCGGTTAGTTTGTTCTAATGTTGCCGTTGGTATATTTTATGCTTTCTAGTGCATATGAGTTGTTTAATTAATTATTTATTGATTTCCATAATATGTGCTTTTGATTTAAATTTTGAATGTCGTGCATGCACGTATAAAAACTCGATTTTTTTTTAATTTTCGCCGTGTTTATTAATTTTTTGGATTAATTTTGACAATTTTCCCAACAATCTAGTAGGAAGACTAGACGTGTATTTATACAACATAAATAACGAAAAATGAAATAAAATATGTTGTAATGAGGAATAGTCCTTTTACACGTCTAAATATATTTATTCATGGAATAATGTCCAAAGTTGGACGTATAGTATAAATTGATAAAAGACCATAGAGACAATACATGTGATATAGACAGAAAATATATAGATGGATAAAAAGGGGAAGAAAAGTTAAGACTTTTCAATAAAAAAATAAAAACTAGAGTAAGTTTTGAAAATGTAAATGAAAAAATAAAAATTAAATGACTGGGCTTTTGAAATCATAAATATATAACCTAAAATGAATTATAGAAATATTAAAATCAATTAATATATCCCATCATATAAAATTAGAAGTAATGAAATAAAAATGAGGAATAATTTAAAATGAGAAAAAAAAACTCATAATTTGAATAAAGAAACACACACACACATGCGTATGTATATATAGGGAGAGAGAGAGAGGGAGAGGGAGAGAGAGAGAGAGAGAGAGAGAGAGAGAGAGAGTGTGTAAAAGTTTTAAAATTTAAAATAGAGATAGAGAGAGTATGGCAAATTTTATTAACAACTAGAAGATAAAAATGTAACTATAAATATAATATTCTTTCAAGATAACAAGATAAAACAAAAATAGGAACGTAATTTAAAATTTGAAATACAATAACAAATAAATATAAAAAATTCATAACGGGTTGCCTTCTAAAATCGTGAAAAAATTAAAATTGTAACAAATTTTAGAAGTGAAAATGAAAAAATAAAAATGAAATGATTGGTGCCTTATGAAATGTGAATGAACATACAATGAAATAACTTGTAAAAAAACAAGTGTCAAAATCCGTCAATATTATTCATCCCATAAGCATATACAAAAATAAATAGAACTGTGATATATTTTATCAATAGCTAAATAAAAAATACACATATTAATCAGGTTGAATTCCATAACAATCCCTGTGTTTTAGAAAAATAGTTTAAAAACTCCTTGTGATTGGAAAATATGCTAAAAACCCTTATGTTTTGCAAAAATATGGCATGCTCTCCCTTATCGTTAAAATACCTAACTTTGTTAACTTCTTTTCTTAAAATATCCGTTATACCCTTTTTATTTGCAACCATATGATATTTGAGCCATAAAATGGATGGTTCAGATCGAATATAATATAATACAACATATATATATATATATTAAAAAGAAAAGTACACACACACATACATACATGCATATTTATGTATATATAGGCATACATATGTAAAATATATATATATATACACACACAGATAGAAACATACATACATACATATATATACACAATTACATAAAGGGGGAGCACCCTTTAATAATTAATTTTAGTCTAACAAATTATTTGATCTGTTATTTTCTTTTTGTTTTTTACTAATTTTCCCTATTCTCTTTCCTCTTCCACGTTTTTTTGATTTGTCACCCTTCTTTCTCCTTCACTTCTATGCCCTTGCTCTCTCTATCTTCTTTCATCTTTCAATACTTTTCAATATTATTTTTTTAATATTTTTCTTGTAATTATTTTCTTAATTTTATTTTAAATTATATACTTTATATTTATTTATCACTAATTTTATAAATTTATTCAAAATAGTTAAAAATATTTTGATTGTATAGATACTACCAAAATTTTACAATATCATTAAATTATATATGTTGGTGATTAAATTTTTGTTCAATTAAAAATTGACAATTGTAAATTAAAATATTAACTATTAATTAAGTTTTCTATTTTATATTTTGGAATTTTTTAAATTTAATTTCAATATTAAATAGTTAACTTGAATTGATATTTTAATATTTATTTTACCGATGATAGAAGACACCAAATGTTAATGTGGAGTGTTACAACTAATCAAATCAAATTATATATTCTAAAAATAAAAAACTAATCAAATAGCGACAAATGTTATATTTGGACATGCGGGTCAATCAAACAATAACACATACTTCCAAATCAAACCCACCATAATTAAATAATAAAACTTATTCCCAAATCAAATCTACGTTAATTAAGGTAAATAGAAGTTCTTTTCCAAATCAAGTTTAAATTAAATTCACGGTGTTTATAATATTTTTTCGCGGCGCTCACCAACATTCTCTATGTTTAATTTGTACTCAAGCTACGAAACTTACAAATTGCGCTATTTAATACCAAAACCAAGTCAAAGAAAAAAATAAAAAATTAATTTTTTAAGAGATTATTTTCTTCTAAATTATATTTTATTATTAAATTCAAACATTGATCATATATTATTTTTTGTTTTGTAATTTGTATTTACAAAATTGAAAATTGTATGAATCTATACTATTATATATTTGAGAAAGGTGTTTGACTTAAATTCATACAATTTTGACCAAATTCTAATTTTCTAGAATTTTGATTTTTTTTAAAACAAAAAATATATGTTCAAAATACAAGATTCTCAAAAAACACACAATCATTTATAAATTGAGCAAATTGAGTAAATTTAATATAGGTGCATAATTGAGCAAATTTAAATTGAGCAAATTTAAATGAGCTCAATTTGCTCAATCAAATTTAATATAGGTGCATAATTGAGCAAATTTATAAATTGAGCAAATTGAATAAATTTAAATGAGCTCAATTTGCTCAATTTGCATAATTTCTTATTCTTATCGGCAATTTAATACATATAGGTGCATAATTCTTGAGCAAAAAGGGCTCATTTATAAATTGAGCAAATTGAGTAAATTTAATATAGGTGCATAATTGAGCAAATTTAAATGAGCTCAATTTGTTCAATTAAATTTAATATAGGTGCATAATTGAGCAAATTTAAATTGAGCAAATTTATAAATTGAGCAAATTGAGTAAATTTAAATGAGCTCAATTTGCTCAATTTGCATAATTTCTTATTCTTATCGGCAATTTAATACATATAGGTGCATAAATAGGCACATCTTCAAATATAATTAAAAAGAACTTGAATAGGTTCAAGCCATTTTTTACGTTTCCTATTTTTGTAATTGTGCATGTTGGTGTCTTTTGAGGTAAGTTTCCAAACTATTTTTACGTTTCTTATTTTTTTTTCCTTTTTATGTTCTATTTTTTTCGGTTTTTTATTTTTTGCAGTTGTGTTTGTTGATCCCTTTTGAGGCAAATATGTTGTGGCGATAATGTGACAAATTGTACAAAAATCTTTTCAAAATATTTCTGATTGCAAATCATCGACTTATCTTTCAAAGTTGAAGCAGCTTGAGAATTTGTAAGTTAAAAATCAGCGTGATCGTCTTCCTATTTCCCTATTATTTATTTGCTACTACCTATTGATTTATTGCATATTCAAGTTTGTTTACTAATATCGTAGTTATCACCCTCGACAGGATTTTAAAAAATAATCAATTAATTGGTCCAATTCCCTCGACGCTCTCTCAGATTCCTAACTTGAAAATTCTGTGAGTATCATTATTATTATTTTTCATGCATTTTGTTTCAGTTTTGATTATGAGCTATTTTGTGATGAAGTACTTTTAAAATTGATTGCTCTAGGGACTTGGCTCAGAACAAGCTGAGTGGATAAATACCAAAACTATTGAATTGGTACACCGTACACATATATGTATTAAATTAATATGTACTGTTCATAATTCTTCTATTAAAAATTTACTTTTATTTTGTTGTGATTTTTTATGAATAGTGATGGGTGTACTTTACTTTGAATCTTTTTAGGATTAATATCGATGATAGTCTTTTAAATATGAATATTATAATTATTTTGATCATTAGAAATTTAAATCGCTACAATTGATCATCTATGTTATGAATAAGTAACACTTTAGTTATTTTGATGAATCTTTAGGTTAAATTTTGCTGAAAAATATTTACTTAAGTGATTTTATTTATTAAATATAACTTAAATTTGTGGCAAAATTTCACTGTTATAAAATTTTCATTAATTAAATGGGTTCTTTTTTGTAATTCTAAGTACTGCAACGATACAAAAGACTAATGAATTTTGTCATGGGGATCAATTAAGTAAATATTATTGTCTGGTCTATGAGAACTATACGGTGCATTTTCATGTATGGACGATTGACGTCGTCTCAAGTAGTAGAAATATACGTTGGACACTTTCATATTTCAGAACTTGAAAATCCCACCACCCCTTCTTTTTCGGACTTAATTTCTACGATATATTTTTTTTCTGTTTGAAAATATTTCCTTTATTTCTACAATATATTTTTTTCTGTTTGAAAATATTTCCTCCTCGACAGGATTTTAAAAAATAATCAGTTAATTGGTCAAATTTTCTCGACACTCTCTCAGATTCCTAACTTGAAAATTCTGTGAGTATCATTGTTATTATTTTTCATGTATTTTGTTTCAGTTTTGATTATGAGCTATTTTGTGATGAAGTACTTTTAAAATTGATTGCTCTAGGGACTTCGCTCAAAACAAGTTGAGTGGAGAAATAGTAAAACTATTGAATTGGTATACCGTACACATATATGTATTAAAATAATATGTACTGTTCATAATTCTTCTATTAAAATATATGGCTCCAAACAAGCTGAGTGGAGAAATTCATTGCTCTACACCGTACACATATATGTATTAAATTACCGACAAGAATAAGAAATTTAAAAACTACGTATATTGTTCATAATGACAAATATAGCCATGAAAATGAAAAAGATAGCCATGAAAATGACCTAAGCTTTGTGAAAAATATCATTAGTTCGAGCTCCCCAAAAAATATTATTCAAAAATTTACTTTTATTTTGTTGTGATTTTTTATGAATAGTGATGGGTTTACTTTACTTTAAATCTTTTTAGGATTAATCTCGATGATAGTCTTTTAAATTTGAATATTATAATTACTTTGATCATTAGAAATTTAAATCGCTACAATTGATCATCTATGTTATGAATAAGTAACATTTTAGTTATTTTGATGAATCTTTAGGTTAAATTTTGCTGAAAAACATTTACTTAAGTGATTTTAGTGAATCTTCGCTATAAATTCCAATAGAAACACTAAAATGTTACATATTTATAATATAAAGGATCAAATTGTAATGATTTAAACTCCAATGACTAAAGTAATTATAACGTTAAACTTTAGGGACCATTAGCAACGTTAAGTTATCTTTTTATCATATCAAATGTTTCATTTTTTATTTAATTTCACAAATGCACATCATTTATTATTGACAAATATATATTTGAACGAGTGGTTAAAAGATATTATTGCTTACGTGGCATGCATGTAACCCTGAATCCAGAACTTTAATTGATTTTGTGTATTTCATTGTAAATAACACACAAAAGTAAAATATCCTCAAATTTTATGCTTATTAATATGTGCATTATTGATTTTAATATTTTTCAATGATCATTTGTTATTATTTTATTATAAGAAAAACTTTATTAATATGTCATGAAATTATATTATTCAAACTTAGTTCTTTTGTTTAAAAACTTAGCATTTAAATCAAAATTAACATTTGCACCCTCAAAAATCATTTAAAATTTAGAAGCTTATAAAACCTTCAAATAAGTTTAACCAACATCCTCTAAATCACATTATATCATCTAAATCATAAAATTATATTTTCAAAAAGGAACTATTACTTATAAATTTGCCTATTATACATATCATTTGTTTTAAACATCGGTATGTTCAATATTTTTAATGAATTATTTAACAAATTATTTGATATTTGTTATTAGATAATTATAGTTTTTTTTGTTTTTTTTTGCGTTTACAAATTCATCTTAAGAAGATATGGTGTTTTCATCAACTGATTCGTAAGATTTATATTAGTTTTAGTCTTTGTTATGCATCAAAATTTTGGACGTTAGATTATTTGATATTGAACTTGCAAATTACTCAATTTTTCTAAATTTTTATTAATATAGTGAAGAGAATTTTTATTATTTTAGTGAAACAAAGCCTCATTTTTCATTTTCATATCAAGAGTGTTTTATGCAGTTTGATCAAAAGAATTACTATTGTATTCATATAATTTAAAAGATATATTATGTATAGAATTCGTTGCAATATGAATTATCAATACGATATTTAATTTAAATTTTTAATTGATATCACTCATTCCGTGCATAGCACGGATTACATACTAGTAATATATAAATATATATATATATATATATTTTTTTTTCTATACATATACATCGAATATGCTAATATTACTAGTATGTATAAATAGACATAGACATACATCATATATATATATAGGGATAGATAGAGAGAGAGAGAGAGAATCCATGGCTGTATTCATGGAGAAATTGGATTTCTGCATAATCCTATAAAATCTGGTCATTTCGGTTCTTTTGTTATACTTTATATATATTAGTGAGTGATTGAAATAAAAAATAATAATTTATATATATATTTTTTATATTATCAATTTTTTTTCTTTTATTTTAATAATTCATTAATACATATAATGTGTATTAACAAATGTAACAGAGCATATACCAGAAGATCCGATTTGAAATATAACCCATATACAAGATCCCACACAAATACAAAATCCAGGGAGAAATTGGATTTCTTCAAGGTTGGTTGCTTCCTCCTTGCCGATGATTTCTCTTTCGAAGAAATCTACAACCCTTAAATTTTGCTTTCAATAAGAACTCTTAAAAAAAAAAAAAGAAAAGAAAAGAAAAATTGTTGCGGTGCCTGAAATTGTGGAGAGGAAGAAGGCGCTGCACCAGCGCGGTTGTTGGTGGAGGTGCAGCGCGGCGGCGCAGTTGTGGGTGGATGATTCACGATTGTAGCGTAGCTAGGATCTGGGTTGGCATCGACCGGGCTCTGACGATGAGGGACGATACTCGCTGGTGTTGGGTGGAGCCGCCGCCGGATTTCTTGTGGTTATGGTTGGAGGAGGGGTTTACCGGTTGGAGTTAAAGATTTTCCAGGCGTAGGGGAAATGGAGAAGATGAGGGGAAAATAAAAGGAAAAAAAATATTTGAATGAGCTGTATTTTTTATTTTTCAGTTTTTTTAAAATTATTTATATAGTATTTTGTTATTTATGTTTTGATACTTTTAATTAGTTAATATTTTTTCAATACACATTTTTAATTATTTTGTTGGCATATTATAATAAAGTATAATTTAAAAAATATTAGAGTTTGTGTTATTTAAAATTAAAAAAAAAATAATTTTGATAATTTTAGTGTTTAATTCAATTTTTTTTTATAAAATTTAGTGAATTTTGTTTTTCAATTTCTAGTGATTTTAATATATATATATATATATATATATATTCAAATATGCTAAAGTTTAGGTTTGTTTGAAATTTAACAAATTAAAGGAATTTAGTTGCAATTTAGATAAAAAGAAGATATTATTTTTAAGTTGATAAGGAAATAGAGCATTTTGGTTAATATATTTACATTGCAAGGTGAAAAGATGCACAAATCACTAATTTTCGCACATCTAGCGCGTGTACCAACAAACCGTTAGTAATTGACCGAATGGGAGTTTTATACTAAGAATAATATTATATGCAGGGGGTTTTAGCTTATTTTTCCGATTATATGGAGTTTTTAGCTATTTCGCTAAAATACAAGGAGGTGTATGGAATTTAACCTCTTAAATACAACATATTCCTTTAAAACAGCAAAAATAAACAAAACAACACAATAATGAGAATTGGAAAAAAAAATCAAACAAAAAATAAATAAATAAAAGAATTGAACACTATTCCACAAAATATAAAAAATAAATTAAAAAGACTAACATAAAAAGAGAAAGTAAATAGAAAAATTCCATACATTGAGATTATCATGATTACAGTTAAAAAACAATCAATTTTTACTAAATTTTAAAAGAAATAAAACTCGTCAAATGGTCTTTTCTAACGAATTTCATCCTGATTTATCAATCTTTGACAGGAATGGATGTAATAGGGCTTCGTAAAGAAGTGGGAAGATGGAGAGTTATGTGTTAGTATTAGTGGATAGGTGAAAAAAATGAACAAGAGAAGTTATTTCTTTTTATTTCTACAGTGTTAGAAAATCAAGCAATCTGAATTGTTTAATTAAAAAATTAAAAAATTGATTAAAATTAATCAAATTGCAATCCAATAAATATAGATAGATAGATATATAGTTACATTGAGTAGAAATATTTAAAATTTAAACGCAAGTCATTCACTTATTAAAAAAAACGCAAGCCATTCTGGCATTAGCATATGGGGAGACAGCGAGAGAAAGAGAGAATTGAATGAAGAAACTAAATTGTTGAGCGAGTCAAAATGTGCATGCAATGGGGTTGACTGACCTACATGACTAAGAACAACGTGGAAAGACTTTTTGTCTGATTGCAACGTTTTCAGCCAGCCAAATTGACTACAATATATTCTACGGTCCTGTAACAAATTTCAGAGGTATCAATATTATTGTAGCCAGCTCAGGTATACATGTTTTCAATTGATAATAACCGGGTTGATGCAATCAATTAATTATTTTATTTTTTTAATATATTTAATTCCAAATATTTTATAAATTTAATTATTTCATGTTGTCGTTATTATTACATGATGTATAATTACAGCAACTAAGTATTATTCTTATCATATATGATTAAATATTCTATAGATCATTTGAGTCCGTCCATGAACCAAATAAATCAAATGTCTCATTTTATAAAT
Source organism: Petrea volubilis (assembly GCA_026212405.1). Taxonomy (NCBI): domain Eukaryota; kingdom Viridiplantae; phylum Streptophyta; class Magnoliopsida; order Lamiales; family Verbenaceae; genus Petrea; species Petrea volubilis. The sequence goes on from CM047877.1 coordinate 20,638,026, forward strand.
TTAATTATTCTATGTTGTCATTATCATTACATGATGTATAATTACAACAGTAAATTTTTTGTTCTTATCATATATGATTGAATATCCTATAGATTATTTAAGTTCGTACATGAGCCAAACAAATCAAATGTCTCATTTTAAATTATTACAATATTTAAATAAGAATCGTCGTGGTTTTCCTTCACAACGATTGAATAATTGTGCTGACACTACTAATTCGATGATGGGGTATTTCTCGGAAGAGAGTTTTTACTTCAGACACATTTGATTATTTACAACCAATGCGCCCCTCCCCCCCCCCCCCCCCCACCTCCCTCCCTCTTAAAAAAAAAATGTATTATTTAACAATTAGCTGAAATGTGTAGTAATGTATCCAATCACTAATTTCACTCAAGAAATGAAAGTAAAATAGTAAGAAAAAATTGCAGTCAGTCTATGTCTATCAAGCATATATAGATAAAGAATTCATGTATAGTTCTATAGAAAATTCGAGTCTATCTCGTTAATTTCTTCCAGTCGTTGTACGTTAGTCATTTCAATGTAAACGCGTGTGGTAAGATTTCTATCTGACTTCATTTAAATTAATAAAAGGACTTGATTAGTCAAGTTGATTTGGTGTATAAGCTTAGTGTGAGCAACAAAGGTGGGGGGTTGGTGACAGTATTAGCTTGTCACTTGGGGTAAACCCATTTGCACTAAATCATAGTTTGATTGGCCCCAACATAACGAAAAAATAAAATCATCATGCAATATATACAAAGGTCGAACCAATCTAATAAAATGGGTGTAAGTCAAAATATTTGAAGAAAAAATAGTAAGATTATGCATGACTAATATTTGTGAATAAAACATGCATAAATATATATATGTGTGTGTATGTATATCTAGTTACCAAAAATGTCTCATAGTGTGCTTGGGATTTGTAATGTTTGGTGCTTAGATGATAAATGGGCTGATTTACTTAAGCCACCTGCATTGGACCTTGCTTTAAATTGCAATATCCAACTGTCCTATCATACTAAACTGCAGCTAGCCCAACTTAGAGAGTCTTTGTATAAGCTCATCACGAGTTTAAAAATGCTCTGTTAAAAGTCTAGGGTAAATTACATCTACAATTCTTGAAATATAATATAAGTACAAATTAATTTTTATTATTTGAAAAATTATAAATACCACCTCAAAGTTTAAATAGTATTGTAAACATCAATATACCTAAACAAATGATGAATTTACCACATTCATAGTAGTTACTCTATACTAAGAGATGTGTCTCATCAAACCTAGCAAAATCTTTCAATCAATTTTGTAATTCCATCAATCTTTATAAAATAATTTTAATTTATACAACCACAACTATTATCGATCATTATCATTTATAATCCGACACCATCACTATCTTGTTTTTTACAAATTGACTTTATATATAATTTTTATATATTGAACTTGTTAAAACTGTGCGAATCTCATTTAAAAACGTCATCAAAAATACCAGATATACAACTCGCAATTACATTCCACTTTGATGAATGATGAATTTTGTTAAATTGATACAATCTTGAAGGTATTTGTAATTTTTAGAAATACAATGACTAATTTATAATTATATTATATCACAAGATATATGAATGTAATTCACCTAAAAGTTTATATAAAGATCTTAAAATTAAGCTAGGATCCCTTTTTGAAAAGCAAGTTATAAGATTCTAATATCCAATTGCTCCATTCACAATTCCAATATTCGAACCCTAAATGTTGATTTTACGCCTTATTCCACTAAACCAATTGGTTGTTGATCAATATAAATTTATACGTGAAATGGTTTTTTTCATGAAAAGAGTGAGAGCATGCTGAAGATATTTACAACTGGGCATGAAATGAATCCCTAATAAGGCATCCTTTGGGGCGTGTGGGGCGTTTGTATTTACATCAACTTGTATTGATGTATGACATATATATAAAGTGGAAGCACGATGAGCATGTATCATAAATCTAACTCCATGGAATAAATAAAATAAAACAAGTGATTTTATTCCAATCATAGTTGAGATTGACTCGTGTGCATGAACGGCCTAGAATTAACTGGGTAGGGTCTGATCCATCCAAAGTCCAATATTCAACATGCATGCATGAGGCATACACCTATATTTCCATTCTCAATTAAAAACATGGACATTACATTTCACGCCATTGAATTATATATACTTTATGTTAATTTTACTTCCATAAAGCATAAGTTGTATTTAAAATGCAAATCTACTCCTCGTAGTTGTAAAAACAAAAATAACAATTAAGCTCATGATATTTATAACTTGAAATCGATTTGTTACACTTTGTAATTCAAAAGGATGAACGCAATATAATTATGATTTAAGAGTACAAAGTGTAATTAACCATTCAAAATATATTGACTAACACCATAAAATATATAGTAGTGTCACTAGTTACGAAAATGAATGACCATTCACAATTGTGTAATTTTTTTTTTCATTTGTTCCAACTTGCTATCACTGCATGACCACTGTGTAGATCACAACTGAAACCTATACATAAGGATGGGATTGTTCTTAAATATAAATGATATAAACCATCGAATTTGACAATTCTAGTATATCTTTTGTGTTAATAAAGTCTTTTGTTTTACAGGCTATGCAGTATGAATATAGATATAATACAACACAAGTATAAACGCCTCAATTTTGAAATATATAAAACACAATACACTTAAAATCAATCGTATTTTAAAACTAAATGATCAGACCTTGAAATAATTCAATTCGTAAAACATACACTAGGGAGTAAATGAATAAATACAAAAAATATCCACATTTTACGTATAATAACAAGAATAAAGCGTGGAATTGCTTAAAAAAAAAAAAGGAAGAAGCGTATAACGTTAAATAACTGCTTAAATCACCGCTACAAAGACGAATTTTAGAAGGTTTTTTGTCTTTTTTTTCCTTTACAATTATAGAAAGGCCTCCAACATATGAAGAAATTTGTAAAAAGAAAACCTTGTATAATTGCCGTTGTGATAAAAAAAATCTTTAAGGAAAATATAATGTCAAACACAAAAGGTTACGTCATAATGTCAAAATCGTTAATAAAATGTATTAAGTTATTGTATATATTGTTTGTCACTGATCGATGATATCTATTATGTCCTAACAAGTTCTAATTTACTACAATACGATTTAATATAACAAAAATTATATTTTTAAAGTTGTTGTAATGATGATCAGTGAAATAATGCATATTAACAATTTAATGTCAATGTCATTGGGGTTGTAACCTATTGGTGGGGGTTGGAATCGACACCAGTAAGATCTTGAGTTTGAACTCTTTTGTCCTATTCCTATTTTTCCTAGAGTGAGTGTGTGGGTGTGTGTGAGAGTATCTTTTTGATTGACATCTATAGGTATTTCGAGTTGATTATAATAAAAAAAATAATAATTTAGTGTCAATAAAAATTGTATTTGTAACAAAATTTGCATAGTCTTTATAAGTGTTCCATCAAATATCAATTGTGACAATTTTTGTTAATAGTAAACTCATGAATACTTTAACCCTCCGTTTGGTTCTTGAATTTTAATAAGAAAAATAGAAAGAATTTTTTTTTTCTTCAAATGATTGTCCTCTATACATCATCTTTTTATCCTTTCCATTTTTCTCTCACTTTTCCTAAACAAAATCCTTGTTTCAAATACAGCCTAATTATTTCGACCAGATGAAATAACTTGCATTTATCACATTTTTCACAATGGTAAAAATATCTGAAAAAATGTTCATATGTAGCAGAAAACACTAGTTGTACAATTTAAATTTATAATTATTTGCATCTTGCAGTTTAAATTTAGAAATGATTTGGCTCATTGAATGAGACACATACGATCCTCTCTCAAATGTCGATGCACAAAGTTATATTGCCACGTCGCCACTTCTTCGGTGGAGAAGAGACTCTTGGTTTCTCTCTCTCTCACTTCCACTCTCTCTCTCTAGCCTCCGCCACTTCACAACAAAAGTTCATTTTCATCCACTCCACTAATGATAGTGGTATCAACAATTGCTCCGTAGGGTTTCCAGATTCTAAAAAGTTAATTCTTTTTTTTTTTTGTTCGTTTCCTACCATGATTGTTCGCCAATAATGAGAAGTTTTTTCCCGATTCGATTCGAATAATCGGAGCCAGATCTTCTGAGATCTTCTCTTTGATCCGATTTACTGGTCCATGCTAAAGCTAATCGATCTGTTATCTTTGATGCGTAATGTTTTTCCTTTTTATTGAGAATTTGATTTTTTATTGGATAAAGGAGTGAGATTCTTCATTGCACGAATGGCTGTGGATCTGGAGATGTGTTTTTGCAGCTGGACAAGTTTGCTATTCTAAGTGTAAGAGCTGATATTGTTGTTTCTTTATCGTTATATTCCATTTTCTTTTAATCATAGCGGTTGTTTTAGCATTGCAGGGTAACGTGGAAACTGAATTTTGGGTGATTATTAAAGATTTATCTATAAAACTCGAGGACTTCAAGGTCGAATGGAGCTGTTTAATGAAATAAATTGAGGATGTAGGAAATGTAAAATTGATCATTCGCTTAATTAAAATTTGATCTGTTAACTGCGTGGCCTGCTGAAGTTTCATACCTTTCTATCACTCCATTTATAAAAAAAGCAAACGAGTTAAGGTTTTCTGATTGTTGTATCCCATGAAAGGAGCTTGGTGCTTGTGGATAGTTTACTTGCTATAAGAAAAAGAATATCTTTCTAACCTCAAAGGTAATTACTGAATGTTGAAAGCAGGACGGATTGAAACATTATTGGTTCTGAATTCAACGACCTAAGTACGATAAGAAGTTGAATGTTTAAAGTGTATCACGCCATCTAAACTTGGTTTCTCATTACTATCCATTTTATTACATTTTTTCCTAGCTCAGTACTTGAATATAACGGATTATTCGTTCATAACTATTCAGGTGAAATACGATGAGGCTGATTTCCTGTTTTTGTTTGGGCTTCATTAGATTCAGTTTCGAGATCAAGGCATCTAGTTTAGATGTTATGCAACAGTTCTTTGAGGTTTGTAAGTCTTCGGGCAGGACATATTGGGAGATACACTGAGTTCAGGAAGTTTAGATATATCTGTGGAGGTTCGAATGCGATTTGCCACTTGACTTATTTGTGGAATTGCAAGTTTGGAAGAACAAGAAAGATGATGGTGGATTCTGGTGCAACTGCTAAAGGATCTATGTTTGATTTTTTACCTGAGAAGGATGATGATGGTGGCTATGCCAGTGGAGGATGGAAGAGGTGATTGAATATTGCGTTTTAATTTTGGCAGTACTTCTTTGGAATTTTGTTATTATTTAAATAACTATTTCATGGAGGGAATATTCTTACATGAGGTAGTTCACTTTGAATGCGATGCATGATGCTATTCTTGGTAAGGTTCTTGTTTGCGTTCTTTATTTGATTGTTTAAGAAAGAACTATAAAAGACTGAGTTATAATTAATTTCATTCAAATTTCATTTGCTCGTTGTGAGAATGAGTGTGTACCTTCAGTTTGTTGTATAATAAATATTCCTTTTGAAGCCATTTTCTTGAGGGCACGTGTCATGGATCATGAACATCTTTGTACTTTGATTCTTTTTGGGAGTCAAAGAATATTTCTTAACAGTGCTGGATTGTTTGTTTAGGTCAAACCAATTCAATTACTCTTCGATGGTCCTTTTGTTCATTATACAGCAAATAGTCGTTACCAACACAGCTCTTGATGCTTTTTTAACATGCCCTAAAACTGAAATGTACCTGGTTAAAGTAAAGAAAGTTATTGAAGCAAATCATGTACTGCGGATAATGTAAACAGAAAGACCCCACTGATACCATGAAGTTAAATACTACAAACTAGAGATAACCAGGGAAATATTTAACACGTGGCAATGATATTGTGTTCTCCAGTAAGGCTCAGGATTTAAGTTCGTGGGACCCTTGTTATGCTCAGAAAGCTACCTTTTAGGTCTACAACGTACCCTCAACTAAACATTGCCGCATTTATCAAGCATACACTGTACTCCCGTAACTTCCATCACGGAAATAAACAGTTGTTGATATGCTACTCCTTTTCCAGTGTTTTCGCATACATTTCTTGATAACTTCCATTCTGATTATGCTTCTAAGCATTCCCTGCTCAAGATCTTTGTCGCCTCTTAAAGGATGGAGAAGGAGACAAACTATATTATTTAGATTGGTGAATTTATGAACTACCAGGAAACAAGTATCATGTATAATCCTATTTTCTATTTCTTCTCACATCTACATTTCATCAGCTGAATTCGTACAACACGTGTTTAATGTGCATGTGGTAACATAATTGTTATGAAATCTTTTGCCATAGTTGGAATTCCTTGCAAGATGCACGATGTGTTGAGTGAAAATCTAGTTGGTACTGCTGAGATTGTTGTTTCCCTTTTGTGTTGCATGAATATGGTTTGTATGTGCTTACCACTGTTCAAGTCACATGTACATTTTATTTCCGGATTGGCAGTGATGATGGAAGATTAAGCTGTGGATACTCCAGTTTTAGAGGCAAAAGGGCTACCATGGAGGACTTTTATGACATTAAGGCTTCCAAGATTGATGGGCAGCCAATTTGCCTCTTTGGGATATTTGATGGTCAGCTCTTGTATAGATATTTTTCTTGAAGCTTATGTAAATGGCTAATGGAATAGGATACCCGCTGGAGGGAGCAATCCTTATGTAAATGGCCCATTTACAGAAAAGACTGGAGAAATGGAAGTCCTTCTCGTACAAATTTTACGTGCACAAATCAAATCTGATCTGTCAACAGTTTCACTTGATAATTCCAAGAGCTGGGGAACAATGGACTGCAGTAGGGGAATTAGGACTTAGGACTGATGATGAACTTAAAACTATTTGCATTTGCCCATTGTCTTTCTTGTTCAAGTTCATTTGTTAAGCGTACACAAACTGAGCTTTGAAACTCCCTTGGTTTATCAACAAACTTTTTCTAACTCGTATATGTTTGTGAAAATCTCTCATTTCCTATTAACCCCCACATCAAAATTTGAAGGCTTAGAAAAGATTGAGTGATGGATTGGGTGACAACCTGACCTCAAGCATGCTTTGTAAAAGTAATATGCAAAATATGGAGCTAAATGCTTCTTCTAATCTTCTTAGTTCAAATGAGTATAATTGTGTAATTATTCGTTAGATTATGCTTCTACTTATGAGGAGATAAAAGCGATATTACTCTTCTAACGAGGACAAGGTATCATGACAGGTCATGGCGGCTCTCGTGCTGCTGAATATTTGAAGGAACATCTCTTTGAGAATCTCATGAAACATCCAGAATTTATTGCGAACCCAAAATTGGCAATAAGTGAGTTGAATTATCCAATTTATAAATTTTATTTTATTATTATCTTTTTTAAAGACCAAAGATGATATGTGATTGCATTGTGGTATTTTTTGGTGTGAACTGGACTCTGTGGCAAGTAAGGACTCAAACATGTTCAGTTACCTAGGAAAATTGATCTTTCCTACACTGACAAGTTGGAAAGGGCGAAACATAAGTCTCTTAAATGACGATCTGATGCAATGTCTGAGTACTAGCTGGCTTCAATTTCAAATTTCATTTTCCTTATGTTGCTTTTATGAAGATATATTTAAAATATATAGACAGAATCTTTTGTGGTGGTTCACCATGAGGAACTTGATAACAATGATCTTTCTAGTACTTATATCTCTGATATTGTGACAAAGTAATACTCACTCTTTGCACAAACTGAATTGCTGAGATTAGCTTCCGGGCTGTAGATTTATCTGTAGATGCACGGTAAGAATGATAGACCTTATGTCGCATTTGTCTGATCATTGGACCTACCTCGCCTTTACGTCTGAGCTGCAGTCCTATTTTGACAGTAATTCCTTGGTTGCATGGTTAAGAATGTTGCAGCTATTAGAAACACAGGACCAATAGCTTCATGGTTGTAATTCTTTTTAATGTCTCTCTTTTAGTTAGTACCGTCTTCAAATAACTAATAAAATACCACAGGTGACACATATCAGCAGACTGACAGAGACTTTTTGGAGTCTGAAAAGGACACCTTCAGAGATGATGGCTCAACAGCTTCAACAGCAGTTCTTGTTGGCAATCGCCTGTATGTTGCTAATGTTGGAGATTCTCGAACTATTATATCAAAGGCTGGAAAAGGTACTACATGGTTCTACTTGCATTTAAATGATCACCATTTATTCTGATGTGGCAAATCCTTTACTATTCCCCCAGATAGGAATTAGTTTGCAAATAAAAATAGGGAAGTGTGATAATTTGGGCTTTATGGATTATTCCGTGGTCGAAATTTGAAACTTGATTCTTGTTATCCCTTTGACAAGTTCTAGAAGTCACAAGGAAATAGTGAAATGTTATTACACACTTTCAGTGATGTTTTTGGTGCAAATCAATCCCCGACGATATTAAATTGTTTCAGCCGAACATGGTTCTTTAACTACAAGTTTCAACCCACCTGCTGAGTTGGCGCATTGTAAGATATTTATGCCTTTTGGGGATTCCTATATATGGAAGTACGATGATTGTCTGGGTTTGATATGCATCTCAATTCCAACCGCACAAAGAAAGTGGTCTATGACCCCCACCCCCACCCCTACCTGAAACTGTCTTTTCTGCCTGGGCAAGTATTCTTATTCAAACATTTCAAAAGGATTTTCTGCTTGAGGATGCCTCTGATCTGTGTTTTCACTTCTCCAATCCAGTTGTAGATTTTTTGTTTATTTTATCCATTCACTGATTTTCTGAATGAACTGGTTGTAGATTTTGTTAGGGAATGTAAGTATTTCTTACGACTGGTTGACTTTGGCAAACAAACTAAGGATTGACATGAAGGAAATGGGATATTGAGGCCAATTTTATTTGATAAGGTTTAAAGTAACCGCTCAACTACAATATCTTGATCCATCCTTTTCTGTGTTTGGTGTCTGGGTGTGATTGTTTTGGGGTCATACATTGACTAATTATTGAGGCTGAAAATGTCTTTGACAAATTTATTCTATGTTTTTTGACAGCGATTGCTCTCTCAGAAGATCACAAACCAAATAGAAGTGATGAGAGGAAGAGAATTGAAAGTGCTGGAGGAGTTGTGATGTGGGCAGGTGTGGCTTATTTGTATTATCTAAAATTGTGCTCTTATTCCTTACGATGCTAGTGTAGCGAGGGTGGTCTCCTATGGGAAATGGGTGTCATTCAGGAAACACAAAGAAGCTTGTTATAAGAGAGTTTCTTTTCATTGTTTCCATATCCAGTCAATAATTTGGTACTTCCAGCTTCTGCTTTACTGCAATGATAATCCCTTCCATCCTTATTTAAGGAGTTATCTTATAATATGCCAAACAGCACATGCAAAATTGTTACAGAATTTATGCACCAACTTATGTTGGTCCATTAGGTGAAATTTTGTGTCCTTTCATTCTGCTCATGTGAGACTGGTTATTCTTGAGTGAGTTATATGTGAAATTTTTTGTCCTTTCATTCTGCTCATGTGAGACTGGTTATTCTTGGGTGAGTTTGTATAGGTTTCACGAAAAGAGACAGGCGTTCTTGAGTCAAAAAATCTTTCTGTGAACCTATGTGTTGTCTTTATAAACTTATCATGTTGCGTTAAACAACTGTCTCCAATAAAAGTTTCAGATATTCTGAAGTAACGATGAAGTTGCATTATTACTTTTTGTATCAGGCACTTGGAGGGTTGGAGGTGTCTTGGCCATGTCTCGTGCTTTTGGCAATCGCATGCTAAAGCAATTTGTTGTGGCTGAACCTGAGATTCAGGTACTCAGAATTTGAGTTATATAAGTTGATTTTGGCATTGTCATGAATTTTGTTAGTTATGGATTAGCCTAAACCAGAGTTCAGAATGTTAGTTGATCATTAAATACTGATATCTTTTTCTCCATATTGATGGAATTTAAGCGAAAACATGGTTTCTGAATTATAAAGTCATGGAGTGCTACTTTATATGTTGTCAGATAACCCCAGTTGTTATTAGAGGTGGCAAAATGGGTTGAGAATCATGGTTCCAATCCATTTCAACTAGTTTTGGGTTGGGTTGGATAGGGTTTTCAAATTTTATAAGTGGGTTGAAGTGGGTTGGGCTTTAATGGGCTTCAAAATTTGTTGGGTCCTAGATGGGTTCAAGCGGTTTCTAAATGGATTTATGCGGTTTTTAAATGGTTCCAATAAGAAAAATATTATAACTTGATAATATTTCACAAATTTAAAAAGTTAGTGATCAAATTATTTTTGCAAATTAAAGAATATATTAGATAACAAGTAAATAGTTGAAAAATATACAAAATTATATTGAAGAAAACATATTTTATTTTGTGTTGAACTCGTTAAGGAACCGTATCAACCAATTATCAACCTGCCTCAAACCCATTACCAACCTAACCCATTTACAACCCATTCTCTAGAACCCATTTTCAATCCAATCCAATAGAACCCAACCCAAACCCGACCCAACCCGCCCATTTGCTACCCCTAGTTGTTATACTTGGTGCAAAGCATATCAATATATTTACTTATTTATTTATTTATTTAAAATTCTACAGGAACAGGAGGTTGACAAAGACCTCGAGCTGCTTGTACTTGCCAGTGATGGACTTTGGGATGTCGTACCTAATGAGGTAGTCCTTTCCATGGATGATAAACACTTCCTTTAATTTCTTTGAGGTTGAATTCTACTATTTAATTTAGCTTTCTACAGACTCTGGGTCACATAAATTTCGAGGAGGTCAGGTGTCACAAAATTCAAATGATGTGATATTTGACAAATAAATATTTAAGCATGCATGCAAGAGTTGTACCAAAAAGGAATATAAAATTATCCGACAGTCCTTCGTAAGACCAGGAATTCCATCTTTGACCCATGCAAGTAAAAACGGTGTTTTGGTCCATAACTTGTATTTAGTATTGTGATATTTTTGAGGTTACACATGTTCATCAACGGTTAGTCTAGTACTTGAGGAATTAATATTTAGGCTTGCATGCAGGATATGTGAACGAAAACTTTCCAGCAGTCCTTTGTAAAATTAACTTGAAATTCCATCTTGTACCCATGCAAATAAAAATGGAACTCCGTACATAACTTCTATTTAGTATCTGATATGTTGAGACTATGCTCTCAAGGGACAAGCTTTTACTAAATAGAACAAGAAAGGAAAAACTAAATGACAACCAATTGATGTTTATCTTCTGTAGAACATTGCTCATATCAGTCTGCACATTATTTTCAGGATGCTGTTTCGATTGCACAAACAGAAGAGGAGCCGGAAGCAGCTGCTCGGAAATTGACGGAGACTGCTTTCACACGTGGCAGTGCCGACAATATCACCTGCATCGTGGTCAAGTTCCACCACAAGAAAGAAGACCCTGAGGAAAGCCAGCAACATCTGGAAGTCGAACCTCAGCCAAAGGAAACCCTGCAACATAGTGAAGTCAAAACTGAGCAACATATTCAAGTCCAACCCCAGCCGGAGGAAACCCAGCAGAATAGCAAAGCCAACCACACTGGGCAATCCCTGCAAACTCCACTAGCAGAACCCGAGAAAACCCAACAAAGTTGACAAATTCTTGCACACGCAATTTGCATTATTTCTGGAAGCAGCACATGCTGGTGAGGCGGGTTGGGCGAAGGGGTTGTGATTTGTTTATTCATTGGTTTGTTCCTGTATTTTCCTCTTGTAATTTTATGTGGCGGTGTGTCTGTAACTTGATGGTCGTAATGGTGTTTTTCTGGTGGTGTAGTTTTCTTAAATAAAGACTGGTGTTCTTGGTCTCTTTCCTTGTGCATGCCTCATTGCTTAATCCCAAACGAACTTGGAGTGGATACAGCGACAATCGGATTTAAATTTTTCTGTGGTAAGAAGTAGAATGCGCTTTGATTGGTTTATTGCTGGGCTGGTTGCCCTGGGCAAACAGTTTTGCATGGTTTGCAGAGACTTAAGACGAGGCATAACTTAACTAGACCAGTCAGGACAGAGATCCCAAGTAAATGATGGGGAAGTGTACAGAGACGGTCCCGCTGTCTCAAGAAAGGCAAACGCAAGAGGTGACATGTTGAAGCGGTCTGGCAGCTAGCAGCTAACTTGTATGGGATTGGTATATGATATTAAAATATTTTTATATTGTATTAGTGTATCTTTTGTCTTGGTACTGGGTGATGGGTAGGGCTTTGGGGCAGCTAAAATCGAACCCAAGTTCTCTTTCTAATTTGGGAGAGTGGTCCTGTTCCAAATAACTTGGTGGACGATCTACAAGGTTATTTTGTATAATTTTTTCTAAGTTTCAATTCAATGGTGGTAGTTTGAGCTTGGCAATATAAGGTTGTCGGGTTCGAGCCCTATACTCCTGCCCCTACCATTGATGCACCCTCTCCTTCCTCTTCCTTCAATTGGGTGAGTGTGTTTGTGTCTAAGTTATATCTTATCGATTGACATTTATAAAGTGTTGTTGAGACATATTATCTTTGGGGGAAAAAGAAAGAAAGAATTTGAGCTCTTTTAGCTCATCAATTTACCACTTCAAATACAAGAGGTCATTGACATTAAGCCACTCGCATTCCCCCTAAATGGCTAGAGCTTCAACGTGCAAATGACAGTAAGCCAAGCTCTTAGCACCTCATTAGTTCCTGCCAAAGATAGGAGCCCTACGTGCAGAACGTCCTAGTTGTGTGCATAAGTTGTCTTAGCATCTCTTGTGAAATATGATTTAGGAGTTTATAGAAGACAATTGGAATAAGCTTAGTCAAACAACCCCCCTAGAGTAAACCGATAAAATCTAATGGTGAGCAAGCATTTCATTTCTCCCGCGTTAGCAACTTTCAAAAAAAAAGAAACTATGCGTGAGCTAGTTTGCACATGTATGAAATTTTAGAAACAAAATAAGATTCATTCATTTTGAATCAGATAAAGGTAGTATTAAGATGGAAGTCAAACTAAAAGGAGATTCAAAGATTACTATGAAATTTTGTATACTTTGATAGTAAAGAAATACTTGTAGTTAGACATTGACAACTAAATGTAAAAGACGAAAACTATATAATGACAATTGTTATAATACCAATAGACAGTAAAAAGTACATTTTTTTTTATGAGAAGAAAAGATTAATTTATTTAGTTCGAGACAAAAAAATAATAAATGTTGAGTACTGAAAAACCAACCAACTATATTAAATTACTTGGATTTAAAATAATTTGAAAAGAAACATATGCCCTAACCAGAGTAGTTAAAAAGTGACTCTAGTTAAGATAAAAGTAACTTGAGTACGATCGATAACATCAAATTAATTAGATTATAAAAATCTGAAAAAAAGAAAAGATACCCTAATCTCACGAGTCAAAAAATAACTTGAGTTGAACAAAAATGTATTGGTTAACCATAGTTGAATATAAAAACAAGAACTATATTATGACACTTACTATAATATTGAATAATGAAATATTTTTTTTATGAAAAAAATTAATTTATTAAGATAAAAATAAAATCGATAAGTGCTAAATACACAACAATCGTAGTAAATTACTAAAATCCGAGAATAGAAATTATACCCTAATATGAGGGGTTAAAAAGTAACTTTAGTTAAGCTAAAATGTACTAACTAACCATAGTTAAATTCAACTCTAGTTAGAGTTAACCAAACTTTTTTTTTTTTGTATAAAACACAAGTTGAAACCCTTTAGTCACTACCCTATTTCCCAAATTCTTTTTTGTGCATTTTCAGGTGTTTGTTGTCTTTTTGGGGGGTTTTGAGTTTTGACTACTCCCTCACTTCAATTTGGTGGGAAAGACAGATAGATAAAACCCACAAATTCCAACTCAGCTGATTCAAATTCTGAGTTTCATGGGTAATTCTTCTTGCTCATTTCCCTTTAATTTTGTTTCATTTACGTTGAATTTGTAATCTTTGGTTCTGAATTTTAATTCATGAATGAAATTGGCTTTTGTTGTGTGTTTAATCATGCAGATCCATTGTTAACGCTTTGTGTTCTTTGAATTTGCGAATTGTTTCTAATTTTTAGAGTTTTTACTGTTTTTGGATAGCTGCACTCGTTGTGGCTGGTTGAATAGATTGTTCTTTATCATTTACTGTTGTGGTGATGAAGTTCATGCTATGATTAGGGTTTGTGCCTAATAATTTACTGATGCGGTGTAATGTGCTTTTTTGCTGGTAACTGATCTTTTGCAGACTTCCTTTTTCATCTTTTCTGGCATTTTCTTTTCCTTTTTCCTCCTTTTTTTTTTCTTTTTTAATTATTATTATTAACGTTGCTGATGATTTTAAAGGAATTCATTGAACTTGGATATGCTTGGAAAAGTGAAAACGGAAACAGTCTCTGTAGTTCTTAATGTTCATGCATTTTCTTTTTTAATCTCAAAATGTTTTCTTTCCTGTATTATCCAAAAAAAAAATGTTTTCCTTTACTCGGATTCGAGATGGAGTATTTGCGTAAATTTGTTTGCTTGGAAAAGTGAAAAACCATAACAGCCTCTGTAGTTCTTACTTGCATGCTCATGCAATTTTTTTTTTTTTATCTCAACCTGTTTTCTTTTACTCGTACTCAAGATGGAGTGTGCGTGTAAATTTTTAAACTGTTTGAGTCGACCGTTGGCGACAAGTGTTTCAGACAGGTCATTTCTTAAACTAATTGGTTCGACCGTTATCAGCATGTGTTAGAAACAGGTCATTCTTTTTCGGCCAATTGGATCGACTGTTGTCAACACGTGTTAGAAACAGGTCATTCTTTTTCAGCCATTTGGATTGACTGTTGTCAACACGTGTTTGAAACCAGCCCCTTTTTTTAACTGTTTGTGTCAACCGTAAATTAATACATGTTCGAAACCGGTCACCTTTTAAACAGTTTGCATCAACTGTAAATCAGCACGTGTTTGAACTGAGTTGGCATAAGAATGTCTTGTATAATTAACACGTTCAAATTTATGTAATATGTAAAAGTAAATGAGAAATACTCTGCCAGTCCCAAATTGGACACACTTCCTCTTTTGGATGCCCCTGAGTAATGTTACATTCCTAAAATGGCAATCTTCTTTCCCAATAATCATCACACTTAAGATAATGGTCCCAACAACTTAGGCATTATTGTATAAATATCAATTCTATTTTTTTTCAACTCTCATTTATAACTCTTTGCTAATACAAAATGGGGCATTCAACTTGGGATGGTCAGTAACTTATAGCTATTAGCAAGAAAGAAACAGATTGTTCTAGATCAATTGATTCAACTGGGACTTTTGAGTTGTTCAACCACGGGTTAAACATGTTCCCGAATTTTGAGCATTTTTCTTTGTGAACTTTCTGGGTTTTAGTCTATTCCAATTCAGAATGAGGATTGGTTGCTGTTTTGCCAGTTCAATTGCCGGGTTGGACACAGCCTTCAGGAAATGCAGCATGGAACATGGACAGAAATTCTTGTGAATGATGGTTTATGGATGTCTTGTTGGTTATTGACATTTTGTGGAAGTTTATACGACATTTAGTTTGGGATGTTTAGTGCTGTAAAGGTGGGCTTTGATGCCCTAATTGTGTGTTCTCTCTAATGCTGAGTGATGGCTTGACATTTTGCACCTTGGACTTTGCTGCTTGTTTCTGTTGTTCTCTCTAATTCCTTTAAAGCTTGATCCCGATCTTATTGATAAGCCTGAAATTTGATGGACCTCTGAGGATTTCTATATATTGTGGATGTTGAAGTCGTGAGCCCTAATGTGTGCTCATATTTCATATTTATTTGCCTGCATTATTTTATTGGAAACAATTTTGTCAAACTCGATTTGGTTTATACGAGTAAATTGAGAGTGCTCCAGGAGTATTGCTCATGTCTCCTTGGAATTTTATTTTTCTGTTTTTGCAATTTTTCATTATCATCTAGTAACTTTTATTTTTGTCTTGAAACAGGTTTCTGACAATTAAGGTTTAAGAGGATCTCTGTTCTGGGGAGATCCTTAGTAGTATTCAGCTGTAATTGGGTCCTATCCCCGTTGTCTTGCCTTACTGAGATATTGTCAGTGATCTGGTAAAGATTTGCGTATGGAGTGCAATAAAGATGAAGCCGTCAGGGCACAGTCAATTGCTGAGAGCAAGTTAGAGCAAATGGATTGTGCTGGTGCAAAAAAATTTGCCATGAAAGCACAAACTCTGTATCCAGGGCTGGATGGTATTTCGCAAATGTTGGCAACAATTGATGTGTATGTTTCTGCGGAGAATAAGATAAGTGGAGAAGTAGATTGGTATGGAGTACTCGGTGTGAGCCCCTCAGCTGATGATGAAACAATTAAGAAACAATACAGAAAGTTGGCTCTTGCACTGCATCCGGATAAAAATAAATCTATTGGTGCAGATGGCGCATTTAAACTTATTTCAGAGGCATGGAGTTTGCTATCAGATAAAGCGAAGAGGTTGGCGTATAACCAAAGGAGGGGCTCTACAGGATTCCAACCGAAAACTCCAGCTCAGTCTGGTAGTTCATCAGCACCATCCAGTGCCAATCAATTTTTGAATTTTGCAAGCAGGACAACCCCAGCTACGAAGTTCCAGAACAAAAGTGCAAAGGTCGCTCCTACACCAACTCCTACTCCATCCTATCAGAGAGGGAAGACTCCCTCTGCACCAACTCGTACTCCATCCAATCAGAGAGGGAGGGCCCCCGCTAAATCAACCCCTGTTCCATCCCATCAAAGAGCAAAGGCTCCCTCGATTACCAACCCCTAATCCATCCTTTCAAAGAACTGATACTTTTTGGACTATCTGTCATCGATGCAAGATGCAATATGAGTATCTCAAGGTATATTGCAATCATACTCTCCTTTGTCCCAATTGTAAAGAGCCATTTTTGGCTGTAGAGACAGCTTCACCACTCAATTTTTCAAAATCAACCAAGCCTGTGCCTTCACAGCGACAGCAGAATTCAAACACTCATTTTCCTAGTCGGAATGCTTATGATTCAGGAAGAAATGATGCAGCTGCTCAAAAATCAGGAGCAGGGCAAGCAGGTCCAAGTTCTTTTGGGTATGCAGACAATCCGCAGGATCCACCTTCTGGATCAGCTAATATTGGTAGCTCCGGTCCTTCTGTTGCAGCAAAAGCAGCCAATGTCATTCAGCAGGCAGCGGATAAATTGAAGAGGGCATTTAGTGAATCACACCCCTCTGGTGGGTGGGATGGATTCTTGAAAAAGAGAAAACTAGGTGATGATAACAGTCCATATAGAATGAACTATAATATGGCCCAGGGAAATGGTGGCTCTGGAGCTGCAGATACGTCTGGATCTAGGGTTCATGTTTTTTCTGGCACTTACCGTCAGCCAAACATTGCTAGAGAGCTGACACAATTTGAAATGCGGAAGTTGCTCATGGCAAAGGGCGAAAAGGAGGTTCTAGATAAGCTAAATCAGATGAGGTCGGAGGCCACATCTAAGGCTGCAGATAAAGAGAAAGACAAGACGAAAGAAAGCAGCAAAGAGAGATACGGAAACAACAGCAATATTCAGGGACATGATAATAATGGGAAGAGTGAGTTTTCTGCTACAAAGATAACAGAGCAAGCAGAAAAGCGTCGAGCTAGCCATTCTGCTAATGTTGAAAGTTTGGAGAATCCTACAGGAGTGACCATGAGTGTTCCAGATCCTGATTTTCATGATTTTGACCTGGATAGATCTGAAAGTTCTTTTGCAGATAATGAGGTTTGGGCTGCTTACGATGCCGAAGACGGGATGCCGCGCCTCTATGCTCTGATTAACAAGGTCATCTCTAGGAACCCGTTTAAGGTAAAAATCAGCTGGCTCAACTCAAAAACCAACAGCGAGTTCAGCACCATTGACTGGGTAGGCTCAGGGTTCTATAAAACATGTGGAGAATTTAGGGTAGGTAAGTATGAATCCTGCAAATCGATTAACGCTTTCTCTCAAAAGGTTAATTGGTCAAAAGGCCAACGTGGGACTATCCTAATACTCCCCCGAAAGGATGATGTTTGGGCACTTTACAAGAATTGGTCGTCTGACTGGAATGAAAACACCCCTGATGAAGTTATCCACAAGTATGACATGGTGTTAGTACTTGATGACTATACCAACGAATGGGGCGTATCTGTTGCTCCTCTTTTGAAGGTGGTTGGTTTCAGGACACTGTTCCGTCCAAATATGCAGGCGGGACTGATCAAGAGGATACCAAAGGAAGAAATTTTCCGATTTTCTCATCGGGTCCCACACCACTGGCTCACCAGTGAAGACGCTCAAAATGCCCCAAAAGGATGCCTGGAGCTGGATCCTGCAGCTACCCCCATGGAACTTCTTCAGATGGTAACAGAAACTAATGAGGTTCCGGTCGTTCCAAACAAAGGAAAAGCTGAGGCAGGAGGCATAATGCAGAGTGTCCAGGTTTCTAGTTTAGACGAGATTGCTGATGGGACCAATGAACCTCAGGCTGTGAATATTGTGGAAGGGTCAAGAGTCCAAGTAGGGAGAGAAAACCAGATTTACCAAGGTAGCCAACATTAAGTAAATTAAAATTATGTTGTTGAAGTATTTAACTAGATGCTGACCAGTATGGCTATTGTTGGATTTTGGCTTTCTGATGCTCCAGTTGAACTGGGCAAAAGTTAGTGTTATTTTATCTCTCTCCTTTTTTTTTTTTTTTGGGGTGTGTTCTCAGGAGACGAGAGAGAGTGCATACAGACGTTCATCTCCAGTCAGGTCTAACCTCAAGGTGTTTATGTAAAATGAATATAGCCGCCGAGAAAATGGAAAACTGTAGTTCTTTTCTTCTTCCCAGAGCCAAGAGACTTGATTCACACCCTGTGGTGAGAAAGATTTAGATGTGTGTGTGTCTTTGATCTTCTGGTTCTGATCGAGAAGATGGGAATTCATTTTGTCACAAGACTACATATCGTTATAAGTTAAAGTAGATGTTAATATTCAGCAGCATATATTTTATATTTTGTGACATAGATGTAGATTGGCTGTTTCATTTAATTTATGTCGTGAAATTGAGTATCAGATCTCTGATCTCTTTTGGCAATGCTGTCATCTAATCTTATCCTTGTATTTTCTTGGATTGCTTCAGACATCCAAGTGTTGGCTTTTGGATAAATGATTTTAGCTTTTGGGTAAATTTGTTTCACTTTATCATTTTCCTCCATTAGATTCAGTGTCCGCGCATCTGGGTATATATATATATATATATGCATATATCTCAACGCACTGTAGAATACGCATTCATACATTAGCGTGCACATGCGTGTGTGTGTGTGTTTATCAATATATTTATATATTCATTGGTGGTAAGAAATTGAGAAGCAATAGGTAGTGATCTTGCATTTTGTTATGACAATGCATTAGTGTGTGTGTGTGAAAAATCTTGTTGTGTGTGTGTGTGTGTGTGTGTGTGTATATGCGTGTGGGTACGTGTTTCTTTTAAGCTACTTTTCCATATTTGTCCCCTCTGATTTCATCAGTGGTACTAAGGTAGAGCCTAACGACGTCAGGTGCGCCTGAATTTTAGTCACGAGGCTGCGGAAGCTGAAAACCGGTTGGGGTTCGTTTTGTCCCTCGTCTGAAACAGCAAACCGGGGTTCCGTAAGCCTACGCGTTGGCAAGCGCGTGGTTACACTGCCAATATTTGAGAAAGGAGAAGTAGATTAGGTGTAGAATATCTTTGGTCCTTTTCAGTGATCTTTCGTTATTGAGCACACGTGGACACTTCTGGGTTGACTGGGCTGTAGGCCCACATTGACTCATTGGCCCACAAATTTTCAAAATATGTCCTTCGATGTTGAAAGGTTTGCTGCTTTTGGTAAACCCAACCCAATAGTGGGACAACAAATTTCAATTTCGGGACGAGCATAAATTTTTAAAATCCATCTTAACCGCATTATTTTTGTTAATTTTTTAAAAAAATTATGGTTCAATAATTAAGTTTAAAATTATACCATAAAATTAATTCGACTTTAATTTTCTTCTCAAATTGCTTACATATGTTAAATATATATATTTAAATTTATCCATTTTTATCGTAAACTTTTTAATTATAAAACAAAATCACTAATCATATTTTAAATTGTTCAAATTTTATAATTATTGTTTTAATCATTCAACGTTTCAAATACATCTAACCATTTATTATTAAATTATGTATGGACTAAAACTTTAGAAGTTGTGTAGTTAAATCAATATTATTGTTTGAGCTTGATTTAAGTATGCAAAGTCGCATTATCTCTTTTAGTTTTATGAACTCCATACATTTAGTGTTTATACTTTTTATTTACAAAAATTCTATTTTAATGCATTGAATTTTGAATATTAATTTAAATAGTTTACTGATATTAGAAGATGATATTTTTCTCAAATTTGTCTAATTATTTTTTTCCTTGTTTAAAACCGAAAAATTGCTCAGAACTGCTTTAA
Source organism: Petrea volubilis (assembly GCA_026212405.1). Classification (NCBI taxonomy): domain Eukaryota; kingdom Viridiplantae; phylum Streptophyta; class Magnoliopsida; order Lamiales; family Verbenaceae; genus Petrea; species Petrea volubilis. The sequence continues at coordinate 20,658,524 of CM047877.1, forward strand.
ACCTCACTTTTGATTTTAATTTAAAAAATCGCAATTTAAAATATATTTTAAAAAAAATCGCATATAACAATTCGATTTTAAATTTGTCCAAAAAAAGCCGAAACCGAATCACAATCACCCTTACTCACTTACCTATATGCATATGCTTGTAAATAAATTATGAATTGTTAAATGAAAGTATAATAATATTTGAAATCTAATTTTGACATAAATTATTAGGAAAAATTATATTTACACCCCTTGAGATATATTATAATCACAGATTAATTCTTATGGTTTTAAAATTACAAATACCCCTTTGTGGCATGTATCAACAACGCACTTAATAAAATTCATCTTTCATCACAACGAGATGTATCACAAGAGGAACTTTGAGATGAGATTCGCATGATTTTGAAAAGTTGAAAATGCACAAACTATATTTTGACTCAATTTCTTTTTCTTCTTTTTTTCCTAAAAAAGTATGAGTCGTATTGGATTATAAATGGTAATGTCCGATGGCGATTATAGTAGTATAAAGTGAAATCACTTCATGAATGGTGGTGAAATAATAAAATTGATTGAAAAATTTTGTTTGGTTCATCCTGATTACCAAGTATGTTCCTCTACTTTTATTTTAAATTTTTATTTCCTGTTATTGTACGCATACTGGCCTCACGGAACTTGCAAGTCACTGGGTTCTCATAGTAGCCACTTTGCATTTATATAAACTAAAGAAATAATTTTATCTTGTTCTTACTTTATGAAAATATTGAAAATATATATATATATTATTATAGTCACTTATAAAATAATAACTATTTTGATATTTTTTGTACAAGCAACATGATTGGTGCCTTTAAAAACTACAAAATTTCTATCTGGCTGGAGAGACTTTTTTGGCACGACCTTGGGACCATGGTATCATCCAAAGAATTTCACTGTTTGGAACAAGCTCAGAAAGAAGCAGACAATTCGTCCATTCCCATCAAGAAAAATTGCAGGAATTTGATTGGACTAGCTAGTGCTAGTACTAGTACTACTACTTTGTTGGATAACCATTGACGAAACACAAAAAACAAACGAAGAATATCTTAAACCCTGTACTTTATGCTTTAAACAAATTTTAAGCTCATACGATCCACAGGGGAAACCTCATTCATTCTCAATTTTATTTTGCACATAGCCCATACCAAGATTCTAATTTCTAATAATTTATCCACTTTTCTTTATTTATTTTAGTACTTTCATACCTGCTCTACGAGTTCGTCACATTTAAATTTATCGAAAGTAATCTTAAATTCAGTTCTAAACAATTCATTCGAAAAAAAATATTCAATAATTGCACTTGAGTTCCTTACCTTAAAGTTTATAAATCGATATTGTGGAACAAGAGAGAGAGAGAGAGAGAATATGGTTCGCATGAAATGCCAAGCCAAATTGAATTGAGAATGAAATATTAAAATGAAAATAAGTGTGGAGGAGATGACACAAAATCCTAATAACTGAGTTTGTTGGAATAATTAACAAGTGAAATGGGCTGAGACATTAGCTCAAAAAATACCAAATTAATATTCACTTTATTGTGTGATCAAATCTTACCGAAAGATCTTTGTTGATAATATAATAACCAACACAAGACAAAAGTTTTGTCCAGATATGTTTGAGGTGAACCATTGCGTGGAAATCAGTTAACATAATTTAGTTAGTGCCCATCTAAATAAATAAATAAATAAATAATAATGTTCCCCAATAATATCTTCCAACCCAAGTTCTGTCGCGAAAACCACTCGAAAGATAGGTATAGTATTTTATACAAATTTGGATGTCCCACACATAATCTCAACTACCTTATAACAAAGATGAAAAACAATCTTACTTTTTAATTATCACATTACATGCATGAAATTAAATTATTTTCTTTTAGTAATAGTGGTAAAACTTACACTACTGCACTTAACAGAAAATTCCGAGTGTTATAAATTGAAGTATTGAACCCAATGCCACGCGCACTGGCACTTGCACACGAGTAATTAAGTTTGATACGGTGAATTTGAAAAGTCAAGTCCGTAATACTATGCTTTTAGATCCGACCAACCTATCGATATTAGTTAAAAAAAAATACAGATAAAAAACATAAGCATCGATTTTCATGCTCGTATTTGGATTCTGCGTAAGACAACATTAGTACGAGCATTATTTTTTATTCTATATTTATGAGGTGTGATGAACCCAATATACGCGTAAGCGCAAATTAACGAGCAAAATGTGTACGGAGCACACACACCACCAAATCTTAGTTCCCTATAAAGCTCAAAGAAAAATGTTACATTATGGAGTCCATTATTGGCGCACTTCACTCTGGGAGCGACACATGCCCAGATTTGTGCACCCATCAATTACTTCACCTTTTCTCTTGCCTATCTTTTTGTAAATAAAATTAGGTTCACCAATGATAGTCGCCCTGCTGTGGAATCTAGACACTTGCAATCAGCCAATACCCGTGGATATATCATATATGCGAATGGCCCACTCAAGAAAGTATCTTTTATACTTTGCACAAATTCTATCTCTTACTGATATATTTCGTACAAGTTCAAAAATTAGCTCGTGAGGGGCAAATTATGCAACTTGTAAGATAAAGACCCAATGGACGTTTTCCTTAACAACCCCCCCCCCCCCCCCCAAATGTGGTGCCTTTCACTTTGCTCTGTCAAATCTTTCATGCTACGCCGAAAGGTGGAGTTGCTTCAAGATCTTTGGCAACGAGTTCAACTGCTGACCCAATTAGTAGAGATCCAAGAGTTTCATTATAAATAACATAATATCATTGTATTTATTGATGAGTATTTCGCACACACATTCACCTCTAGAATCAAATATATATGAATGACAAAATTTGAATTCACGACGTTGCTGTAATATCATGTTGATGAAATAGATTCGAAAACTTCAAAAACTAACTCATGAAATAAGTATTGTCTAAATTGTCACGAAAAATATTACATCTATGTATCTAATTTGTGTGGGATATTTAACAATCTTAGCTCCTACTATTAAATTCTTTCGGCTCTATTATTATATATGAATATTTCTTTAAGAATGATAGATATCGTCACAAGGCCCATGCTAATTTTTATGTGCTAAGGTTCGATTATGTGATCCTTAACTTTTGTATTAGTCTCAGCACATTGGGAATGGATGTAGGATATAGAAAGATATTAGATATACAGGAGAGTCGAAATAAGACCACTACGACTTATGGAGCACAAATTTCCTCATTTACACGGTTCTTTCTTGCTAATATCACTTTTTGTTAGGTATCATACCTTTTAATTATTTTTTCAAGGTTCAAATCATGGCGTTGTGAATAGAACAATTAAGTTGGGAGAGTTACCCTTATAATTGGTCTATGTAATACCCGATTCGAATTTGTTAAAATCAGATTGCTAAAACCTAAAAAGAAATAATAATTATTATTTTTCCTTTTTTATTTTATTTTAATCAAAAAGTGGTCTACAAAAAAATGTAATACTATAAATACTGCAAAATAAAAAATAAATTATCACAATTAATAATTCCCCCCAAATATAAAAAAAAATGTATGACTACATAGTAAAATATTAATATATCACTAGCTAGAATAATATTCTTATCCATAGAAACTTGAACTTGCAACTTAAAAATTATATGATCCCTACTTTGTCAATGAGAAAATGCCTCATCAACAAATCTTTTAATTCAAAAGGAGAAAAAGAAACTATGTATTAATACGCTGGTCACCCTCTTCAATATTAGGTTCATCGAATCAATTGATATTTTATTTTATTTTCATAGAAGATAGTAAAATAAAATTCAAATATTTATATTAATAATCTAACTTAAATATAGTTATTACATCATTCATAATTTATTCTTCGATACAAAAAAAAATCCATCAAATAATACAAAGTAATAAATGGGTGTATAATAAAAAGAAAATCAACATATATGGAACTTTCAAAATTTGAAACTCTAAATTAAGAGACCGTTTGGATGAATTTTTTTTTTCGATTACAATCAACTCGGGACACCCTATAGATGTCAACCGGAAGGACCCCCACACACGCACACACTCACTCAAGGGGAAAGGGGGAGAGGACAAGAGGATTCGAACTCAGAACCTCACTGGTACTTGATGGGAACCCCCACCACTGGGCTACAACCCCAGTGGCCGTTTGAATGAACTTTGTTTTTCAAAAAAGAAGCACTTATTTTATTAAAAAAGTACTTTAGTGAAAAAAGAAAAAATTACACTTAGACCCCTTGAAGTTTGGTCAAATTACTTAGGTATAGAAAATTACACATACCATCTTTGATATTTGGATCCAGCTAATATGTAGCGTATTTTGGTCACTAATACACCATAATTTGCTTATATAAGCAAAAGATTATATAGGAACTCCAATTTTACCATTTTTCAAAAATTCAAACTTTTTTATAGACAATAATACTCTTATTAAATTAATAGTTGTTATTAAGAAAATGGATAAACTTGTCATTTTATATTTAACATGAATTGTGGGATTTTTTTTTCTTATTTTTTCTAAATATTCCGATAAGAATAACAAAATCATTTCATTATCTTTTTCTTAGATGTTAGCCGAGCCCAAACCTCAAGGGAGGTATGTGTACTTTTTCATACTTAAGATCGTTTAATTGTTATTTGACCCAACTTCAGAGGGTCTAAGTGTGATTTCCCCCCCTAAAAAAAAAAAAAAGGATTTGCTTGATTGGACTCTTTTAAAAAAACCAAAAGCCAGAAAAGAAAGCTCAAAAGTGTGATTTTTTTAAAAAACTATCCGAAATATCTTTAAATAAAAATATTTTTTAAAATACTTTTAATTATTATATCAAATATAGAATTATTTAACTTTAATAACATATTTCGAACAATAATTACCTTTTTTTTTTAAAGCGTATTCAAAGCGGACTCTAAAATTCCTATAGAAGTTATCCATTAACATGATCACAAAGCGCTCGTGAAGCAACAGAAAAGTACAGCATGCATATCCTCTGTAATGATTGGTTGAGGAGTAAACATCATCTTATTTCTATCCTCCTCAATTTATGATATATAAACCAATAAAATGAACTGACTACTTTCAATTTGCGTTCAACCCTATCTATTTTCTTGGTCCACTTTGCTCTCCCGACATGCTCCTGTTGCTTCTTTAATTCACCGCGATCGGTATATTCCGGAATAATCTTTTCATTTTCCCATTTTATATCCTCCACTTGATTAGAATTTAGAGGTTGTCATTGGTCCACCTCAATATTTTTGTTTTTAATTAACGTCAAAAGTTAATTACGTAGCCTTGAGCGTACAAAACAGTCAAATTCCCTTGGAAGTGGAGAAGTCCCTTTAGCAATTACTACGCTTCAAATTTCAAACCAAATTCACACATAAGTAAACGAAAATCCAATCAATCTTAGGTAAAAACAAATGAAGATTTGTTAATGTAGATACATCAGAAAATGATGTTTGTCCATGGCACTTGGATCAGTTTGTTCAAATGAGACTCAACTGGGGAGATGTAGATACATACATTCTGGTAGTTTCCACGAGCCAAGTTCTAGCACGCAATATTTGCTGATTGGTGAAAATTATATTTTGATGTGACTTTCGAACATATTTTATTGATGGATGATGCGCGCAATTTATGTCGGAGAGGATTCTTTTTTTTTTTGTTTGGTTTTTTTCCCCCTTCTACTACAGAGATAATATGTATATAGTCTTATTAATTAATAGATAAAATCGCGTTACAATTGAGTGTGATGACTAGATATCCATCAATTTCTTGGATACATCGACCCTCAACTTAAGACTAAAATATTGCTAATATTTTTTGGAGTAACACAATTGCCGATCGAAGCGTGCTGCAGGTCCTCATGAAACGCAAAATGGCATTTAAATTAGGCTTTTAGTAAATTAACATGCTAAGTTCAAATCGATTTAAAAAATAGTTGTGAATTTTCTGTGCCAATAAGATTTGATAATACCTAGCTAACCACACGACGGACATAACTATAATTATTTTATAATTTAATATAAATTCTTTTAAATGTATACCAATCATATAAAAATATATAATTTTTTGGTTTGATATTAATATATATAGATTCACCTGTACTAATAGTTTTACTCGAATTTCCATAAATGGTAATGGATGCCCAAGAAAATTCTAACTTAGACTGATTTGATCGAACCTAACAAATCATATGACAAATGTATTTGATGCGGGTCGAATATGGCTCAGGTCGACTCCGGTCGAGTTTTCTGGTCAGTTCGGTGTATGCTGGTATTCGAGGGGAAAGACGTCCTGCAAAAAGGGAATGGCAACGTGAGCTAGCCGAGAGGGGTCTCGGCTAAGACCCTCCGATGCCTAAGTCAGTGGATCGGTTGAGTAGGAATTCGAGCAGAGTAGGGGTATGTGGAATAATAAATGCGTGTCTCTTACCATAAATGAGGGGGTATTTATACCATGTTCAGGTAGACCGGGTCTCGTGGGCCCCTCAAGCCAGGCGGGTTGTTGAGGACCGACGTGGGCGTCTAGTAGGCCAAGGGGTAGGGTCCATAGGCTATAGCTGGCGCCTCATTAATGAGGTATGGGATTAGGTGATGCCCCATACCCGGACTGTCGGGGCATTAAATGCCAGCAGGGAGTCGTTGGACCGGGTATGGCCCCGGTCGAGGATATAGTTGATCGGTAAAACTGACGGGCGATCCGGGCGGTACCCATCAGCTAACGGGTTCGACTGAGAGGAGAGCGGCGTCGAGGGATCGGATTCCCGGTCGGAATAACGCCACGTCATTAAGCCCCCCCACTCCGCGGGTCGATTGTAAAATTGACCGTGGAGGTGGAATCGACCGGGTTATAACCGCCGGGAATTTGAAAAGTCACAGCTGTAATTATGGCACCTGTTGGCATTCCCGAGGCGGGTTTTTACCCGCCTATAAATAGGAAAGGCGGACCTCGCGTTGGCTTCACCATTCCTGCGAGAATTATTGCGCTGTGCCAATCGTTTGTCTTCCCAGCCGTTCGAAAATCCCTACTTAGGTCGATCCGATTCTCTCACTAGGTAACTCTTCTCTCCCGATCTTTCCTTCTTGATTGCTTGTCAATGGCTAGCCGTAGTTTGATTCGAGAGGTCGGATTAGGAGGCTCCTCGGAGAGTAGCTCCGAGGGGAGTGCCTTGAGCAGCGGCTCGACTTCCTCCGGCCAGAACCCGACCGGGAGTGGGGCCAAGGGGGAGGTCGAGCATTATGCGACCGATGAGGTGGAGGATGTTGATGAGGACGTCGATGCTCCCCGTTCGTTCAGAACCGAACGTGGCCACGACGATATCCCATCGACGATGACTCCAACCGAGGTCGCCAACGCTGTGACCAAGTACCATATCACGTCGGATTTCCAAGCCTTCGCGCCGCCCTTCGGTTCGCAGATAGGTCGACCGCCCCGTAATACGATCGCCATCCACTTGGAGGCATTGTGGAACGGGTTCCGGTTCCCTATCTCGGACGATGCGGCGGCTATTTATAATTTTTTGGACTTACCTCCCGCTCAACTTTCTCCGAACTCCCATTGTATAATTTATAGCTTCATAGTAATGATGAGGGCTTTAGGCCAGGCCCCATCAATTGAGAATTTTGCATCATTTTTTAAAGTACAAAATTCCGCCCGGTCGGGTCCGGGCGATCGAGGCGGCTTCTTTTATATAATGGCTCGGACCGGGTCAAGAATAATACAAACCCGCCAATCTTCGTACGGGGAGAAGTGGAAGGCGAAGTTTCTCTTCGTTTAGCACTCCTCGGGTTTCCCCGTTCGAAGGAAATGGAACGATGAGATCGAGAAGATCGAGTTCGGCGGGGTTGGTAACCCGACCTGGGAGGACCCCTTCTTTCGTACCCGCCAGATCGAACGGGGGGTGATGTGGAGCGGGTACCTCTTACAAGAGAAGTTTTTGTACCGCGCCGGCATCTCCCCGGTCGAATCGCCACCTGGCGTAGTGCTCGGTACGTTAATTTCCATTCGAGTATGTTTTTCGATCGCCAGTGTTATAGTTTCTAACGATCGGTTCTTCTTGCAGACGCAGACGTGCTCATAGAAGCCCAAAAAGCTATGCTCGCTAAACTGGCGGCCGCTCAAAGGAAAAAGGCTGAGAAGGCGGCGGGTCGGTCGTCGAGCCAGAGGGGCTCGTCATCCAGGGGCGCGAGGGCCCCATCGAGCATCCCGCCAACTGCCCCTCGGGCCACCCCCAGCATAACCCCGCCAAGGTGGAGGTCGGCCGCAGTGCTGGATTTCGAGCCGGAAGTGGAGGTAACAGGCGAGCGGTCCGGGACCGCCATCGCCTCGCCAGCGGAGTTGACCCCGTCAAGGCCGGTCGAAAGGGGGGTCGTGATAAGGGAAGGAGGCGCCCCCGTCTCCGGCACGAAAAGAAAGAGGGGGCCTGACCACGTCGGCAAAGGGAAGGGGAAGCAAGTAGCCGATCGGGAAGATTTATCTGAATCCTCCGATTCCGACAAGGAGGAGAGGATAATGGATTTCGACCGCCCATCGGAGAGGGCGCTTCCCTGGACGGAAGGAAGAACGATCAGCACCTTCCGGGGGCGTGACTAGCTCCCAATCGAGCACCTATCACAAGGGTGCCAATTCGAGGAGGACCACCGCTTTCTCCTCGGCCAGAGTCTCAACCAGGTGCGCCGCTGGTTCGACAGAGGAGCAATCGGGGTAAGCTTTTTTCGATCGGATTTACTTTCGAGCTGTTGTTTCTTGAATACTGACTTTCTTTCCGATTGGCAGATGGCGCCCCAAGCTTTTTATCATGTATACCGTCGGGCGGTGGTGTACAAGGAGGGCAAGGACCGGTACAAGAGGATGTACCGGCTCGCGGCAAAAAACGAGCCTGGCCAACTGAAAAGCAAGATCGAGGAGCTCGAAACACTTCTCGCAGTGGCCCGGTCGGAGCGGGAGCTGGCCGAGAAGAAACTCGAAGAGCAGAATGCCCTGAACGAGTCCATCGAGAAGTCACTCGAGGAGAAGGTTGCCGAAATCAGCGAGGCCGAATGGGCCCGCGGTCTGGCCTGCAAAGAGAAGAAGGCTTCCTTCGACCGCGGCTACGCCAAGGGCCATGAAGCTGGCGTTCGGGAGGAGCTCGCCAAGCTAGACGAACGCGAACGGGCGTTTTCGAAGGCCGCTGTCGAGCGGTTTCTCCAGAGCGACGTGTTCGATGTCGTGTGCTCGGTGAAGGCTTTTCCTCGTCTCAGTGAGGCGTTCGATCTCGCCGTTCGCCAGATCGAGCACCTCGGTGGCCTTCCCGAAGGATTCAACCGGGAGGATATCGGGCTTGATAGGGACGAGTCCTGTCAGCCGATCGGTGAGCCCGCCGGGGAAGGCGATCAGGCTGCACCAGCCTTTGCAGACGGCGAGTTTGCGTACGCTGCCGAGCTCGTGCAGAAGCAGGCGCTCGACGACATTGCCCGGAGGCTGGGCGAGGACGAAGAAGAAGGCCCGGGCGGCGGGAGCCCAATGGAGGTCGAAGGTCCCGATCAGGGGGGCCAAGCCGGGGTCTATGAAGGGGTCGAGAATCCTATCGACCGGGAGGATGAAGTCAATGTAATAGACTAGGCACCCCTCCCCACGTTTTATTTGTAATCGAACCCCTTATTAATGTAATGAGTGTTTGCACTATCAAATGTTGTTTTTATAATGTTTCCCATCAAATTTGCACTTTCAAATGTTGTTTTTATAATTCTGCTCAAAACAGGTCGAACGGATTGTTCGAACCATTGCTTGAAACAACTTTCTAATACAATGAATCATTCGAAGTACAAACGAAACGAACGGGAAATCATGATAAACAAGTTAAGACCTTTATTCACTGGGTGCGAGCAGCCCGATTGATCGGCGGAGAAGCTTGTTCAAATGTAGAATTTTCTTAAGTTCCCCGCCCCCCATGGTCGGGGTAATTCTCGACCGGTCACATCCTCCAGTCGATATGCATTGTTTTTTGAGACCTTTATGACTTTGTACGGCCCCTCCCAGTTCGAGTCGAGCTTGCCTACGTTTCGTGAGACCTCAACCTTTTTGAGGACGAGATCCCCGACCTGAAAAGATCGAGGGGCCACTCCCTTGTTGTACGCTCTCGCGACGGCAGCCTTGTAGTTTTGCATCTTTACCCAAGCGCGGTCGCGCAATTCTTGAATAACCTCGATCTCGTGCTCTCGTGTTGAACGGTTGTTATCGGGATCGAAGTGAGCAACTCGAGCCGTCGCGTGCAATATCTCGGCAGGTATAACGGCTTCCGACCCATAGACCAGGGCATACGGCTTTTGCCCAGTGGTCGATCGGGGGGTCGTTCGGTATGCCCACAGCACGCTCGGAAGCTCGTCGGCCCACTCACTCTTATGTGCTCCGAGCACGGTTTTTAGGTTTTGCACCAGTATTCGATTGGTCACTTCGGCCTGGCCGTTCGATTGGGGATTTCTGACCGATGTGAAGCGCTGGTCGATTCCGTGCTCTTTACACCACTCGATCGTCCTCCAGCTCTGGAATTGGGTTCCATTATCGGATATCAGCACCCGTGGGACCCCAAAACGACATATGATGTTTTTCCATATGAACGATCGGACAGAGGCGTCCGTGATCTTTGTGACGGCCTCCGCCTCGACCCACTTAGTGAAATACTCGACCGCAACGATCGCGTACTTCCTTTGACCGGATGCTTGGGGAAATGGCCCTACAATATCGATGCCCCACTGATCGAAGGGCCATGATACATCCACACTTACCATTTCCATGGGGGGCCGGTGGTTCAAATTTGAATGGTACTGGCAATTCGGGCACTTTTGGACGAAACGTTTGGCATCGTCGACCAGAGTGGGCCAAAAGAACCCACTCCGTGTGATTTTCTGGGCCAACGACCGACCTCCCGAGTGGTTCCCGCAACACCCGCCATGGATAGAGCTCATCACCTCATTTGCCTCCTGCTGGTCGAGACATCGGAGAGGGGGTCCCGTGAGGGACCTTTTGAAGAGCCGACCGGATTGGTCGAGCGAGAAACGAGCCGCACGGTTCCTGAGCCTTCGAGCTGCCAAAGCGTCATTGGGAAGGATCCCGTTCGACAGGTAGCCCTTGATCTCGTCTTGCCACGATGGCTCTCGGAACCCGACGGGGAGGACCTGCTCGGCCATCTCCTGATCGATCTCTGATTTTTCTGCGGACAAGAATGTGACCGACCGGTTCCTTGTCCCCCTTAGGGAACTTGCGAACTTCGAGAGGGCGTCTGCTCGCTCGTTTTCTTCTCGAGGCACTTGGTCGAGGGTGAAGGAGGTGAAACGGTTTCTCAGTGCCTTCACCCTATCCAAGTATTTGACCATGGACGCTTCTCGAGCGTCGTATGCCCCCGACACTTGGCTTGCGACCAGCTGGGAGTCGACCAGCGCTTGAAGGCGATCGATTCCCTGGTCGACGGCGATCTTCATTCCTGCGATCAATGCTTCGTACTCCGCCTCATTGTTGGTCACATTAAAGTCCAATCGTATGGCGAACTCGAGCTCTAGGCCTTCAGGGCTTCTCAAATATACGCCGGCTCCGCCCCCCTGGGAGGTTGAGAAGCATGACCCACGGGCTGGTCGGCTCGCCCGATTCGACCGAAGTCCCCACATTTTCGAGCAGGAAGTCGGCCAAAACTTGAGCCTGGATGGCCGTGCGGGGCTGGAAAGAGATGTCGAATTCTCCTAATTCGATGGCCCACTTAGTTAACCTTCCCGAGACATCAGGCTTGGCTAAGACTTGTTTCAATGGTTGATTCGTCAGGACCACTACTGAATGCGACTGGAAGTAGTGCCGCAATTTTCGAGCCGTGATGACGAGAGCAAGGGCGAATTTTTCGATCTCCAGGTAATTCTTCTCCGCGCCTTGCAGAATTTTGCTTACGTAGTACACTGGCCGGTGAACCCTGTCCGCGACGGTTACTATAATCGAGCTGATCGCTTCGTCGGACACGGCCATGTAAAGGTACAGGGGCTCGCCGTTGATCGGCTTTGCGAGCAGGGGAGGGGAGGACAGATAGGCCTTCAACTCGACGAGGGCCCGATCGCACTCTTCGGGCCATTTAAAGGCAGGTTTCTTCTTGTATTTTTCTTTTCCGCCGACCGGCCCTTTTTCGATCGGGGGCTGTGCTTTCTCGACCGATTGACTAGTCGCCCCTCGGAGTGTTTTGAAGAAGGGGAGGTTTCGGTCGGCCGATCTGGATATGAACCTGTTTAACGCGATGATGCGACCGCAAAGGCGTTGCACATCCCGAACGGTTTGGGGTGTCGCGATTTCTTGGATGGCCTCGATCTTGGCGGGGTTCGCCTCGATCCCACGTTGGCTGACCATGTACCCCAGAAATTTTCCCCCCGGGACCCCGAAAGTGCATTTCGAGGGGTTCAATTTCATGCCGTACTGCTGGAGCACGGCGAAGGTGTCCTTTAGGTGGTCGAGGTGGTCGGCCTCCTTGCTGCTCTTGACGATCATGTCATCCACGTTGACCTCCATGGTCTCACCGATCAGCCCCTTGAACATTTTGTTCACGAGCCTTTGGTAAGTAGCCCCTGCGTTCTTCAGTCCGAACGGCAAGACCATGAAACAGTACACTCCCTGCTCGACTACAAACGATGTTTTCGACCTATCTTCGGGCGCCATGTAAATCTGATAGTACCCTTGGAAGGCGTACATCATGCTCAACATCTCGCACCCGACGGTCGAATCGACCAGTAGGTCGATACGGGGCAGCGGGTAGGGATCTTTTGGGCAAGCCTTATTCAGATCGGTGAAATCGTTGCACATACGCCATTTCCCGAGCGACTTGGGGACCACGACTACGTTGCACAACCATTCGGAATACTGAATTTCCATAATGTATCCCGCGTCGAGGAGCTTGTTGACCTCTTCGGCGATTATCTTATTCCTTTCCTCTCCGAAGGTCCGCTTCTTTTGTTGGATCGGTTTGGCAGTCGGGTCAACATTCAGGTGATGTACAATCACCTCAGGGTCGATCCCTGGAAAATCCGAGGGGCTCCATGCGAAAACGTCAACATTCTCTCTCAAAAAGTCGATCAGCATAACCTCCCTTGCCTCCCCTAAGTGTGAGCCGATCCGGGTAACATTCTCAGGATTGTCGGGAACCAGCTCGATGATTTTTGGGTCCCCGATCGGCTCGATCCTGGTCTCCTCGTTCTTTCGCTTTCGCGAAGGGGATCCTTCGGGGGGATCAAGGTCGATGTTGATCGATGGAAAAATCGATGGAGAAGTTTGCGTGACTTTCTTTTCCTTCTCCAACGAGACCGTGTAGCACCTCCAAGCGTCCCGCACGTTGCATTTAACTTCCCCGACCCCCGCTGGGGTGGGGAACTTGATTTTGAGGTGGTAGGTCGACACTATTGCTCGAAATTGATTCAGTGCCGGCCGTCCCAATATCAAGTTATATGCGAACGGTGCGTCGACGACGAGGTAGTCTACGAGAAGTGTTTGCCTTCGGGGTGCCTCACCCAATGATGTTGGCATCCGAACTATGCCGATCGGAACTATTTCCGAACCCCCAAATCCGACCAGGGGGGTGGGGACGGGCTGCATGTCTATTTTCCCTAGGTTCATTTTTTGCAAAGTGGAATAAAAAAGAACGTTGGCTGAGCTTCCATTATCAACTAAAGTGCGTGCCACAAAAAAATTCAACACGTCGGTAGTAACGACCATCGGGACATCGGGTGACTCACCCTCTCCCGATGGGCGACTTACATTCATATCCCTATCGCTAAATACACTAGTGTTGGACTCGATGTGGTTGATATGGTGGGCTTGATTCAGAACCGACGAGCTCGACCTTCCTTGCTCCAGTTTCCTCATCACGCGCTTCCGGCTTGATCGGGAGTCGCCGCCATTCGGACCGCCGGCGATCGTGTTGATGAACCCTCTGGTCGGAAGGTTGTGATCGAATGGATCCTTCCCACTTCTCCGGGATGGGGATCCTTTGTTGCTTGCTGGAGAGGATCGTGGAGATCGGGACCTCTCTCGCTGGGTCGGCGCCTCCATGTGGGCAGCCACGAATTCCTTGAGAAGGCCTTTTTGAACGAGGCGCTCGATCTCATTCTGGAGGGCATAACAGTCATCCGTGACATGCCCGTATTGCTTATGGAAGGCGCAATACTTACCCGACTTTTTGGCCCCCTTCCCCTCGGCTATCCTGTTCGGTTTTTTGAACTGCTTCTGATCCGCGACCAAGAAGATATGGCCTCGGGTGGAGTTCAGAGGGGTGAGATCAGAGTACCGCTTGATCGGGGAGTCTTTCCTTTCCCGTTGGTCTTTGTCCTTTTTGTTACCCCCTTTTTCCTTTTTCTCCTTCTGGTCTTTATCCTTCTTGTCCCCATGTTTGATATGGTGCATTTCCTCGGAGATCATGAAACTGGAGGTCAGTGTTTGTAGTTCCCTCATCGATCGAGGTTTGAGGATGATTGCTTTAGCGCAGTCTTCATGTCTGAGAGCGATGTATAGAGCGAAATTCACAAAATCGATCCGGGGGTCATCGACCCGCAAGACCTCATTGTTGAAGCGGGTCATGAAGTCCCGTAGGGACTCCCCTTCTTGTTGTCGGACCCCATGAAGGTGAGTGTGGGGGAGCTTGGTGTCTTTCTTGGCCGCGAAGTGGTGTAAGAAGCGGTCGGCCAGCTCCTCGAATGAATGAATCGATTCTGGCTCGAGCCGTGCGAACCATTGTCGAGCCACCCCGAAGAGGGTGGTGGCGAAGAACTTGGCCATCATTCCGTTCGACAAACGGTAAACGTCGATGGCGTTCTCGAATTGTAACAGGTGATCGTCTGGGTCGGAACTCCCGTCGTAGTGAGGGAGGTTGACCGGTACTCGGTCGTGGAGACCGATCTTCTCTTCTCTTATATGGTGGGCAAAGGCCCTTTGCCTCCGGCCGTGATACCGATCAGAGGAGGATCCTTGCCCGTCGAATGGTTCCGTCCTGACGTCCGGACGTTCGAGACCGTCTATCTTTTGAGTAAGGTGGTAGAGCTGACTCCTCATCTGCTCGAGCTCCCCGAGGGCAGGATCATCCCTCAAATTCCCCAGAGCGGGGGTCTTGTAAGGATGCCCCAAATCCGGGTACTGGCGACGGGGAACCTGATCGTGGCGACTTGACTCGACGTCTTCCTCTTCTTCCCGGGATGACCGGAAACTCGTTTCCCGACCAGAGGTCTGACGGGACGGAACTATCCGGTCAGTCGGCAGTGATGCTCTATTGGGCCCGAGGTCGGCGCGAACGACGCTCTCCTTGAGTTTTTCAAAAGCTTGCAGGTTGCATTGGCCCATGAAATCCCTCAAACTCTCGAGAGGGATAGTTATCATTTCCTCCGTGTTGGGAGCTTGCGCGGTTGCCCCCGCCGGTGGGAGCGGTGCCCGGCTCCTGTAGTCGGTATTGGCAGTTGCAAACGGGGCATTCGCCTGTGCTCGGGAGGAGCCCGCCAAGTCCGTTTGGGCAGCCGGAAGGTTGACCGCCGGTGGTGGAGGTGGGGGAATGTCATGGACCGAATGTTGATCCTCGCCCACGGCTGGCGTACTTCGTGCTCCGGAGGGGTTTCTTCTAGTTGTCACCATCTCTTCTACCTTAGTTGCAGTGGTTTTTCCCACAGACGGCGCCAAATGATGCTGGTCGAATATGGCTCAGGTTGACTCCGGTCGAGTTTTCTGGTCGGTTCTGTGTATGCTGGTATTCGAGGGGAAAGACGTCCTGCAAAAAGGGAATGGCAACGTGAGCTAGCCGAGAGGGGTCTCGACTAAGACCCTCCGATGCCTAAGTCAGTGGATTGGTTGAGTAGGAATTCGAGCAGAGTAGGGGTATGTGGAATAATAAATGCGTGTCTCTTACCATAAATGAGGGGGTATTTATACCATGTTCAGGTAGACCGGGTCCCGTAGGCCCCTCAAGCCAGGCGGGTTGTTGAGGACCGACGTGGGCGTCTAGTAGGCCAAGGGGTAGGGTCCATAGGCTATAGCTAGTGCCTCATTAATGAGGTATGGGATTAGGTGATGCCCCATACCCGGACTGTCGGGGCATTAAATGCCAGCAGGGAGCCGTTAGACCGAGTATGGCCCCGGTCGAGGACATAGTCGACCGGTAAAACCGACGGGCGATCCGGGCGGTACCCATCAGCTAACGGGTTCGACTGAGAGGAGAGCGGCGTCGAGGGATCGGATTCCCGATCGGAATAACGCCACGTCAGTATTGCATTTGTCAAGTGATTGATCACTCTTCATAAATTATCGATCATTCATATAAGATAAATATAAAATACTTGCCATATAATTAATATTGATTTAATCGAATCGGATCTAAACTAAAATTTTTTTGGAAACCAATTCAAATTTGGATATTTCCTTTGAATGTTTCAAAGTTACATCTGGGACCACGATGCTATCATAGACGTGCGCGCACACAATACGAAAACAGGACAAATACAGTTGCTTTTTGCAGTTTAAATATATTTTTACCGTACCGTTTCGGCCTTAAACAGACAAAATAGTGGGCCAATATGTAAAATGATAATTAGCTCATTCCCGAGGGCAATTAGTCAAACCCAACAACCCCCAAACCCCCCACACTGCAATTTCACAATAATACACTTGCATTATTGTTTTTTTTTTAATTCAATTCCCAAAATTATGTTTAATTATTCAGTACCTTTTCTTTTATGGTGGCTTAGTTTATATGATCTAGTAAGTATATTGATGAGAGTGACCGAGAAAAAACAGAAAAAAAAAAGAAAAGCGAAACTTAAAAAGAAGAGAATTGCCGACGAAGTATTATTTTAGTTTAATATTTTATTTTTCTGCATAGTCAATGGCTGGCCTTACGAAATTAAAACTCCTACAATCAAATTAGGAATTTTTGATTTTTTTTTTTGACTTGATTTTAAAATTTTGTTCCACTTATAGATTATAAAAAGGAGAAAAATCATAAAATAAAATGAAGCATGTAAAAGTGAGACTTCTCTCTTCTCTCTCTCTCTCTCTCTCTCTCCATATATATATATATATATATAGATATAGGGATATATGGGTGCCGGTAAAGAGAAGAGTTGAATTTTTTATAATTAAAATAATTTCCATTTGGGGGAGAAATAGAATAGATACATCGATGATGATGAAGATGATGAGGCGGCACGCACCTTAGTTCTCTCACTACTTCCAACGCGCTTCAAATATGGCGGTGCCGAGTCTCTGCCGATCCGTCTGAGTCAACTCGGTTAGACTTCCTGTACGGCACCTCAGCTGCCTGTTTTCCGGTGATCGGAGGTCCGAGAAGAAGATGATGAATGTCAAAGGATTGAGCGGACTGGAGAAAGAGTATATAAAGAAGCATCACAAGCACGAGATCAAGGATAATCAATGCACTTCGTTCCTCATCAAACATGTTAAAGCGCCTGTTCATCTCGTAAGTTTTTTTTGGTTTTAATTTCCTATTTTTCTTTTTTTGTTTTGCTGTCGTGTGTGCGTGTTTGTGCGAATATCGGCGTATGTTGCTCCGTGTGTGTGAGGAGAGAGGGAGAGAGAGAGGATGTTGGATTTCTTGGATGAGTTTTCATCGTTTGGTGGATGGATGTTAATTTATAATTGATTTCTTTATGAAATTTGTGGAGTTGTAGGTTTAGATTTGTTCCTTTTGTTACAGTTTTTCTATTGAGTGCGGTCTTTCGTTTGACTGGAGTTTCATTCATTTGATTCGTAGCTCTCTTTGTAGTTTGGCTAACATCCTATTTGCCTAAGGGAAAGTCAATTTTCACGCGACATGTTGAAGAGTGATGTTATTCGTCAAATGAAGTAAAACTTCTTTTTGTTAATTTGTGTGTTCTCGTTCAACTTTTTTGATGATTTCAAGAGTTTATACTTTGTGCATAGCCAAGATTTGGGATTTTGACAAGCAGAAAATAAATATGGTTTTGGTGGAATAGCTTTTCCTATTGTTTGTCAAAAGAAAATATATGGAAGGTTAAGATATTTATCAATATTTAGAGCCAAATGCATGACATTGGACAATTAGCATTTACTCTAAGTCTGTGGTCTCTATTGGGTTTTTATTTTTCCATATTTTGAATCTTCGACTCTGCATGTGTGAACTCTGTTATGGTTGTTGTTTTGTAATTTCTGCAGTTTTTTTTAGCTTAATCAATACAT
The DNA here is from genome assembly GCA_026212405.1 of Petrea volubilis. NCBI lineage: Eukaryota > Viridiplantae > Streptophyta > Magnoliopsida > Lamiales > Verbenaceae > Petrea > Petrea volubilis. The sequence continues at coordinate 20,676,763 of CM047877.1, forward strand.
AGTGATGCTTATGCTTAGTCCAATGATTTGCCTACTAGGTTTGGTCTCTGGTGAGGAGATTTGATCAACCACAGAAGTACAAGCCTTTTGTCAGTCGGTGTGTTGCGCAGGGAAATCTTGAAATAGGCAGTCTAAGGGAAGTTGATGTGAAATCGGGTCTTCCTGCCACTACCAGCACTGAGAGATTGGAGCTTCTTGATGATGATGAGCACATACTCAGTGTCAGGATTATTGGTGGAGACCACAGACTTAGAGTAAGTTTCCAGTTATCTTCTTGTAGTGTGGTTTTGAGGGCCTGCCAATTTGTCTTTCTTCCATTCTGCAGTTTGATTGATAATGGAAAGATACATAAAATGTGCATTCAAGTTTCTATGACCCACTTGGACATATAAGTTGTAGGAAGGGAAATATAATACTTTTGGTTGGCCTGTTTCATGGAGTTTGATTGCGATGTAATTTTAGTGGAGTGTGTGATCTTTCAGGCCTATTTTACATGTCTCTGTTGGGTGGGTTGTTTGGGGGGGGGGGGGGGGGGAAGGTGGTGGTGGTTAACCTTATAAGGGCGATACCTAGTAACTTTGAGTTTGTGTACATTAACCATGATTCATATCGTATTAACTTTAACATTATATTAGGGAGAAAAAGTATTTTTCAATGTTTGGTTAGTTGGGAAAAAGAAAGAAAATGGTAAGGAAAGGAAAAATAGAAAGAAAATATATCATAAATTGAGAAAAAACATTTTCCTTTCAATTAGGTGAGGAAAATGAAGGAAAATCTTGTTTTCCAGCACTCCCTCGCTTTTAATGCTCTCACCTTATTTTTGTTGCTCAAACTAATTAATTATTTGAATATATTTCATGCAGCTTTTTTTTTTATGCAGTTAATTGATTATTTGGATTTTTTTGGGTGTGTTTTTATATTTTCCTTTAACTTACAATAATAACCAAACAAAATGGAAGATAATTTTCTAGAAAAATCATTTTCCTTGTTGTTTTCTTTAACATCCAAACAAGATAGAGAATTTTAGAATTCTTGTAGTTTTTTTTTTCCTTTTCTTAACATTTTCCTTTCCTCCTAAAATCTTAGAACCAAACAAATTAGAACCGAACAAAGCCTAAAACTCTTGTGTTGACCCCTTAGGAAAATCTGTTATTACCTACACCTCCTAATTTAGAGAAGACTATAACCTTTTGGTTTATTTTTCCATTTTCCATGCGGTGTGATCGTGGTGAGATTTATAGTAGAATTTATATGTTTGAAAGATTTGATTTAATTATTATAAAACATTTTAGTATCGATTATTTTGACAAGTTTATGGGCATTAATACTTGCTCGACCTTTTCTCCTCTTTTTTCTTGTATAATTTTTATTCCATGCAGCCAGTTTCCTTCTTCTTTTTCCTTTTTTTTTTTTAACCCCTTATGAACTATGAAGGCCAGTATATAAAACTCTCTCTCGTAAATCAAAGCAGGGAAATTTCCATCTCCTGCCATCCTGCTGAATGACAACTCATCTCAAAGCTTGAGTTGATAAAATATAAAAATATAAGACACATACTATCTTATATATCTAAAAAAGGGTGACATGAAATCCAATATAAACTAAGTCTGGCAACTATAGTCTCTGATGATGATGTTTCTGACAATATGGATCAGTCTAACATAGCACAAACCTCCTCTTTACGTGTCTCGCAGAACTACTCTTCCACTGTATCTGTCCATCCTGAGGTCATTGAAGGGAGACCCGGGACATTGGTAATTGAATCTTTTGTGGTGGACGTGCCTGACGGAAACACGAAGGACGAAACATGCTACTTTGTTGAAGCACTGATCAAATGCAACTTGAAGTCGCTCGCTGATGTTTCGGAGACGCTTGCTGTGCAGGACAGGACTGAGCCCATTGACCGTGTCTAGTAATGTGATTGATAACTTGTTGGGGAGGGCTATGATCACCAAGGATGAAGCTGTATTTGAAGGCTTTTCAATCTCTCAGGCTTTGGAGGTGGAGTAGCCATTCTTCCGTATACCATCTTTTGTAACGTATTTGTTGGTTGTGTCCTAGTCGCAAAATCATTTGGGACCTCCTGTGTCTTAGAGCACAAGAACCACAGATTGTACAAAAGTTTCTGAATCTGTAACACTGAAAACAAATCGAAAGTGCAAAATGTAGCGTTGAGTTGACACTGTTCTGTACTGCTGAATAGCCTATATCTCCGTTGAGTTACTATATGCAGATGATGGTTGATGGTATATGCATATCTCAAGTTGCAATTATTAAAGCTGTGGCCTGGGGCGGGTAAATTGGCAATTGAGCTGCTTATTGTCCATGAAAGGATTCTGCTGAAGCTTATTATGCCTCTCAATCATCTGCGATGGTTAAGCTTTATTGATGTCATTCTCTTGCTAATAACGCATTCATACAAATAATATGTTTTTAAACACGTAATTCTCTCCACGTTTCCAAACATTTCTTTCACATTTCAAATGAATACAGCCGCCTCTTAGAAAGTAGCAGATCACATCTTTTGCTGACTTGGATTTTCCACAAATGTCGATATGAACGCGACTTACATTTAGACAAGCAAGAAAATCTGTTTTCCTACCAAAAAGCCTCTCAGAACCACTATATTTGTACCAACGCAGGAGAATAGTAAAGCACATTGTTTCATTACATACTGTTGATTCTAACGTGTTCACTTTCAAACTTTTTCCCACTTTTAGATACACAATCAAATGGTATACCAGTTGCCTATCAATAGTAAATAATTTAGTCTGTTAATCTAAATAAGGATTTTGCTTCAAAACTGTTGCTAATTATGTTACAGCAAATATGAAGTGTAATTTGCCGCATTATGCTGTGATGAATGCTGACGAGCTAATTATACTCTGTACAATTCTGAGGCAAGTCGGTGGTGGTTTAAGCCAGAACAAGTTCCTCTTCCACCTGTTGCTGTTCCTGGTCCACGTATAACTCTCCTTTGCTGTAAGGAAGAAGTACACGTTTTATCTCTTCTGCATTAAGTGTCTCATACTCCAGAAGTGAATTTGCCAGAGCATGTAATGCCTTCTCATGCTGCAACAAGTTTTGACAGGTTAAGACTATTGCCTGAGACTACATTACGAAAGAGGTATAATAATAATCCTAGGACTAGTTAGACAAACTAATGGAGTGTACACATAGACGAGTATAGTTTCTTCTTTAGCTGTTATTATGTATGTCCTTGGAGATTAACATATGCACTACTGATGTAATCTGTGCTCTGGGTAAGTAAGAGTGGCCGTTAACAGAATCACGTAGTTCCTTTTGCGCACTAAGCCCTCATTATTATTTGGCACATTTAGATAGTTTCTTGATCCTAGATAGCATGATGATGGAATCCTGTAATCATACCTTTTTCAGCAGTGCTTTTACACGATTATAAGCGTCCCTCAATAGCTTAACCACCTGTGTGCAACCATGAGAAGAATTAACACTGATAAGCAATATTTCAATCTATCATAATTGCCTCCAGTCAAGAGAAGCATACTTCAGCATCTATACGGGATTGCATTTCTGAACCAGGTCTTTCTTTAATATGAACAGGTCCAATTGCATCACTCATCCCACATGTCGACACCTAGCAACAAAGAGAAAATAGCTGATTAGTTTTATTTTTGGAACCATCAAATCTGCCGACAGGTACATATGAAAAACATGCTGGCATGTTTTGGCACTCAAACAATTTATTTGAAAATGCTGTCAGCTAAAGCCATTAGAAGGAACATAGATGCAGCAACACATCTACTACACCAAAGGGCACCCGTTGATCATAGCACCATGTTACCATAGTTAACTTCACCATTCAATGCAACCCCAACCCACACAATAGATCTCAATAAAGCAGAGGAGTAGATTGATAAAACAAATTACAAGTAATCCCAAACTGCGAAGGAAAAAGATGGTAGGTGGAAGGTTATATTTTCCAAGTACTGGTTTGAATGGGATTCCTCATCTTTTGAGTATTACATATCACAAATTAATCCTGTGATGTATTAAGGGAAATACCATGTATTGAGCAAGCTCCGTAGCTGTGTTAAGATCACTGCTTGCTCCAGTAGTAACATGGTCCTGGCCAAAGATGAGCTCTTCAGCTACTCTTCCTCCCATACAAACATCAAGGCGCGCCAACAATTGCTTCTTGCTGATTGAAGTTTCATCGTTAGATGGAAGCTGGGTGACCATTCCCAAAGCAGATCCACGAGGCATGATTGTTGCCTTGTGAATTGGATGTGCACCTTCAGTGTTTAAAGCCACAATGGCATGCCCACTCTCATGATATGCAGTCAGCTGAACAGCAAGAAATATGATTCAGATAACTACATCATAAAACTTAAGATAAAAGGTTTAAGTAAAAGAAGACCACAAGTTGGATAAGCGCAAGGCAATGGTATATTGGATGTGATTCACATATGATTAAGAGCCAGAAAAGCAGAAGAAGCTCAATCTTTTGTAAACCCAGAGAGCTATATACCATAAATGGAATAAAGTGCACCTTGCTTGTTTTCATGTTTTAGATTCCTTCACAGGAGGAAACTGGAGGTCAGGGATTCAGATGGCAACAAAGGAATACATGTGAAGATATTACGTAAGAGATGGGATTGCTTTGAAGTGTAGAAGTAGAAACTAAAGAATGAACACAGAATAGTTATTCATGAAGAAAAACCACTACAAGTTTGTCTACAGGAAAAAGTACATTAGATATGAAGCAAACCATATAGTCATGGACACGCGGAAATTTGATATTTTATCTTTTTTGATAGAAAGTCAAAATTTGAAAACCTCCAATAAGAATTTTTCACCCAAGCAGCATTAGTAGTTGTTAGATCCCCCAGCCACAGATCTCTCAAAAAAGAAAACTGCATAAATCTTTCTATTCTAATGAGATGAATCTCAATTGGGTAGCAAAGCAAATCAATGTCATCCCAAAAGAGGCATAGAGCCTGTGCTCACATAATTGACAAGCATGGCTTTGTTGTAAAACTTCAAGACCAAATGGGCTAATCACAAGATATCTATTCAAAAGATAAATGCAACTTAACACAAGCGGACCTTTTTGGACTCTTCTGACAGAAACATTGTCTTCCTTTCTGTTCCCATCATTATCCTGTCTTTAGCGAACTCTAACTGTGCTGCGGTCAACTTCTCAGCACCTTCAACAGCAGCCTTAATGGCAGCAATATTTACCAAATTTGCAAGATCTGTACAAGAGTCCAGAAGGTCACTTCAATAATTTCATCAAGAACCACTGCATCAATTCTTCTAGTTTCAAAATTTAGCAGCCTGTGCTGATATGCTTTTGTATACTTTTGTCAAAACAAACAATCAAGAAATGATGTACAGAGACCTCTGAGCAAGCTTAAGTCAAGCTGGCAGGTGTCTTGTAGATATAACTTGAGAGACATCCTAAGATCAAATACATATAAAATAAAGCATAATACCTGCACCATTAAATCCTGGAGTGCCACGAGCAATTGAGTTTACATCAACATCATTTGCCAAAGGTTTATCTTGTAAATAGAGCTCCAATATCTCTTGACGACCTCGGACATCTGGATTGGGAACCGCAATCTAGAAACATGTTTTTAGGTGAGTTTGTCTAATTGACAGGAACATGCTGGCCAGTTTAACACAGTACTCTTGCAAATCAAAGTAAAAGGATAGAAGTTGAAAAGGAAGAAAAATTCTTAACTAAATCTATTCATAATGCATTCTCGAGATAATCATGTAAAATCCAATCTCTGTAGAAGTAAGACAGCACCACATCATTATGAAATGCGCCTTCTTTTGCAACATAAGGTTAGTATTGCTGTCTATAGTACTTCAGATATGATTAGCTCTTGGCAACACTAGAAATCTCATAGCAAAGCAAGAAGTTAATAATTGTTCTAAAACCTCATAATTATTGGGGCTGCCTTTCAATTATTAAGGACTCTTTACAGAATGGGATTTCACACCCAAGCACGTGAGAGTTTAAAACTTCAGCACAACTGACAAATGACAAAAGAGCACAGCATCGACAGTGCACATGTCTTTAAAGCAGATAAATAGACTTACATGCCTGTCAAATCTACCAGGTCTTGTCAAAGCAGGATCAAGTATATCAGGCAAGTTGGTTGCGGCCATTACAATGATGCCCTGTAAAAAGTCCAGATATTGATTGCATCTGAAAGCGCATAGGTGAAGTTGAGAGGATGGCAATATCTTATGTTACATTACCTCATTTTGCTCAAAACCATCCATTTCCACGAGTAACTGGTGCAGTGTCTTCTTCGTATGACCTTCCCACTGCTTCCTAGTCGATCCAACAGCATCAATTTCATCGATAAATATGATACATGGGGCCTACAATGTAAATTCAAAATCAGAATTACTGTAGATAACAAAACCTATAAGCTAATAAATTGATTAATTTTAACTAGTCATTGACATAGTTCTTCCACCTCAAAGTAGAAGGGGAACAAACATTTCATGATATATGACGAACAGACATGCCCCAGGTGTTCTTTGTCATTTAACTGTGTTACCCAATGTTAATACCTCTATTATGAAAGCAGAGCCATGTGCAGACCGAATGTACAAAAACAAAATAGATGTTCCAAAATTCTACTCAAAGAAGTACCATGAATCAAAATAATGGATACAATAATTTCGTATATTGAACTTATCCACTTTCCCAGGCCAGTGCATGAAAATATTTGATCATATTTCAGTAACACTGTTGAGATGTATTGTCAGAACATCATAAAGAAAAACAAACATTCCATCTTCAAGAGAAAAGTGAAAAACATTCTGCCCCACTTTCCAGCAATGATTTCCAATTTTCCATCTTCCTGTCTTAAGTCTTAGGACCAACAAATATTCTCCACTGAAACTAATGCAAACTCTAGTAATACTCATAAATTCCTAGTTCCATTTCTACATTGAACCAAAAAATGAGAGTTCATCCATCAACTGACATTCAATTTATCGATGAAGAAATATCAAATTCATGAAAGAACTAGCAAGATCTATCCACTAAAGAGTGTAATTTCTCCAATTTGGGGAAAATTGGATTACAGCAACCCAATGGCACAACGTGAGAAATTTACCCAGCAGATTAAAATTCCCAAGACCAAAGCACTGAGATCTGACATCATCCAGCATACCTCTCCTTAAACAGGTATTAATGATGATCAATAATATCTAGTAAAAATCACAAAAACCGCACACAGAGTAAGAAATTAACCTTTTTTTTAGCCGCTTGAAACAAGGATCTTACACGCCGAGCACCAACCCCCACAAACCTAGCATGGGAAAATGGTGGTAAATTTCAGCCCAAAGACATCATCCTGTAATCTGATTACTATAAATTGTTATATATCGGATATACAGGATGAAAATTTTTCCTAGCCCCATTGTTTACTTTGAAATGACAGAAATGTTTCTGATAATCCAAGCACTCAAACATACAAGTTAGAAAATTACCTGGCCCTGATATAGCTATGAAAATTCATGGAAATGAAGAATTTTAGACATTTAAATATGCAAAGATAAAAACAGTATGTTTATGTGTACGGTAGTATTTTCCAAGAAAACCAAATCAACAAACAGATGAGGCAAACTAGTAATAAGAATGTCCTAACTTTTCTAGATTAAGACAAAGTGGAACAGATTTACAATTTTATTCTGTTTCACACGCTGTACCAACATAATATTTAATAAGTCTAAATTCTTTCTATGACAAACCCTTACATTTCTTCAAATTCCGAGCCTGCTCTATAAAAGAAAGGTACGCCAGCCTCTCCAGCTATGGCCTTCAAAATTCACAAAGCACAATGGTTAGATAATAATAATAATGCCCGTTGCAGGCAGTGGACTCAATGCGCCGTGCACTTCAGATTAGTGTCGGAAAGGTGAAATCTATATGTAGCTACTTTGTGGCATATCACCAACACACCTTGGCAAGCAGAGTTTTCCCAGTACCGGGCGATCCAGTCAGAAGGATTCCCTGAAATTTAACGCATTTTAAGGACACTACGCAGAGGACAGTGTTCCACAAAAAGCCAGTTAAGTGCCAAACCAAACAAACCTTAGGTAACTTTCCTCCTAATCGAGTGAATTTTGAAGGATTTTTTAAATACTCAACAACCTCCTCAAGCTCTTGTTTGGCATCATCACAACCTTTGACATCTTTGAATGTCTTAACATTCTGCCATAGTACAATACAAAAGTCAATCTGTAATTAAACAGCTCAATTATGACAAATAAAAAGCTGCCCCATAGCTATAATTGAGATTTTAACTTCATCTGGCTAAACTAACATTTCATCCAACTGATCTTCTCAGGCCTCAACACACGCTAAAAGCACAATGTAATGCTAGAAGAACAAGCCCATATGATGTTACTGTGCTAAAAGAATTTAACAGCTCAAATCACATAATTGGAAGTGAACCAAAAAGATTTACCTTCTCTGGCATTATTTCTTTGTTCAAGTCTTTTGGGGCATAAGAAGAACCCGAACCAACTCCAGGAGTTCCTATCCCACCCAAGCTACCAATATACTTCTGAAGTGCGGCTGCACCCATTACCCTGAAAAACCAAAATATTTCAAAACTCAAGGGATGAAATGACCAGATATGAACTTGCATGTATTTTTTGTACATGCATAAGAAATGGAGAGGAAGACAAACATCTAATATATACACTTGATCACACTCTCTTTCAACTGAAGTGAACCACGAAGAGGCAATGCCATCAAGGGTAAATTCAAGGAGGTAATAATATTGGATTCAACAACTATTACTGAGCCATCGCAAGTATAGGTCATACCACACCAAACCAACTGCAACAGTGAACAAAATAGTTGATACGAGTTCTTGTGCAAAACGTGATGATCTGTTTGACACTTTCGGGTCCACCTACAATGCAGACGAAGATGCTAAGAGCTGAGAATATGTTTACAATTAAAGTCTGATGCACCACAAGAGAAAAGTTCCAATATTTTTGCCCCCAGTTCCTTCCTTTTTAGTCACAGTTTTCTCTTACCATCACAACATGTAATGGCTGTTTCTCAGATACCCCGGGGTTCACAAAAGGTTCATCCATGTTCCCTGATGCACACTGTTTTAGCTCTTGCAACTACACATAATATTAACAGTTAGCCAAAGATGCTAAAAGAAAATGAAGAAATTTCAACAAGGATAATTGGTGTGAAAAGAAGAAATATGTTAGTAACTTTCTACAAGCCAAAACAAAAGGGCCATTTGTTGAACTGAAAACCAAACAAGAGAATTGGCTTACGCAAGATCGCATTTTATGTTTGAAAATTTTGCAGAATTTAAGGTAAGAAATGGATTCCTCAAAAATAGTAATAGGCCAGTATTCAGATATTTAAACCCCAGAATGGAACAGGCAGTAAGATTTCATGATGGGGATGATTCAAGATACACTCCAGTGAAGGAATGCAAAATGATAAACAAGAAAAGAAAAGGAAAAGACAGAGAGATGATTCATGATGCCCAAAATCACTTGTAGTTGGCTCATTTTCCAATTGAAGCACTTGATTTTTTTCATGCTTGATCGTGTGCCTTTTATTGGTAGATGCTATGGTCATTTCTAATATTGAAGAAAGGGCGGAAAAAAAGAGAAACAACTATTGCAGGTGTTTGACAAAGGAAACAGACGAGCTACCTGAAATGGCACAGATAATGGATTATACAGAACACTTATAGCTGAAATGTTTCAAGTCAATAGAAGCAACGGTCTACTAAACTATTTGGCCTGCATCCTTGACATTCACCAGAAATACAAGAAGCAGCAGATAGTTAAACAGAAACAGGCAAAAATAAATCTGCTAATCTTCAAATTCGAAAACTAAAACATCGAAAGTCTCCAAAATAATTGCAGAATACTGACAATTCAGACAAGTAGAGGAAACAGAAACCAAATGATGCTATTCAACTAAGAAACATTAATAAGCTACGTACCAAAGAAGGAAGACTAGAAGGCTTTCCCGATTGCTCATCAGGCAAATATTCAGCTATTGCATTCGTAGTAACTAGTGCTCGTAGATACTCCGCCACTCCTCTACTGTCCACAGCATGCGCCCTTTGTTCGAACCGCTGGATGACAGACTCGGGACTACACAAAGCCAGACAGAAATTCATTAAAAACCCCCTAGCTTGATAGTTTGGGCAACATTTAAGTTCTGAACAAGGTCTTGTAGAGCTCTATAATTCAGTTAGCTTAAAACTCATAACCTTAAAACCAATATAAATATTTGAGATGTCCACCGATTGCAATCATTACAGTTATATATGGCCCCACCCCAACCATCCGAACACACTTCTAGAAACAATACACTTGACCAATAAGGTATCACATTGAATGGAAACAATACACTTGACCAGTGATGGGAAAAGCATAACAACCTGTGCTTATAGAGCTCTGCCAAAAGCGCGCTCTGCTTAGCAGCATCCTTCGGATTTGCATCCGCCTCTGCAATCAACTGCTCCAACCGCTTATCCTGCCTCCAAAATGGCCACCAACTGAACCAATCCAAATACAGAACCTTCTCGAATCCGCTTTTCAGCTTTGTAAAAAGGCCCATCAAAAAAACCATTATGGGCAACCTTCCCTTCACATTTCCATTTTCCATCTTGCCCTCCGCCTCCTCTCCACCGGCAGAGGTTTCATTCAATGCAGACTCGTTATTCAGCTCACTGACTTCGGGATTCTCATTAAAGAAATTACCATTAACCGAATCACTAGCTGAGCTTACATTTTCTGAATTCAATGTACAAGCATAGCGGTGCCGTGAAAATCTAGATTTGATGGAAGCCGAAGCGCTCAACCGTCCATTTATCCTTCTTGAGAGAGAGAATTGAGAATACAAATTCAAGAGGCGTGGTTTCGGAGAGAGATGAAGCGGGTTTAATTGAAGGATTGAGGGCCTCGAAATAAGAGAAGCCTGAAGTGCTATAGTCATAATACAAGTAATTTCAAGAATCAATTTTTCCTAGTTTTGAGGGTTTAAAGAGAAAAGGGGATTCGAAATTTAGGGTCTACAGAGAGAAAATTGACCCTTTGAAAAGACAAACACAAACACACAGTGGCTCGTCTTCTCTCTCTCCCTCCACCACAAGAATGGATTTTTTTACACAGAACAGAAGAGGGAAAGAGAGAGAGGAGAAACCTTATACCTTATCCGAATAATTGAAATTTGCGGGGGGGTTGGTGTGGCCTATATAATTTTGGGGGGAATCTTGGGATTCTTGACTTATCTTAATTACTAGGATTATCATAGAATTTGCCTTCCTCGGATTTTACTATAGTTCTTTTGGTGATAAATGCTTTCTGTCCTGGTATGAGTGTTACTCCGGGTATCCAGAAGCCTCAGTATGGGCTTACAGAACGAGTCTACTTGTAAAAAGAAAATTTTCATGCTACCAACTCATTTTTATGATCGTTCAATTTAAATATGAGATATTTTCGTTGAATTTGAATATGAGATATCAAAAAATATTAAAAAATTCATATTGAATTCAACCATTAAAAATATAATTGGATAGATATCAAATAAGTAGCATCTTATGGGCTTTTATAATTTTTTTTTTAGTTTTAAAATTATATGTGCTGTTTTCATAATTTGTGTACTATCTTACAATAATTTCCTCCCATCAATCCACTTATCAAATTTTGATGATGTAATTACCAAAATTTTGATAATTATTTTTTAAGTTGCCCTCGTATAATTTGATAATATCAACCAAAGATATCTATTGTACTTTTTTCAGTCAAGACACTTGTAAATGCTATTTAGAATTAGATCAAGAGAGTTGTGAATGAGAGTGAATTATATATTAAATGGTGAAGAGCATTTACATCTTTCTAAAAAATGGGCTTCTATAAACAGTTCAGTTGGGTTCGAAAAGAGTTTCACGTGCATATATTGCCGGTCGCAAGACGACACCTGGGTCAAAAGATATGGCCGTTTGAAGTTGTGTTGCCGTCTCCCGCATTAAATCAATAACAGTGCAATGACCAGCGGGTGCGATCATACCAATACTAATACACTGGATCCCATCAGAACACCGAAGTTAAAGCGTGTTTAGACAAGAGTAGTACTAGTGTAGACTTTCTCCTGAGAAGTCCTCGTATTATCAAACTTTTATGCGAGAATAGTACTAGGATGGACTTCCCTCCAAAAAGTACTCGTATTATCAAACTTTTGGGTGAAATAGTACCAAGATAGATGATCTTTTGGAAAATCCTCATATTATCAAATTTTAGTAGAAGGTAACTTTATTTTTTGATTAAGTTCCTCAACGTCGACCAAACCCCGATTGTCGAATTTGAATTATGTGTTCTACCTGGAATTAATTACATCACATATCATGAAAGTATATAGGTTACAAAATTACTTGTTCACGACAAAAGCTACTGACAATTAGACTAATATCGGTATTGCATATGCCACCATCACCCCCCCACAAAAAAGGGCGGGCAACATATATTGAGTGCTTGAAGAGTATTTAGAAAATTAGTGTAAACCGTTAAAACTAGAGAGCGTTTCGCTGTGCAGCTTTTGATCAAATTTGCCACTGGGGTTGTAGCCCAGTGGTGGGGGTTCGAATCGGTACCAGTGAGGTTCTGAGTTCGAATCTTCTTGTCCTCTCCCCCTTTCCCCTTGAGTGAGTGTGCGTGTGTGGGGGTGTCTTTCCGGTTGACATCTATAGGATGTCCCGAGTTGATTGTAATCGAAAAAAAAAAAAAACTTTTGATCAAATTTACTATTCAAAATGCCCTTGTAACTGATCTTTTCCTGAAAAAATCTACACGGTTTCCTCATTTTCTCCTTGAAGAATCAAACTTTGACTTGTTTTTTAGCATCATTCAATCAAGATGTACTTTAGTGTTGCAAAACATGAAATAGTTAAAACTAATATTTCAAAAACATTTCCCACGTCATTCCGATCTGCGAACTGCATACAGTTGCTTTCCTCTTTTTTGAGTACACGTTTAAGCTGAACAAAAATGTACAGTATAGTCACACATAATACCAAAATAAACAACCAAAAAGCTGAACGTCAACACTCCAAGGAATTCCCGTAAAGGGTGGGAATCATAAGTCAAAACGAGCTCAGATTCTAAGAAAATGTAACATGAAAATAGCAAGTATAAGGGCCAATGAAGCAGGTAACAAGCCCAGTCAAAAGGACTCGCATAGGCTGAACTTGCATAATCATCCTTTACAGCAGATACTTGCGCTATTGATGATGATAAGGGCGCATCGGGGACGAGTGTGGTAACCCATTCTGGGCGTGAGATGGAATCCCTCCAGGGCCCATGGGAGGAGTGCCCGGATGAGGCCCATAAGGGTAAGTTTGCATCTGCATTGGCATAGACTGAGGTACTCCAGGGGAGGCAGCTGGGTTCCAACCGGCTGAAGGGGAAGGCACTGCACGAGGATCAGGAGGTGGAGCATATTGCCCTCCATTGTAAGCATGAACACCTGGATCTCCCACTGGATATGGTTGCTGTCCTAAAATTGAGGGTTGAGAATTCAAAACAGGAGTGTTCGGGATCGTATAGTCTCTGCTCCTATCATTATTGACCTGAAAACAACATAATAGCTTCTGGTCAGTTGACAAATCCACAAACATAAATATCTTCAAATGCCAAAAATAACGGAGGACAATAAGCCATGTAATACACATTCTAGGAGTCTCACTTTTATGCTGAGATCAGTGTGGCGAGAATATGAGATGTGAAGCTTGCAGTATCCTCCATCATATATGCAATGTCCTTCCAAGGCTTCCTTTGCAACAACAGCCGTCTGGACATCTGCAGGTCCCCACTGGGTTATATGACTATCCTAAATTAAAACTGTTTTAACTACTACTTGATAGGCTTCTATTGAGCCCAACATTGTATGTGAAATAGTAATTTTAAACTACATCATCTGCAATCATATAAATAGGATCTTAGCAAGGACCCAACTCCAAGACACCCAAACCAAACCAATAAGTTCGTATTGATATAACAAGTTCTCAGCAAGGACCAAACTCCAAGTTCTTTTGCATCTATTCTGTCTAGTGTGCTCCTTGGTATTGATAATTCATTTCCCCAGGGTTGGCCAAAAATAATTTGAGTGAAAGGTTACAAAAGAAAGGGTAATACAAGTTGCCAAATTCATCTTACCAGGATACTGAATCAGAGCTTGAAGACCACCGTTTTTGTCAAACATGGCAATTTTTAGGACAGGCCCAAATGCTGAAAAGACCTAATTAGAAAACAAAATTACAATAAGGAATAAGCCAACAATCAACAACTAAAGGCTTCTTATGTTTGAAAGTGATTACCGTATGTAAAACATCCAGGGTGACTGCATATTGCATGTTTTCTATGGAAGCAAGTAGAACATTGCTCTCCGGCTCCAGCTTTTTCCCATCAACTCCTACACTGAACTGAACAAGGCAGGTGAATGTCATCAGGCATATAGGCTACAGATATTTAACAACAGAGGGCGAGACCAAGATTGGGTCTACAGAATCCAAATAGCAACTGCAAGTGATGAATTTGAATTGCAATTTTACTATTCGCAAAAGTGAGATATTCTCCTATTAATAAATCAACAAATTAAAGTATTGTAAAAGCTATCGGTAAGTTTGGAGTTGCCTAAAGGAAACAGATGCCAGAAATTTACGTAGTCATGAGACTGCATAATTGTAACACTAAATATAACAATCATATCATTCAAATTCTCCATTTAGGACAAGTCAGGAGTAAATGATTTAAAACATATATTAAATAACTAATAGAATGTCTACCTGGCCGCTTGCGTCTATAGCCGAAGGAGCAACAGGGAGGAGAGGATTGGTATAGTCCCTAAATTAACACATAGCAGGATAAATAAAAATGTGAGAACATAAGCTAACTTTAATAGAGAACAAATAATATCCAACACATTAGAACTTTGAAATATGACCGTAAAACTAACATAGAAAAACAACATTATGTTGTCTTGCCACTGCCCTCTCCTCTCCTCTATCCAAGGACAGGTCCTGGGTTCAAATCCAGGCTTCCCCAAACGCCCAATAGGAATATAATACATATACTATATATAAATATATATATATATATCTATGCGTGCGTGTGTGTGTGTGTGTGTGTGTGTTTATATACACATTTGAATTCCTACCATCTCAGATATAAATAATCCAACAGATAAAATCAGATTCAGCTTACCTGCTACGATGACTCTGGAATTTCACACTCAGATCTGTATGTGCAGAATATGTGATCCTAAGCGAACATGGTCCCAGCTCCGGAATCAAATAGCTGCACAGACCCAAGATAGAGGAAATCAGCAAAGAGGCACATAGTCCAGAAAATAAATAAAAAATCTTTCACAAATAGTGAGTAAACATGGCCAATAACAGATCTCAAAGTTGAAATTGGATAGCAGGATGATGAACCAAGTTAGTGGACGTTTTTAAGTTGATGAAATACACGCTTCTCGTCCCATGGATGGGATGAAAGGTAAAGCACAGAGTTTCACTGCTGGTTCGTTGGCATGTAACCAACCGCTGTCAACCAGGAACTGGATACACTACATTCTGTTATAGATTGATAAGTTCAGCATTTCACCTATCTTGGTAATCCATCAGCTTAAATTCTCATGCCCATTTAATAGATTAGTACACTTGTCCATGTCCCACCCAAAATCTGTTCACAGTAGTAATCTAAGGCAATCCCTCACCTATAGGAGCATAACTTAACAAGAATGGTCCTTGCCATGAAAGGTGAAGGTGGCTAGAAATAACTAAACAAGGAGAGGCAAAGTGGGGAAAGGAACATGCATGTACCCCTTCAGCAGATTCTTAATAAAGCTTCAGAAAGATGTCCGGCCCCAATGTATGAGTAACATGTCTACAGACATATGATTGAGAACAGTAGGGGTACATCCGAAGCCAAATATAAAAATCCAGATCACCTTGGAATACTTCTTCCATCAAGAGCGTCCTTGGCAGCAGAGGCAGTCTCTGAATCAGAAAATTGCACCAGTGCCTGGTCAGGCAGACAAAATGGTGATTTTGGGTGAGCAAACAAAATCTCCTATAATCAAAAAGAAATTGTTATTTGGTATAAAGCTTTACAGAAGTTACACACCTGAAAACCAGCTGTCTTCTCAAAAGTAGTAATCTTATGCACGAAACCAAACGCAGAAAATACCTAAACCAGACAAGATTTAATTGCTGTAAATAAAGTATAATTAATTATAATTCATGTTCGTTGCCTTTTCAAAAAATTAAAAATTAACAAGAAAAAGAAAAGGAAATAACAAAACAATTCTCACTTTTGATATTCATGCAACATAAATTATTAACAGACAGAGGTGATCCATGCTTGGAAATTTCTGAGAAGAAATTATGTGTAACATGCAACTTTCATTAAGGTAATAAATGAAAGCCACACTATAGAAGAATTTAATACTGGTCAAGAAATGCAACTCCCTCAGTCCCACAATTGCTTTCATTTAAGGTCATTGCACAAGGATTAAGGAAGTGGATTGATAGCCTTAATTATAGGTTAGTTTGACTAAAATACCCCCATAATTAATGAGTTGTTGGGAATTTTTTAGGAATTTGAAAAAGATATTAATTAGAATCTAAGGGCATATTAGGAAATAACTAATAGATTCACTCTTGGAATGCGAGAAAAACGTGTATTATGGGACAAAAAAATATTCCTAAAGCGACATGTATTGTGAGATAGAGGGAGTATAAATCTTCTGCTGCGCCTTCAGCTAGCCGTAATTCTAGAGAAGCTAGCCGTAATTCTAGAGATGCTCCAAACAACTAAAATTTTTGCCATATTTGGAGTTCATACCTATACCTAAATGTGATTAAATCATCCTAAACCCACAATACTATGTTTCTGTTTGATGCAAAACATAAAAAAGAAACACGAGATTGGCTCCTTCCAGATCGTCTCAGATACAGGAAGTCAAAAAGAAAGAGAAAAAAAAAATACTAATAAAAAATAAAAAAATATAAATTGCCTAACTCACAAACAAGTCCTTATCTGCTGAAGATTATAAGCAGACACCATATATGTGTCAACATTTGAACTGGGCAACAAATCCAGAATGAAAAGTCTACAGTTTAGCTTTCTATAGAAAAGTAGACACAATAAGCGAATCGAGATTTAAACTGTGTAACTAATCTAGAACAGGAAAATATAACTTTCTACAGAGTTGCAAAAACACTCAATAACTTTGTCAAGTTTCAGATTAGGTGAGGTATGATATTTTTAGGGCAATGAACTGTTTACCAGAAGTTGCACCAAAGTTTCAGGTACTATCCCACCATCCCAGATATAGACATGTTATTCCTGACAAACCTATTTAAAAACTAGTCAAGAAATCTCTTTCACACATTAGAAAAACAGAAAAAGGTAGAACTCTATTAAGTGCAACAGAAAACAAGATAATCAAATGTTAACATAAGGGCAAGAATTATCATGCAATTAGAACTAAAAAACAAATTATCGATTATGAAGTACGATAACGAGGCACATTAATCCCAGAAAAAGAAAGAAGAAAACTGTCCCAAGCTTCTTAAAAAGTTAGGTGTAGAATCATGAAGAGGAAGAAGGGAAGAAAGAGCCAGTGTTAAGCAAAAGAGAAAGAAGACAAACACACATCCGCTCTTTCCCCCAGTGCAATAAGCTGCCATTGAAGACATTTCCTTGGCATGTGCCTGCTGATTCATTCAGACTCTTGTCAAATAAAAGCTTAACATAGCATGACATTTTGCAATCCAGGCACAAAATATCATACAGAACATCCTTGTATTGCCAATAAATTTGCATTGCTTTGATCGTGTGAAGATACCAGATTGCTTACCAAGTGTAGGACATCAATGCTGACAAGACGTGCATCATTCCCTTCAATTGTTACCAAGAGCACATTTCCAGCTACATCTGCAGTAGTTTTGTTGTTCACTATTTCTTGCCTGTTGGAGTATTGTAGGTAGACAGTTTTCCCTCGTACCTGAGCAGGCTCAGATGATGATGCATAATACGATATCATGGCAATAGCTTGATTTAGTTCTGCCTATAAAACACAGAGAAATAAACGGAAAGATATCAAAGCTTATAAACCATTAGAAACTCAAGGAACAGTTAACACTTACAAATTCAATAAAAGCTTGGTTTCGATTGGCTCCAACATTACACTTAGTGTTAACAACTCTTCCAAATGGCTTCCCCAATTCGATCAGTTCCTCTTCAATGCATTCCCATGGTAAGTTCCTCAAATGGAGAACCTTGGATGGAGGTTGGGTGTAGCGGAACTGTGGCTGGCTGGAAACAGATGACATTCCGGCCTACTACCCTAGCTGCAGAATATATCCTTTATGAATTGAACAGTATGGGAAACCATAAATCAACCTTACAACACAGTCTATACATCTGAATTGACGCCATACAAAATCAAAAGAATGAAGTATAAAACATATAAAAAATGGTCAGGCTTCATGTTGTCGTCGTGCATCTAATCGAACTTTACTTATCCACGAACTCAGTTTCCAAGCAAGCAATCCCAAATTACCTAAAGATAAAAAGCAAACCACTTTCTCAATCTCATATACATGCTAAAGGTTTTTCTCCATTTACTACCACCCCAATACACACGAACATATGCCTCTGACAGCATTTACGTTTGGTAGAAGGAGATAGAACACTTGGAGAAATCGCAGGAAACTTAAGCATTTCACGGGAAATGGTTAGGAAGCATGAAGTGAAGGCTCTCATGAAACTCAAGCATCCAGCACGAGTCGATTATCTTCGTCGCAACATTTTCAAATGAACCAATACTTCCTGAAGTTAAAATTTTACTATATACAAATAGTTTGTAACATAGTTTAGCGTTACAGGCAAATTACATAAGAACCAATTAGCATGTGTAATCCATTTTGCTGGCGCCTGAGAGCCACAACCTGCAGGCATACATCTCATATAGAAATTTTTTCCTTTTTGTCTCTCTATACTCACTCAGGTGACCGAAAATATATAGTTTACACCAATGTTCTGAAAACCGGACCGAACACTGAACCACCGGCCTTACTGGTTACCGGTTCGACCGGTTCAACCAATGTGACGTCATAAATATGTAATAATTATTAAATTAATTTTTTATATAAAAAATTTATAAATACATAAAAAAAATTAGAAAAAAAACCCAATAATAACAATAATAACCAAACAAGAAATTTATCTTACTATTTAATAAAAATCCAACTTATCATTCATCCCAAAGTTAACAAATAACAATTAACAAGATAATTCGAAAAATACATTTTGTCACATCTTACATCCAAATCCAAATAAACACAATATTATTTTTATCACAATGCACTAATTCTTCTTCATTGGAATTCAACATATCACAATTGTGCATCTCAATTTTCCATTTAATGACTCAATGCATTAATTCTTCTTCATGGAAATATGGAAGGTATTTCTGTTTTTTTTTATTATTGTTTTTTTTGCGTTAACTCAATTTGAGGGAAGATAATTGGTATATAAATATAAATAAGTCTTTAATGTAAAACCATGTAATACTTATTTATTTTTAAAAACATTTTCTTATTCAAAACAAATTAGAACTCAAAATTAAAATAATTTTCCAATTATTTAATTTTAGAATAAAAAAAGTCTCACCCTTTCTCTCTCTGAAAAGTCTCCCACTTTCCCTCTCTCTACACGTTTCTTTGTCTCTCTCTGTCTCTATCTCTCTAGAAAACTCTTCCACTTTCTCTCTCCTTCTCCAGAAATATCAGTTCTCTGTAATCGTTTCTCTCTCCCTCTCCAGATATATTTGTGACTTTGTAACTATGCTCTTACCTTCAGCGTGTGACGGCAGCAGACGGGCTGCGCGTCGGACGGGCGGAGATGCGCGGCGCGGCGGACGGCTAAGGTTCAAGCAAGGGTTCAGCCCTTTTGTTCTTCACACGGCGTGAAGAAAAAAGAAAAGCAGGAAAAAAAATTAAAAAAGCAATAGACGAGCGGCGCGAGGGGTGGGCGGAGAAGCGCGGCGCGGCGGACGACTAGGCTTCAAGCAAGGGTTCGGCCCTTGTGTTCTTCACATGTGAACCGGTACCGGTTCGACCGGTTTTGATCAGATCTCGGCAGGCTGACTCAGTCCCGGTTTTTTAGGGTAGTTCGGACCCGACCAGGCACCGGTCACCGGTAGGACTGGCCAGTCCGGTCCGGTTTTGAAAACATTGGACCGGGCCCTGCGAAACCATAAATTTGTAACGATTTCACCTTTTTTTTTCTTGCGGTTAGTATGTAATGGCTCTGTTAAATATAGAGGTACTAGGTATTTATAATCACGGGAATGTGCTTTTACATCGGCTATACTATTTACTGTTAGTAGTGAAGAAAAAAAGAATCAAATTGAATAGCAGAATGTGCATTTCTATTTAGGGACCCCAAACTGGCATATATCATATCAGAGTTCGCATGATTTCTATAGTCTACAGAAAACACATGGATTCTGTTGTTCACATCAATCCAACTACACCCAGGATCCTTCTTAAATCCTAACTCTCTCAAGGAATCCCTCACTTTCAGCTTCTGCCCCCACTTCCCTGATCCCGAATACATGTTGGACATAATAACACATGCAGATGACGGGTTAGGATCCAACAAGAACATCTTTTCAGCCACTCGCTCGCCTACTTCCATGTCCATCCAACACCAACTAGCATGGAGCAATGAGACCAAGAGAATTTTGTCGGCTTCAACAGGCATCATCTCAATAAGTTCCTCCGCTTCATGTATGAGGCCTGCTCGACCAAGGAGATCCACTACGCACGTTAAGTGCTCTAAGCTTGGAGTTATACCATAATGCTCTTTCATAGAATGGAAAAGTCTCATGCCCTTGTCCACTAAACCTGCTCTTGCACAAGCAGATAATACAGCAACAAAAGTTGCTGCATTTGGAACTATCTCCTTTTCTAGCATAAGATTAAAGAATGAGATCGCATCATGGCCAAGCCCGTGATGCGCATGTCCGTTAATCAATGCTGTCCATGCTACCATATTGGGAGAAGATATGCAGCTAAATGCCACTTTTGAGTCAACAATACTTCCACATTTTGAATACATGTCGATAAGAGCCGTGCCCACATAGACATTGGAGCAAAATGGAGTTTTTGCTACATGGGCATGAAGCAATTGTCCTTGTTGAAGAGACCCCAAGCACGCACATGCATGAAACAAAACCGAAAAGGTCGATCTAGTTTGACTCACTGATGATCTACGCATGTTTAAATACAGTGCCAATGCATTTTCATACTGATCATTCTGAATGTATCCCGTAATCATTGAATTCCAAGTAATGGGGCACCCCTCTGCTTTCGCCTTTTCGAAAAGTTCCAAAGCTTTCCCTATCTCTCCATTCCTTGCATACACCAAGATCATGGTATTCACATACGATAAGATCCTGACAGGCATTTGCATAAACAACCTTTCTGAGTCCTCAACTCTACCACACATTCCATGCCCTTTAATCATCAGATTGTAAGAAACTCGATTCCTCTCAGCCATATTGCTGAAGATTAGCTCAGCTTCTTTCATCTCCCCTAGCTTTAGGTGCCCTCCAATTAACTCATTTGAAGCATTCAAGCACGGATTCAACACATTGTCATAAACCCTCTTGGCATCAGGCAAAACTTCACAGCTAGAATACAAACAAATCAATGCACTGCTTATAGAACACTCGTGTTCAAACCCAAATTTTATGATAAGCCCATGAACCGTCCTTCCCATCGACAAATCCCCCATTCTGCCACAACCCCTGACTATACAATCCAAAGTGAACTCATTTGGATCAACTTCGCTACTCTCCCTCATCACCTTGAACAACTCCAACGCCTTCTTGCACCCATCCTCACTCTTGACATACCCCGAAATCAAAGTAGTCCACTCCACCACACCGTGCCTAGGCATTCTACCGAAAATGCACAGGGCATCACTCATTAAATTACACTCAACATAACACACTAACATCAAGCTCCACAACAACTCGTTCTCTTGGTGCAACTCATCAAACACGCTCCGGGCGTCCACAACTTGACAACAATTAGCATACACATACAGCAATGCACTTCCCACAAGCTCGAATCTTTGATGCCCGGATTTCAAAACCAACCCATGAATCTGTTTCCCAGTAATGAACGACTGCGAACGCCCACAAACGCTTAACGAGGTCGAAAATGTGGTTTCGTTGAGCTTAACATTGGAATGGTGCATCAGCGATATCAACTCCAAAGCTTCTGGAATCATATTCCATTTGGAGTAACCCGTAATCATAGTGTTCCAGGAGACGACTGTTCGCTCAGGCATTGTGTTGAAAAGTTGGCGGGCACGTTCTAGTTCCCCTGTTTGGCAGCTGACTGTTACGGCTTTGTTCGCAGAGACAACGTCAAAATCTGTCCAAGGATAAATGGGATTCTCTTTCCAGCGCCGGTGCTTCCAGGTGCTGGAAAATGAAGAAGGCTCCAGCGCCATTTTCACCAATTTTCTGAGGTTTGAGAATTTTGACATAGACGGCGGGCTTGAGACTACCGGCACTTTAAAACCAGTTCGATTAAGACAGCTATTAACCAAAGAGAGATTATGAAGATAAATGCACAAAATGAAAGAGAATTTGAGTCATGTTTCTTTAGATATTGAGGTATTTTAAAAATAATAAACATATGCATTAATCTAGAATTTACTTTTTGTGCCACGATGCATAAACCATAAGCTAGGTGGTCAATAGAACCTCTTATCACACAGCCAAATAACTCAGCACATCTTGCAAGAAATCCATTCAAGATACATTCTTTATCATATATCACTCACAAACCTACTTCAGATAACTAAGCAATAATAAAGGGGACCCTCAATCCTTCTACGAACCATAAAAGGGAGCCCAACTCGTGGCAGAACCTTAATCCAAAATCAACAATGCCATACAGCACTTACTTTTCCAACAAACACGCACATAACTGAAACAAATAGATCCTCCACAAACTTAACTTAATTAGATTGCAACAGAGAAACCCCATCGATTTAGGTATTAAATGAATGGGCTCAAATAACAAAAATCTATATTCATAAACACAAAACCTAACTTAAGGACGAAGAAGGATTAATTAAAAAGTTGAAAAACCAAAAAAATGAGATTAATCATGAAATTCAAAAGCGAGGAACTGCGAAGGATACCTGAGGGGAGAATGAAGAAATTAGGGTTCCGAGAGGGGAGAATGGCTCAAACCGCCGGGCTAAGGCAGGGAAATAAATATTATTTATTTTATTAATTTTGTTATTTCACGTTGTCGGGATAGATTTTACGTGGCTGCTATATCGAATACTTGCGAAATGAGCAGTACATTGTGCCTTGTCGTGGTGGCCCGTTTTGAGTGTGGGCTTTGTTTAGCCCAACTAATGAGTTTGCAAACAAATTTACTTTTCCTTATAATAAATTTAATAAAAGACATTAGAACTACTAATTTTCATTTTTATATTATTAAAATTCAAACTTGTAACAATACATTTTTTGGCCTTTTTGCATACACACGTTGGCTATGGCTGATTGCCAATAATAAATTATTATTCTACCAATAAAAATAAATACTCTTTCTATCCGATAATATTAATCATTTTAGAGAATTTTTTTTATTTCATAATATTTGTTATTTTAAAAAGTTCAAGAAAGTATTAAATTTTTTTTCAAGTTTATCCTCGTTTATTATTCAATTACCAATATTTTTTTAGCAGAATTTGATGAGGAATGGGGAGGATAAGTTTGTTAAATTATTTTAAATTTAACTAAAAAGAAGGTTATTTATTAGATTAATTGATTTGTGTGAAAAAATTTAACGTGACTAGTATCAGAAGTAGAATTTTGTTTATATATATATATATATATATATTGATTTGAGGTGTTTATACATATCTGCTAATATATTTTCTAGATTAATGCATATGTTTATTATTTTTAAAATACCTCAATATCTTAAGAATCATGACTAAAATTCTGTTTCATTTTGTGCATTTATCTTCATAATTTCTCTTTGGTTTATAGTTGTCTTAACCGAACTGGTTTTAAAGTTTAGCAGTCTCAAGCCCGCCGTCCATGTCAAAATTGCGGCATGGATATTTCTTGAATCTCAGAAAATCAGTGAAAATGGCGCTGGACCCTTCTTCGTTTTCCGGCACCTGGAAGCAGCGGCGCTGGAAAAAGAATCCCATTTATCCTTGGACAGATTTTGACGTTGTTTCTGCGAACAAAGCCGTAGCAATCAGCTGTCAAACCGGGGAGCTAGAACGTGCCCGCCGACTTTTTGACACAATGCCTGAGCGAACCATCATCTCCTGGAACACCATGATTACGGGTTACTCCAAATGGAATCTGATTCCAGAAGCTTTGGAGTTGATTTCGCTGATGCATCATTCCAATGTTAAGCTCAATAAAACCACATGTTCAACCTCGTCAAGTGTTTGTGGGCGTTCGTAGTCGTTCATTACCGGGAAGCAGATTCATGTGTTGGTTTTGAAATCCGGGCACCAAAGATTCGAGTTTGTGGGAAGTGCGTTGTTGTACGTGTATGCTAATTGTTGTCAAGTTGTGGACGCCCGGAGTGTGTTTGATGAGTTGCACCAAGAGAACGAGTTGTTGTGGAGCTTGATGTTAGTGTGTTATGTTGAGTGTAATTTAATGAGTGATGCCCTGAGCATTTTCGGTAGAATGCCTAGGCGTGGCGTGGTGGAGTGGACTACTTTGATTTCGGGGTATGTCAAGAGTGAGGATGGGTGCAAGAAGGCGTTGGAGCTGTTCAAGGTGATGAGGGAGAGTAGCGAAGCTGATCCAAATGAGTTCACTTTGGATTGTATAGTGAGGGGTTGTGGCAGAATGGGTGATGTGTCGACGGGAAGGGCGGTTCATGGGCTTATCCTAAAATTTGGATTTGAACACGAGTGTTCTATAAGCAGTACATTGATTTGTTTGTATTCTAGCTGTGAAGTTATGCTTGATGCCAAGAGGGTTTATGACAATGTGTCAAATCCGTGCTTGAATGATTCAAATGAGTAATTGGAGGGCTCCTAAAACTGGGGAAGATGAAAGAAGCTGAGTTAATCTTCAGCAATATGGCTGAGAGGAATTGAGTTTCTTACAATCTGATGATTAAAGGGCATGGAATGTGTGGTAGAGTTGAGGATTCAGAAAGGTTGTTTATGCAAATGCCTGTCAGGATCCTATCGTCTGTGAATACCATGATCTTGGTGTATGCAAAGAATGGTGAGATAGGGAAAGCTTTGGACCTTTTCAAAAAAGGCGAAAGGAGACGGGTGCCCCATTACTTGGAATTCGATGATTACGGGATACATTCAGAATGATCAATATGAAAATGCATTGGGACTATATTTAAACATGTGTAGATCATCAGTGAGTCAAACTAGATCGACCTTTTCGATTTTGTTTCATGCATGTGCGTGCTTGGGGTCTCTTCAACAAGGACAATTGCTTCATGCCCATGTAGCAAAAACTCCATTTTGCTCCAATGTCTACGTGGGCACGGCTCTTATCGACATCTATTCAAAATGTGGAAGCATTGCTGACTCAAAAGTGGCATTTAGCTACATATCTTCTCCCAATGTAGTAGCTTGGACAGCACTGATTAACGAACATGCACATCATGGGCTTGGCCATGATGCGATCTCATTCTTTAATCTTATGCTAGAAAATGAGATAGTTCCAAATGCAACAACTTTTGTTGTTATATTATCTGCTTGTGCAAGAGTAGGTTCAGTGGACAAGGGCATGAGATTTTTCCATTCGATAAAAGAGCATTATGGTATAACTCCAAGCTTAAAGCACTTCATGTGCATAGTGGATCTCCTTGGTTGAGTAGGCCTCATACATGAAGCGGAGGAACTTATTGAGATGATGCTTATTGAAGCCGACAAAATTCTCTTGGTCTCATTGCTCCATGCTAGTTGGTGTTGGATGGACATGGAAGTAGGCGAGCGAGTGGCTGAAAAGATGTTCTCATTGGATCCTAACCCATCATCTGCTTGTGTTATTATGTGTAACATGTATTCGGGATCAGGGAAGTGGGAACAGAAGCTGAAAGTGAGGGATACCTTGAGAGAGTTGGATTTAAGAAGGATCCTGGGTGTAGTTGGATTGATGTGAACAACAGAATCCATGTGTTTTCTGTAGACTATAGAAACCATGCGAACTCTGATATGATATATGCTAGTTTGGGGTCCCTATAAATCGAAATGCACATTCTGCTATTCAATTCGATTCTTTGTTTCTTCACTACTAACAGTAAATAGCATAGCCGATGTAAAAGCACATTCCCGTGATTATAAATTCCTTGTACCTCTATATTTAATAGAGGCATTACATACTAACCGCAAAGAAAAAAAATAGTGAAATCGTTACAAATTTATGGTTTCGCAACATGTAAACTATATATTTTCGGTCACCTGAGTGAGTATAGAGAGACAAAAAGGGAAAAAAAAATTCTATATGAGATGTAATCCATTTTGTTGGCTCTCAGGCGCTAGCAAAATGGATTATACATGCTATTGATTTTTATGTGCTTGTAACGTCAAACTATGGTACAAACTATTTGTATACAGTAAAATTTTAACTTCAGGAAGTGTCAGTTCATTTGAAAATGTTGTGACGAAGATAATCGACTCGTGCTGGATACTTTAGCTTCATGAGAGCCTCACTTCATGCTTCCTAACCATTTCCCGTGAAATGCTTAAATTTCCTGCAATTTCTCCAAGTGTTCTATCTCCTTTACCATCAAGTCTGTATCTTTGTCTGATCACCAAACTCTCCTTGGGCTTTAGGGAATCAAGCTGTCAAAATATATTTTCACTACTAGAAAAAAGGCTTTTAGCCACGGATTTTAGCCACGGATTTGGCAAAAAATCCGTGGCCAAGGGAATCAGCCACGGCTTAGCCACGGATTTTTTCCGTGGCTAAAAGTGGCGTGGCTAACCAGGGCCACGGCTTGTTAGCCACGGCTGCGCTTAGCCACGGCCGAACCGTGGTTATTAGCCACGGGCCAACCGTGGCCAACGCTGGCCACCCAAACTGTGCACGGGGCCTGGCCATGGCTAAGGGCCACGGCTTAGCCACGGTCAAGCCGTGGCCCTTAGCCACGGTCGTGCCGTGGCCAAGCCGTGGCATTTAGCCACGGTCAAGCCGTGGCCCTTAGCCACGGCATTTAGCCACGGTCAAGCGGTGGCCAAGCCGTGGCACTTAGCCACGGTCGGGCGGTGGCCACGCCGTGGCCAAGCCGTGGCCCTTAGCCACGGCTCTGCGGTGGCTAATCCGTGGCTAATTCAGCCAGAAAATAGTAAATTCGATTTGTTTTTGTTCCGAACCATCCTGCAATCAAAAAACCCAAACATTCCAATGTATCCAATCAAGATGACTATCACAGATCGTCCAATACCAAATGCATCATCAAATTAAACAGTAAAATAATGATCACGGATCGTCCAACACCAAATGCATCATCAAATAGAAATCAAAATAACGATCATCCAACAAACACCAAATATTTCGTTGACTAAAATGTAGAAATATTCAAATATTGCTAATAGTAGTTAGAGAGTACAAGTTATTAACAAATCAAGACGTGTCAATGTCTAAAAAGGTCCAACATCATCATCATCATCATTATCATTGTGCTCGTCATCACGTATGTAATTTGGAGGAGTGTGTCTAGAGGTGGATCGCTGTCCTCCCGATGAAGTCCTACGAGAACCCCTCTGTTGGGAGGGGGTGGACTGTACATGTACATGAGGTGAACCAGCTGACGGGTGTGGCTGATTAGGCGAAGAGGCGCCTGCTCCTTGGGTCAAAAGTTGAATGCTCTGAAGCACGGCATTGAGGGTCTGCTTCACCTCAGTTAATTCAGATGATTGTCTCTCCTCGAACCTGTCGAGCCTTCGCCTCAACTCAATCGTACCCGGATCCTCCCATTTCGGAGGATAAGTCTGGGAGCTCGAACTTCCCGTACTAGGTGATCCACCTGGCACGCCGTACCACCGACCCTTATTCGGTTTAGCCACAGTCTCCTTCCACACCTATGAATCCGTGAATATAATTAGATTTAGTCATAATATATCATTAATATGTATCTATATATTATATTAAAATATGAAAAAAATAAAAGTTATTTTGACTTACATCGAGCTTGGATGGTCGAGATAGGGGGGTGCCATCAGCAGATTGAGGAGGCGGCTGGGAATTAATTTCTTCCCACTTCTCCTTAAATGCGTTCTACGAGTTTTGAGGTTGAAACATTAGTTACAATGTCAAAAAAAACCAATTTTATAATTGAAAAATAATGAATACTCACAAATGAACGCTCCGCCCTCTGATCAGCCCATTTCATTTCCCCATTCTCATCTTTATAAGAGTAAAGATGTAGGAATGACTGATCCACGGTAGGACTATACCCCAATTGAGCTTCCTGTGATAAGACATGTAATATTTTAATACTATATAACACAATAATCACCCGTATAAGGTCAAATTGAAGTACTTATGAAATACACATACTAACCAGCTCGTCATTATAAGTTAGGTGAGATTTGGAACCACCTTTGTGGCCGGTTATTCCCCTTCCACAAGAATCGGATGCCCGATTAGCTTTGTTCACTGCGCTCTTTTTAAGAAAATTGGGCAACCCCCATTTTGCTAGCAGCTCTTGCCAAGCGTCCTCTCCGATCCACTCCGGCCTCTTATTATTACGACGAGCCTTGTTAAACCTATTCTTCAAGAGCTCTGATCCCTTATGCTCAAAAGTTTTCCAAATAGCGTCATGTTGGTCAGGTCGCCAATAATATACCCTCTACACAATGAAAAAACAGAGAACTTAATACATTACGAATGAAAAAAACGTAAAAGAAAATTTGTAAATGCATCAAGACTTACTTGGAATTCGCCGAACCACATGTGTCTAGTTTGTATAGGGATCTCCTTCCACCTCTCCCATGGCTCTGTATACCCGTTTGTGAAAATACGGGCGATCGTCCTCACGGTCTCCAAAGCAAGATTGAACCTAATAAATATAACTGTTATTTAAACAGCAATCAAAAAGTGAATAATTATAACTTAAAGGCAATACAAAAGCAAACTTACTCATGTCCCCGTGGATAAATAACCATCTTTCCATTAATTCTGTTATTATCGGAAGTCTCCGTCGGCATATCATCAGTAATAGGCTCATCATCGCTAGAGATTGGTGTCTGATGATGAGAGTCGTCATACGGCTCGTCTCGAATGTGAATGCCCGTCGTAGGGGGCATGTGGAGGCCACGGCGGTTGGAACCTCCTTCACTACTAGTGACCTTGTTCTTTCTCTTTCTAGAACCTGTCATCTGCATTCATAATAAAAACATCAAACAGCACAAACCTGTTATATTTATATTAAAAAATTCATAGCAAAAATATCACTTAAGATGAGTCTTTTCACATGACATTAAATATTTCATTCGGCCACTAAACAACAATCATAGCAATCACACACATATATATATATATACATGTTTATAGCAAAGAAAAATCAAACCAAACAAAATATTCATTCATAGTAAATATTACTCATCATCATCTTCGTCTTCTTCATCTTCATTTTCTTCACCTCCGTCTTCGTCTTCGTCTTCAGCATCATCGTCATACTGAGGCATATTTTCATCATCATCCTCCTCATCTTCTTCAAACTCAAAGTTTAATTCTTCAGCCTCGACACTTTGACCCAATTCATCAACTAATATATGATCATTAGTCATGTGCTCAGTGTATAATTGATTGACCTCTTCAACACCACCCGTAGAATCCGCAAGATTACCCGTCGGTTCATTATCGATGACACCATTCACGCAGCCAGATGACTCTTGCAATGGGTCATCAGTATTATCTTGGCTCACAACTCGACTCCGTGGTCTTGTTTTGATAACAAATCGCCAATGCGATTTATCTCTTCTAGTACCGGGGTGAGGGACGTAATACACTTGAGATGCATGTTGTGCAAGGATGAAGGGATCATCTTTCGGGTATCTCTCATTTATTTTTACTTCAATAATATCATACTGGGGGTGTATCTTTATACCCCTATTCGATACCGAATCAAACCAAATACATTTGAACATCACAACCTCTTTTTGAGGCTCACCAGGATACTCTAATTTGATAACTTCCTTGAGCATACCATAAAAGTTTGTACCCCCATCACTTATTACACAAACGCCAGAATTTGAGGTCTTCGTATGTGGGGTCATATCTTCTGTATGAAACATATATCCATTACAGTAGAACCTATTGAAGGTCTTGACCTTCTTCATTGGACCCCAAGCCAAATCAAGCAAATACTGATTTTCAACATTATTTTTTGATTATGCTCCTACATATACGAATATTTTCAATCAATATATTATATGAAAGATTTTTTTTATGTATAATGGCTAAGTATTTATTATGTATAATGAATTACTCACATAGAGTTTAAACCATTCAACAAAATTATTCTCGACGGATTCCTCAATCTCTTGCTCAGTTAGGTGTGGCCAATTGTATCGAACGGCTGATCTATACATCCTACAAAGTATTGAAAATTTGTCAGTGTTATCTTAACAAATTATATATAAATTGTTAAAGATAACACTTACTCAAGTATGGGGACAACTTCTTCACAATTGATAAGTACATGTAATGCAGCTTTGCTCCACTCATCATCAGTCAAATAACGTTCCTTGCATTTTCTTCCTGACTTACCAGCTCGTTTGAATACGGACAAAGTATAATGTCGCTCATCATCAGAACAGACGTCGTCCTCATTACGACGAGGTCTTTTACTTTTGGTGTGGATGTGACTTTCAAAATAATAAGATGAAAAATACGAAAACTTTTGGTTTAAGTATGCCTCACATATTGATCCTTCAACTTTTGCTCTGTTCTTCACCATTCCATTTAAGTTATGTAAGTACCTACAAACGTAAGTTGTTTTAAGTTTTTATAATTGATAGTTTCCATTATTTCTTTTAATACATAAAATTTAAAATTCATAATTATTTAAACTACCTCTCGAAAGGATACATCCACCGGTATTGCACTGGACCACACATCGCAGCTTCAAACGGCAAATGTACAGTCAAGTGCTCCATTGAGTCAAAAAATCCAGGCGGAAAAATGCGTTCCAATTTGCATAAAATAATAGGAATGTTACTCTCCAATTGTAATAGATTTGCCGCACTTAACTCTGTTGGGCACATTTCTTTAAAAAATTGACTTATTTCCGTTAAAGGCTTCCAAACATTAGGTGCGAGTGCATTTAGCGCCATTGGAAGCAAACGTTGCATAAAGACGTGACAGTCATGGCTCTTCATACCAAGCAGGTTTGTTCCAGATTGATCAACACAGTTTCCCAAGTTCGATGCATACCCATCAGGCATCTTCAAACATTTAATCCAATCACATAATTCGCGGCGTTGTTCAATGGTTAAAGTGAAAGTGGCCTGTGGCTTCAACACTTTACCGTTTGGAAGATACTGTAGATGTAATTCCGGACGCTTGCAATACTCCAACAAGTCAAGTCTAGCCTTCTCATTATCTTTTGTTTTGTTTTTTACATCCATGACAGTATTTATTATGTTGTCAAAATTTTTTTTCTCAATGTGCATTACATCCAAATTGTGGTGGACAATATTATCCTTCCAATAGGGCAACTCCCAAAATATGCATTGTTTGGTCCAATTGTGGTCCACACCGTAACCTAAAATTTTAGAGTGCTTGACGGGCAAATCGGTTACTTTGGGCAAGTGCTGCACGACATCCCAAGTTGTATCACCCGTCATTCGAGAGGGAGCCGCAGATCGCTCGCGTCTTCCTTTCAAAAAGGCATCTTTATTATGCCTAAAAGGATGAGTCTCTGGCAAAAATCTTCTGTGGCAATCAAACCACGTTATTTTTCCACCATGCTTCAATCTGAAAGATTTTGTATGGTGTATACATATTGGACATGCCAGTCTCCCGCACGTCATCCACCCCGACAACATTCCATATGCAGGAAAGTCATTAATTGTCCACATAAGGGCAGCTCTTAAACGAAAAATTTGTCTACTCGACACATCGAACGTTTCAACCCCGTCTGACCACAACTCTTTCAACTCGTCAATTAAAGGTTGCAAATACACATCAATTCTGTCCTTTGGATTGCGCGACCCAGGAATCAAACATGTCAAAAACATATATGGGGCAGTCATGCACATTTCAGGAGGTAAATTATAGGGGGTAATAATAACCGGCCAACAAGAATATGATTTCGAAGTTTGGTTGAAAGGATTAAATCCATCAGCACACAGTCCAAGTCTAATATTTCGCGGTTCAGCGGCAAAGTTTGGGTGTTTCTCATTGAAATGCTTCCACGCTATGCCATCCGATGGATGGCATAACGTATCAGACTTTGCTATATGCTCATGGTGCCACCTCATTTGCTCGGCTGATTTTTCAGAAGCATACAACCTTTTTAAACGTGGGATTAGTGGCATGTAGTGCATTCTTTTGTAAGGAACACGTCTATTGCTCCCCGTACGAGATGGTTTAAACCTAGGATGCTGACATAATGCACATTCATCCAAGTGAGTATATTCTTTATAATACAACACACACCCTTGCACGCAGCAATCAATTTTCAGAGATATCAGTCCCAATTTTCTCGTTAATTTTTTGGCTTCATAATAATTGTTGGGAACATGATTGTCTATCGGATTTGATGTTTTTATAAGATCAGCCATTCTATCGACGCATCCTTGTGGCATATTATAATCTGATTTCAATGTCATCATTTGAAGAGTCAGTAATAATTCCGTGTGTGACTCACATCCTGACCATAATGGACGGTTTGCTGCCTCCAACAAATCATAAAATTGTTGAGCTTCGTTATTATGAGGTTGTTCAATAATATGACTCATTCCAGCAGCATTTCGTTCAGAATTTTGCCCCGTCCTATTTTCATGACCACAAGTCTGTCCCATAGCATCATAGACCATATTTTCGTAATTTCTTAAACCGGCGTTGTTATTGACATGATTGTACACACTTGGACCGACACCATCAACATTCCAATTTTCTAGAGCAATCTCCCCATGTGCAGTCCAATACCAATAATTTGGTTGAAATCCATACTTTAAAAGATCATATTTTACATTGTTAGCACTCTTGTATTTTCCATTTTCACATATAAAACACGGACACCTAATACAATCGTTGTCAAGTTTGTATTGTGGTTGTGATGTTGCAAACTCAATAAACTGACCCAAACCCAATAAAAATTCATTCGTAAGATCTGTTCGATCGGGCAATAACCGATTGTACATCCAACTTCGACTCACACGTATATTATCCATTTTCTGTAACAAATATAATTATGTCATTTAGTCACTACTGAACAATCACATTTAAACTTTGCCAACAAATATATATGTAAAGACAATATCAATAAAACTGTATTCATCAAAGCATATCAACAAACAACATAGAATCCCCACAACATATCTCATCAAATCATATTTATAAACTTACATATCTTATCAAAGCCTATCTCATCACAACATGCATCTCATCAAAACATATCCCTAAATGTATATACTACCGTACAAATATGCATTTCATATTCGTAATCAAATTTTACGAACAAACGAACCAATATTACACTTCTCATTCACCAATATCAAATGTTTCCAAAATAAAATATAACTCAATTAATACATACACACATATACATTTTGAAATACATATATATCCCAATTAATACATACACACATATACATTTTCAAATACATATATATCTCAATTAATACATACACACATATACATTTTCCAATACATATATATCTCAAAATAAATTTTGGAAAAATTAAATCATACCTTCAATTTTGGAACACCAAACTTGTGAATATTTAAAAACCTAACAATAATTACCAAAAAAATCAAAACAAACAAACAAATATTAGATATAATTCAAATTAAAACACAAAAAAATATAAAAAAATAATAATGAGGGGGGGTAAGGGGCTGGAAGGGGGGGCGCGGGGGGGGGGGGGGGGGTAGGGGGGTGCGGTTTGGGCTGGGGGTTGGGGGGGGCGGGTAGGGGCTGGTGGGTTGGGGGGCGGGTAGTAAGGGGCTGGAAAGGGGGGGCGCGCGGGGGGGGGGGCGGTTTGGGCTGGGGATTGGGGGGGCGGGTAGGGGCTGGTTGGTGGAGGGGAAGGGGGCGGGGCTGGGGCTGCCTGGGGGGGGGGGCGGATTCGGGATTGGGGAGGGGGGAGGGGGGGCTGGGCGGGTTGGGGAGGGAGGAGAGCGGCCGGCGGCGTGGGCGGAGGGCGGCGGCGGCGGTGTGGACGACGGCGGGGGGCGCGCCAGGCGGGGGGGGTTGGGGGGACGGGGACGGGGACGGGGACGTGGGGGGGGGGGGTTACCTTGGTAGGAGGAAGAAGGGGGAGGAGAAAAAAAAAAGAAGCCAAGTGTTGAATATATATGCTTCACTTGGCCACGGATTAGCCACGGCTAAGCCGTGGCTAAATTTCAAATTAGCCACGGCCTGGCCGTGGCTAATCCATGGCCAAGTGAAGCCACCGATCTATGTTAGCCACGGCTGGGCCACGGATTAGCCACGGCCAGGCCGTGGCTAACATATATATATATATTTTTTTTCGTGTTTCACATTGGTATTTTTTTATCCGTGGTTGATACGTTTTTAATTTGCGTTATTCCTAATATTTTAAATTAATTACACTAACATAATATTATAATATAATTAGAGCCATCATTCGTAAATCGGAAAAGTATATATACATATATATTATATATATATATATATATATAACAGATTAATCAACATAAACGACAACATATATCGATCGCATCCGTGCTTATAAGTAATCTTCTATATATAATAGATTTCATATATATATATATATATATTTAGTTATGATATTTTATTTGAATAATAATCAAAGTTGAAATAAAACATTTATTGTAAAAATAGAATTAAATACAGATTATTAAAATTTAATAAGGATTTTTTTTTTTTTAAAAAAAGGCCTTTAGCCACAGCCACGGTCCATCTGTGGCTAATAGCCACGGTCTAGCCACGGTTTGACCGTGGCTAAGGGCCTGTTATTACAAAAAAAAAAGTCTTTAATTTACGTTAGAATTTACGATCAAAATATATAAATTTATATTTTACGTTTAAAATATATTAAATATATATAATATCAACGTTTAAAATATATAAATATATAAAATACATGAATATTTTTAAATAATTCTATATCAATATAAACATATATATATATATATATATAAATGTATATATATGTTGATAGGCTAATCCGTGCTTATAAATACTCTTCTATATATAATACTATTCCTATATATAGTAATATATATTATTGATTGTAATTACGAAACTTAAATTCGAATTAATGTATAACTTCGTAGATCGATTGAAATGATAACAGCACATATGTATACGTGTGTTCATATATAGACATTGCTCATATATATATATAACACAATAATGATTATCGTAAAAATAGATTTCATATATATTTAGTTATGATATTTTATTTGAATAATAATCAAAGTTGAAATAAAACATTTATTGTAAAAATAGAATTAAATACAGATTATTAAAATTTAATAAGGATTTTTTTTTAAAAAAAAGGCCTTTAGCCACGGTCAAACCGTGGCTAGACCGTGGCTATTAGCCACGGATGGACCGTGGCTAACTCAGCCACGGTCAAGCCGTGGCTAATAGCCACGGTCTAGCCACGGTTTGGCCGTGGCTAAGGGCCTGTTATTACAAAAAAAAAAAAAAAACTTTAATTTACGTTGGAATTTACGATCAAAATATATAAATTTATATTTTACGTTTAAAATATATTAAATATATATAATATCTACGTTTAAAATATATAAATATATAAAATACATGAATATTTTTAAATAATTCTATATCAATATAAACATATATATATATAAATGTATATATATGTTGATAGGCTAATCCGTGCTTATAAATACTCTTCTATATATAATACTCTTCCTATATATAGTAATATATATTATTGATTGTAATTACGAAACTTAAATTCGAATTAATGTATACCTTCGTAGATCGATTGAAATGATACTCAGTCACGGTCAAGCCGTGGCTAATAGCCACGGTCTAGCCTCGGTTTGGCCGTGGCTAAGGGCCTGTTATTACAAAAAAAAAAAAAAAATCTTTAATTTACGTTGGAATTTACGATCAAAATATATAAATTTATATTTTACGTTTAAAATATATTAAATATATATAATATCTACGTTTAAAATATATAAATATATAAAATACATGAATATTTTTAAATAATTCTATATCAATATAAACATATATAAATGTATATATGTTGATCGATGCATCCGTGGCTATAGTCTACATATATATATAGTTACGTATATATAGTTTTACACATATAGATATATATACATATAAGAACAATTAATTAATTACGTATTAATTTATTTGTAATTTTTTTTTAAGTTCTAATAGGAAATGGAACGGACGCATTTATCGTTAAAAAACGATTTAAATCGAGCACTTCGAAACTGAATAAGTCAAAAAGCAAAAAAAAAAAAAAAAAGAAACCGTACCCCTTTAGCCACGGATTAGCCGTGGCTAATAGCCACGGTCTATCCGTGGCTAACTTTGAAGCCGTGGTTAACGGATACGGCATGGCCACGGTCTAGCCGTGGCTAACGGATACGGTATGGCCACGGCCAAGCCGTGGCTCATTTAGCCACGGCTCATCCGTGGCTAACGGACACGGATAGGCCACGGCCAAGCCGTGGCTCAGCCGTGGCTAGACCGTGGCTATATATTGGCGGCAAAAGCCGCGCCAAAGTTAGCCACGGACTTTGGCCACGGCTTGGCCGTGGCTAAATTAGACACGGCTTAGCCGTGGCTAATCCGTGGCTAAAACTGAAAAAAAATTTCCCCCCTAATCCGTGGCTAATCCGTGTCTAATCCGTGGCTAATAGCCACGGCCTAGCCACGGATTTTTCCCGTGGCTAAAATCCGTGGCTATTTGCTTTTTTTCTAATAGTGTTTTAAGCATAGTTTTAGTCCTCTTTGGGAAAAAAACAAGTACACTCCATGCTCAGAATAAGTAGAAGCTAAAGCCATATATATTATTCATTATGTCAATAGGCAAATGCCATACAACGTATCACCATGACCAGATGAAATGAATCAGAGTCTTGTGACATCTGATACCGATTTTCATATAGTTGACAGTTTTAAGACAAAATGTTCGTTTGAGAAGACTTCATGTTCAACGCATAATGATGAAGGAGCAAGTGAATGATATAGATGATAGGTACGTTAAATTAGCCCAGAGAAGAGATACAACATTGACAATAACACATAATTAAGAATGCATGTTCTAGTCTTTAGCTACGGTCACAGTTTCACGATAACTAGTTTCATACTATCAGGGGAAGTTGCTCTCCAGGATGCATCATTGTCAAATAGCAGAAACTTTAACCCCATTATCATCTCAAAGAAATCATATGATTGTCCAAAATGAAGTTGTAGAACAAGACCAGAACTTACCACATCATCAAGAGTGAGTCAGAGAAGTATAGGTTGCCTTTTTGTATCTACTTCGACGCTATCTACATCAGTAATCCCATTGATGAACTCTTCCTGTGTCACCGCAAGCTGTGCATGGAGTGTGTAGTTTGGAAGAGAAAATTCTCATAGATTATTCACTCTAAGAACGTCCTATATATACAAGTACAACGCTAACGAAAAAGGAAAGAATAAACCCTAATCAATCTAGGACTCCTAATCAATATAGGAATATACTTATACTATATTTCCTAAATAGATAATATTTACATATATTCTTTACACTCCCACTCAAGTTGGAGCATAGATGTTAATCATGTCCAACTTGTTACATATATAATCAATTCGAACCCCTGTTAGGCCTTTTGTAAAGATATCTCCTAGTTGCTCTCCAGTCTTGATATATCCTGTCGAGATCAAATTTTCTTGAATTTTCTCACGAACGAAGTGACAATCTATTTCAATATGTTTGGTTTGTTCGTGAAACACTGGATTAGAGGCAATATAAAGAGTAGCTTGGTTGTCGCACCACAACTTTGTTGGCAATGAAATCTTAACACCAACTTCATTCAAGAGTTGATATATCCACATAACTTCGCACACAGATTGTGCCATAGCTCTATACTCTGATTCTGCACTTGACTTGGATACCACATTCTGCTTTTTACTTTTCTATGAAACTAAATTCCCTCCAACAAATACACAATAACCAGTTGTAGATCTTCTATCACTCTTAGAACCTGCCCAGTCTACATCTGAGAAACACTCAATGCTAGCATGTCCATGATTCCCATATAGTATACCACGTCCAGGAGCATCTTTTAAATAACACAAAATCTGTTCCAATGCAGCCCAATGATTAACTGTAGGTGCAGTCATAAATTGACTAACAATGCTAATGGAATAAGCAATATTAGGACGAGTTACGGTAAGATAATTCAACTTCTCAACAAGTCTCCTATACTTCTCAGGATCTTCAAACAACTCGCCATCATCTTTTGCAAGCCGCAGATTAGGAGTAATTGGCGTACTGCATGGCTTGGCACCTAACTTACCCGTCTCTGCCAACAAATCCAATACGTATTTCCTTTGAAATAAGTAAATACCTTTCCTGCTCCTAGTAACCTCTACCCCTAAGAAATAAGTCAATTTTTCCAAATCCTTCATGCGGAACTGGGTATGTAAGAAGGACTTTAGAGATGAAATCCCTTCATCATCAATCCAGTAATGACAATATCATCTACATACACCACAAGAAGAATGATGCCAGCTGAAGAATACCTATAGAATACAGAGTGATCACACTTACTCTTCTTCATCCCAAATCGTTGAACACTCTCACTAAATTTTCCAAACCAAGCTCGAGAACTTTGCTTTAAACCATACAAAGACTTTCGAAGACGGAAAACTTTCCCATACTCCCCCTGAGCAACAAACCTAGGCGGTTGCTCCATATATACTTCTTCCTAAAGATCACCATGTAAGAAAACATTATTGATATCCAACTAGTGAAGAGGCCAATTATAAGTAGTTGCCATAGAAATGAATAATCGAATAGAAGTCAATTTAGCAACTGGTGAGAACGTATCAGAATAATCCACACCATAGGTTTGAGTATATCCCTTAGCCACCAATCGTGCTTTAAGACGAGCTACTGATCCATCCGGATTCATTTTCACTGCAAATAACCATTTGCATCCAATAGCCTTCCAATAACCAACTCCCAAGTACCATTGTCATCGAGGGCATTCATTTCTTCTATCATAGCATTGCGCCAGCCAAGATGAGACAATGCTTCCCAAACAGTTTTAGAAACAAATACATAACCTAAAGAAGCAATGAATGAACAAGAAGAAGAGGATAAATGATCATAAGAGACAAAGGAAGAAATGGGATAAGTGCACTGGTGTTTACCTTTTCGAAGAGCAATAGGCAGATCAAGATCATTTGTATCAAGATTTGATGTCGAAGGACCTGGTATAGGATGTATATCCGAAGGCTCTTGTCTTCTCGAGTACACATGAATAATAGGTGGTTTAGTAGATACAGGGGCCACAAGTGTTGGAGCTACTAGTGGATATTCAGAGATTGTTGTTATAGTATAGACTAACAAATCATCTTCCTCCTCCTGATTCCGATAAGTAATAGACATAGGAAAAAACGGAGTGTTTTCTAAAAAAGTAACATCAGTAGACACAACATATCGATTAAGACTGGGACAATAACACCTATACCCCTTTTGAAGACGAGAGTATCCTAAGAATATACATTTTAAAGATTTCGGATCCAACTTTGTGATATGGGGACGAACATCACGAACGAAGCATGTGTTGTTGAATATTCTAGTTTCTATGGGAAACAAAGACTTGGTAGGAAAGAGGACAGTATATAGAATCTCACCATTAAAAACAGTTGATGGCATGCGATTAATCAAGAAACAAGCTGTGGAAACGGCATCAGCCCAAAAAAGTTTAAGGACTTTCATTTGAAATAAAAAGGCTCGAGCTGTCTTAAGAAGATGCCTATTCTTTCTCTCTGCCACTCCATTTTGAAATGGAATATCAACGCATGAAGATTGATGAAGAATTCCATTCTGAATCATATAAGTTTGAAAAGTTTTTGAAAAATACTCTTGAGCATTATCACTTCTCAAAGTTTGCACAGAAACATTAAATTGGGTTCGTATTTAGGCACCAAAGATAGAAAAGTGAGAGAACAATTCAGAACGACTCTTCATAAAGTATAACTAAGTAACCCGAGAGAAGTCATCCACAAAAGTAACAAAATATCTAAATCCGATTTTCGACACAATAGGACATGGACCCCAAATATCAGAATGAACCAACTCAAAAGGAGAACTAGCTCGTTTATTGACCCTAGGAATTAATGAAGTGCGATGATATTTCGCAAACTGACACAACTCACAATCTAATGAACCTAGACTATAGAATTGAGGACACAACTTCTTCAGTAGTAGTAGAGACGGATGACCTAATCGACAAGTGCCTCAAATGGAGTTAAAACACTGGAACAAGTAATGGCTTTAGGTATTTGAGTTTCTAGAATGTAGAGACCTCTAGATTCAAATCCTTTACCAATAGTCTACTTCGTCATAAGATCCTGAAATATACAATAGTCAGGAAAGAATGAGATACAACAGTTTAAGGCACGAGTCAATTTGCTTACAGAGATTCGATTGAAAGAGAAGTTTGGTATACTAAAAATAGATAATAGGGAAATTGATAGGGTAGGGTGAATAGTGCTTGATCCAAGGACATGAAATTTTGACCCATCAGCTAAAGTAACGCTCGAAGACAATGAGCGTGACTCAAAAGTAGAAAAAAGACTAGGATTACCTGTCATAGGGTTTGTTGCACCAGAATCAATGACCCATTTTGACGAGGAGGAAATAAGACATGTATTGAGTTTACCTGACTTAGCAATAACAGTGATAGGAATAGATGATGCCTTCAATGATTCTTGGTAATGAGAGAACTTGGCAAACTCATCAGCAGAGACAAGCACGGCTTTCTCAGATGATGTTGCTGTATGCGGGATTTCTCAGAGGGTGAGCCTGTCGCAACATTCCCTGACCGATTCCTTTGAAACTGTTTACCCCACCGTTTGCAAAAACGTTTTGTGTGACCTAGCTCACCACAATTAAAACATATAACGCCTCTTGATGTTTGATTATTAGATGCATTGTTCCCTCCTCATTCTCTATTACTATCTATATTGTATTGTCGACCAATGTTATTTCGACTCACAAAGGCACTGTTAGGTTGAGGAGAGGGGGTATCTTCAGTACGTAGCAGTCTAGTAAAAACATCATGTAAGGAGGAAATCTCAGAACTCGAGAGAATTTGAGATTTAGCAGCTTCAAATTCTAAAGAAAGACCTGCCAAGAAACTCATAATAGCCATTTGCTCCCTTTGAGTTTGTTGAACCTTGACATCAGTACTAAACGGCAACAGGATATTCAATTCTTCATAAATTCTTTTAAACTTCATGAAATAAGCCATTAAGGATTTGTCATGTTTCTCTGTTCGGTAAAACGATTTACAAATGGCATACATTCGAGAAATATTCCCTTTTCCAGAATATAAAAAATCTAAGTAATCCAACAACTCTTTAACATACTCACAGTGATTAATCAATCGAATTACCTCACTGTCGATAAAATTTCGTATTTGTAAGAATAACCGGGCATCGTCTCTAAGCCACGCCTTCTTTTTATCATCCGTAGGTGGACTTTCTATGAGATGATCGTCTTTCTCAATGCTTCGTAAATAAACCCGGACTGTTTTACTCCATTCCAAATAATTTGACCCATTAAGTTTGTACTCAGTGATTTTGGTCATCACCGGGACCACAACTGTAATCGTAGTTTTACTTTCCTTCTCCTCCATTGCGTTGAAAGGGACAGCAACAAGGCAGCAGCAGTAAGGTGGAACAGCTGCTACAGTAACTTTACAGCAGTAACAATAGCTACAGTACACAAACAGCCGCTATAGTAATGCAATACCAGAAAATCACGTCAAAACAACCGGCAGTACACTTGAGACCTCTGGAAATTGACAGACGACGCTGACGAAACTGGCCAGAAAATTTTTCGACCACGCACGCGCCGGCGCGTGAGGTGACTATCGAAAATTTCCTTCGGCGCGTGTGTCACACACGCACCACTTCTGGTCGCCGGACTTTGCGGATAGGCCGATCTTAGGTCGGCGGTCCTCCCCGTGTTGGAGGTGAGAACCAAAAATCACTATAAGGGGGTAACCCACGAAACCCTAGTTCTATTCTTTTAGGTTTGGCTCTAACACCATGTAATTTGGAAGAGAAAATTCTCATATATTATTCACTCTAAGAACGTTTTATATATACAAGTACAACGCTAACGAAAAAGGAAAGAATAAACCCTAATCAATCTAGGAATCCTAATCAATATAGGAATATACCTATACTATATTTCCTAAATAGATAATATTTACATATATTCTTTACAGAGTGAAAGGATAGAATTTGATACCCTCATCACTTCATGGAATTTTATCGGGAGATTCCTACTCAGTCTTCAATTTCTTCGTCAGTCAGCAATCTCTCAAGCTCAAACAATAATTGTAGCTTGGCCCTCTAAATTTTAGCTCGAACCTATATTAGGAAATAGTTCATTTTCTATTGTGCTACATATTCGGATGTATGAATAAAACATCTCTGCCAATACATGGATCAGTAATACAATGGGTAAGCAACTCTATAATTTTATTTTTAGAAAGCTACAAAGAAAATGACAGCTGGCAATCTTACCGACTCAAGGCCAAATGAGACTTTCGTGAAGCTTGACAGAGTCATAGATTGAATAACGGCATGACTAATCCAAAAGAGACCATATTTTGAGAGCCGGAACTTCCTGTTTGGCTCAAAGCGATCAATAGTTGTTATAAGACCCTTCACACTGCTTGGCACATGTCTTGGAATCTTGAGCCATTTGCAAAGTCTTGAAAATATTTGTTCATTACAAATAACACCAGCAGGAGGTTGTGCTGTAATGATCAAAATGTAATGGCTTCAGTAACAATGATGAGCCTCTCCAACCTTGCATAAATTTGGGCTGAAAAGGAAAAAGAGATAACTGGACAGTTCTCCAGCCTTGCATACCTACTAACATAACACAGTTAATTTGAGCTTTTGTGTTCTGCCTGTGGTAGGGACTAGATGCCATATAAGACCATTTTTAGTAATTATGGTTCATCAATTTGATCATGTATAAGAATTCGAATTTTGCATTTTCTTTAGTGAGACAGTTGCCTCATTCTCAAGTTCTTGGTAGATCAACAGTTGAAGCCTTCTAATTTACCTCTAAAAGCACGATTGGAGCTTACAGGTGCAACAATACAATAGAGCTTGTCCAACTTAAACAAGAAAAACACTTTGCACACTAGCAGACCTAATGAGCATGGATAGCTCGGCCACTCACTGCCAATGGTTTCCAATTATATTGCTCTAAACGCAATTGTGACAATGTGGTAAAAAGTGATATGGTAGATTGGGTTTGTGAAACTAAAGCCTACTCAATGAGACAACTTTTAAATGCCACTTGGTTCTCTTCCACAAAGAGTTAGAAGCGGCACAAATCCCCCATTTTGAAGGACAATTGGCCACTTTTGTTTCTTGACTTAAGATTATGATTACTTCATGAAATCTTTTTCTGAAAAATCCTTCATATCATAACCTAAGATATAGGTAGAAGAGAACGAAAATGCTTATTGTCCCACAAAATTGAAACTTGAGAGTAATAGCTCCAAAGGATTACATAACTGCCTCTCCAAAGAATTCAACAGAAGAACATTTAAT
Source organism: Petrea volubilis (assembly GCA_026212405.1). Classification (NCBI taxonomy): domain Eukaryota; kingdom Viridiplantae; phylum Streptophyta; class Magnoliopsida; order Lamiales; family Verbenaceae; genus Petrea; species Petrea volubilis. The sequence goes on from CM047877.1 coordinate 20,720,904, forward strand.
ACCTTGATCAACTTGTTTCTGGCAGCTCAACCAACTTCCAATTGTTTCCTTAGTTAAACAGTTTCCATATTCGTTGCCTCTGCTAACTCGTCATCTATTAGCTCATTTCCTAAATCATTATGTAAAGTCTCCTTCAGTTGGAGGATCGCCTAAACAGAAATAGACCAAATCTAGCAAAGGAAAGAAAGACTACCAGCAGAACAAAAATACACAAAAATAATCAATTATCTCATTCTGTCCCTCTACTTTGTGTATATATACACTTGAACTATCTGGACAAGTCTCGTGTTCTCACCTTAGCAGGTTGCATCAGCTTAAACAGCCAGGCGTGCTCGGTTGAAGAAATAACTAGTGGGATCTTCATTTTCTTCCAGTCTAAGCTGACCAAGTCAGAAGAAGTGGAGTAGTCCCGAACAAGCCTTTCAATCTTCTCATCTTCATCATTCTTCCAGTGCTTCCTTTTCTGGGAAGATGCAAGAAACTCCCCTGCTTATTTCTTTGCTTTGAGAGCAATCCTCTTTTCAAGAGTCAACCTTTTCTCCTTATTCTTTTGACCCCTTACCGCATCGTCTGCAGTTCTCTTTTCTGCCACCTCAGCTTCTCCAGTTCTTTTCCTTCATGACCGCCTTCCCCTAACCATTTTTTCTTTGACCTCCTCGATAGGAATAGTTGTTGCAGGACTTTGTTTGTATATATATTCCAGTTTGGTAGCGGCTTCATTGTAATCCAAATGTAATGTGCATTGAGAGGCTTCATCGGTTGTGACAGCGTTCACTCTTTCGACATGCTTTTTAACCTTCCGTAACCTAACCTCTTCTCGTTTTCTTTGTTCACCTCCAAAGGTAAAGCTACAGATTCTCATGGTGAAGTTAGTGTTGTATTCTTACTTCTATAATTTTTGAACGACAATATTACTGACCTTTGTGATGAATGTACATGATTCATGTACCTTACGTACAATCCTAGTGGCGTTAGCGCAACAGAACTAGAAGCAGTCACAACTCCCATGCCAAAGCTGCTTCGCAAAAGATTGACTGCCAAAAGATTAGAAAAGCTCTAAGCATTGAGTTCCATTATATAGAAATATAACTTAGAAATACCAAACTTGACACCATAGGCAGCATTCAATAAGTACAACACAATGAAGACATTGAATGCCTAATAAAGTACATAGGTGTGAGGGGAGCGTGTTATATAGGATGCCCAACAAGTACACAAAAACATATCTTACTTTAACGCTCCAGGTTGTTTTTCGTATATTCGGGCATAGGCATCAGGAAAGCGTGTTAATTATAAATACTGAGATGTGGCCTAACTTATAAAAGTTTGGGCAATTCTCACTCCACAAGCTAGCTTTTGAGGTTGAGTTAGGCCGAAACCCCTAATATTTCTATACCAATAGATTGACACGGGATTGATAATCACAAAGAGACATTAGCTAATCAGAAAAGCTAAAATAAATTAAAATTTCTAATAAACAAGTTAACTAGAAAACCTAAATAGTGAACTATAATGAGGAATTTTAGTCGATACTTTCGCCATTCACAGAAAAATAATAACACCATTTTCAATCAAATGCTAAGTTAACTAAATGTCCATTAGCATGGCAATTGGCAAATGAACAAAATATCGAGTAATAGTTCAGTACCTGAGCTACTGCAAAAGCGAACCCACCGTAGATTCCTTTTTTCCAACGATAGAATATTATGGTGGCTATTGGTGAAAAGAAGTAGAATCTCAACTGAACTGAAGGTTTTGGTTATTAAAAAAAATGGAAATATAAATACGCCCTTGAATTTCGGTGTCCACAAGCTTTTTTCTATAAATATCTACAACGAATACTGTGGAGTCAAAAGATCAACGGTGGCATGAGTGCCCACATAAGCTAACAAAAATATAGTAGTGACGTGGCCAATTATACATCAAAGAATGATATGAATAACTTTTCTACAGGGCAAACTGAGAGTGGAAGGACATATATTTTGCTGGGAGTCTCTCTGTCAATGGATATCGTTCATGCCACGTCATTTTCACGTGAAAAAATAATCATTTATGTAAAAATTTGTGGGGCCTACCACACAATTGAATGGTTTGAGAATCCAAACGTAGCATTATTCTAGCCATTTAAATCTGTTTTCCTTTTATTTTTTATTTCCCTGTTTGGACTGGTTTTCATTTGGAACACAGTAAAATTTCTCCAAGTTTTTTGTCCAGAAATAAGTGCAATTTCAAGTCAAATAAGGCACTGCTTAAATTTCTTATTGAATTTAACTGAATTTGAGATTGATTTAATAACTTATAATTATTCATTGAGTTGATCTTTCGCCGCTTTTAATCAAATCAAATACGAGTTAAATTTGAATATTTGATATCTATATATATATATATATATATATACCCACACATATAATTCAAACCAAATTTGTCATACTCGACTAATAATGCTTTTGATAGTCAAGATTGATTCAAGTATTGAATAATTTCCTTAATATTTTAGTTAACTTCGTTTGGGTTTAGAATGCAAACTAAACTTTGAAATGCTTGAAACGGAGCTCGTCACACACACTGCGCACGCATATATATTCAATGATTACATTATCCATTAAATATATCATCAAATATCAATCGCAATCAAAAACTATTACAATTATTGACAAACATCAAATATCAACCATAATCGACAACTATTATAGTTAACAACTAATGATCAAACTACTATACTGTAGAATAAAAACTAGTATAAAAGTAAAAATACAAACCCACACAAATTAATGGGAACTTGAACCCAATACCTCGTAGTCTTGGGCATATTTTTGTAAAGATTATAAATAGAAAAAAGTTGCTTTTAGTGTTAATAAATAGTAATAAGTCTTATGATTCATTAATGATTTTTTTCGTACTTAAAATGATAACAAGAGTATGGGTGCTAGCCAAGGCCCAATAGCGAGACCCTCATTGTTCTTTGCATCTTTTTCGTAGTTCATGGTTCAGTGCCCAATTAAATTTATATGCGATTTTGCAAGATAGTTCATTTTGATCCTTACAACTCACGCAATTATACACTTATCCATCATTATCATTACAATTGCTCATACAAACGATGTATTCGATACAGTACGTTCGATATATAATTAAATCGATGCCATTCAGTTCATTTTTTTTTAAATTCACCTTATTGAAATTATGAGATCACTTTTAAACGTATGGCATTCATATGATAACTCGTTACAACTAATATCATTTCACACATTGGCGGTAGTGACTGGATCGGGTCGGGTATATTGGTTGTTGTTGTAGGACACTATAGCCTAGGTTGGGTATTAGTACCCTATCCCAATGCATTCTTACAGATTTTAGGACAGTTTTCGGTAGTTGGTCTCTATTCGGTCCATTCTATTATAGCTTATATTGATAGGCAAAGAGGCTAAAACCTAAGCACGCCCGGGCCGGACATAGGCCGCCCTAATTAAGCCCTCAAAACCGGACCAATTCTAAGGTTGTGTTAGGACCACACGACAACAACTGCCTGCTGCACAGAAAAGTTACTAATAAATTGGTGTAGCAACCAAAATGTAGCAAATTAAAGCTGCATTCTTAGTTAATAATTGCCCAATCCTAATTTGTGAAAAGAATAGGCTATTCTTTCTTTCTTTTTCTTTTTCATTAATTACTTCAATTTATATAGTGCTTATTTATTTCATTCTATTTTATTTACTATAAAGGAATACTTTTTTTTTTATAGATGAAACAAACTGTCATATAGTTGATGAAATCTGTCATATAACATAGTTTCCTAATGAATTTCGTGCGTTAACAAATTTATTAATGTTTAGTCATAAATTATTACTTTAATTCTAAGGAAAATTCTAATCCGGACTTGGTTTGGCCGAACATAACAAATTATACGATAAGTGTATTGCACTTGCCAAATGATTGGTCACTCTCTCTAAATTATCGACCATTTTTATAGGGCAAGTGTAAAATACTCACCACATGATTAACACTGATTTGATCGAGTCAGGTTTGGACTAGAATTTCCCTGTAGCAATTAAGTTTTTTTTGTAAAGGAATATAATTCATATGTAACACACTACAAGGAAAAATACTATTATTAACAAGATTTAAAGGTGATAATATAAAAGTTATTAATAATAATTGTATTAAGTGGTAATCTCTTCTATTTTGTCACTAATTAAAATTTTTTTGGTGACAATAATTTTTATGTTGTCATAATATAACTCTATGATGACGAGAACTAATGTTTTAATTATTATCGTTGATAATTAGTGACACGTCTACAGTGTCAGCTTAATGACAACAAAATTCGCCATTAGAATTTTGTGAGGAGAGTTTCTCTCACTAAGTCCTCACTATTTCCGTGAATGCAGCGACCTATAGCCATGCTAGCATGCACGACAAAAATAATAGCAATAGCGAACAAAAAATTAGAATGGCTAATGAATGAGCTGAAATCAAAAAAGTCTACACAAGTCATTTGGAAATGATTAAATTAATCTACAAGTACATCAGTAAATATTGTCGAACAACTAATTAAAAAAACCCAGCAACGGATGGTTAATTAATTAATTAATTAATTAAATGTATTCCCATTAAGTAACTCCACAAGCTGCTTAATTAGCAGAATGTGAATGTTTGCTGAATCTGGTGAGCCAATTCCTCCGCACTGAGCTGGCACTCGATCCCAATCTACCAAACAAGCCACAACAAAATAATTACTACTATTAGTCGATAAAAATTTATAAGATTGAGAAGTAAATTAGAAGTAACATATTGATAGTTGTTTTTAATAAATGTAACAACATATAGTGGTTGCACTGTGCAGGCATAATAATGAAATCACACACATTATGAGAGATAAAAACAAAAAATTGTCCTAGTTTTCAGTGAAAAAAGAGTTGTTTTCAAAGAGAAAAATGGAAAAGCCACTAGCTTGCCTAGCAGTGAGTGGGTACATGTCACAGTCTGTGGTCTTAATGATTGGGGGCCTTCCTGTTGTGTCATGTCCTCTTAAGCCTTTTCCTAAGTATTTTCTTTACTGTTTCTAGCTTCTCATGCTCGTGTATCTACATATATATATATGTATCTTAACACACACAATATATGTGTGTGTGTATATATATATATATATATTAGAATAGTAACAAAATGATATATATACACACACCGTTTTGTTTTTGTTACTATTTTGAATAAGTTTATTAGTAGATGATAATAATATTATTAGCAGGAATTTAAGCAATAGCTTGAGTTGTATATTAAACATTATCAGCTGAAGTTAATAAATTATTGTTATTTTCTTTTGCGTATTTTCTAAAGATAAAAGGGTCCATTTGGATGAACCTCTTTATGAATAAACAGATTTATTTTCTAAATAAATTTGTATTTAATTGGACTTTGAAGAAAAGATATGACTAATAAAAAATTATAGCCTTTTAAACATATTCAAACGCGCCAGGATCTCATGTTAAAAGTTTAAATATCCCTAGCTAATTTACTGAGTATGCATAAATCTATAGTTTTAGAATAGTCATCATCAAGAAAGCAATACTAAAAATGAAGATAATGGTAATAAATAAATGCAAGTTATAGTCGTGAAAAGTAAGTTAAATTGTGGGCATGTATTCATAAACGTACCTTAATGGTGAAAGAATTGAGCATTGTTTCATCAACGGTGCTGATGTTGACTTGTAGGATCTCCAGTGCAAGTTCCTCGAGCGCAGACACGATCTTCACCGCCTGGCCCGGAATGCGACGCGACACCGTCTTCAGCAGCAGATTCGGGCCCGAAAACTTCACCTCGACTTCGGCCACCGCCGATTTGGAAGTGCCAACCGAGCTCGTTAACGGCGTCGTTTATGGAGGAGGTCGAGGAGTGGGCCGGAGAAGGGTCCACCGGGCTGGGAAGAGAGTACTGCTGGTGCATCCAGGGTTTGTACGGGCTGCTTGATTGGGGCGTACTTGGGCTTTTGGGGAGGTTCAGTCTCGGGCTCAATGGGGAGGGCCTCGGGCTTAGAACTTCGGTGTAGGCTTTTCTTTGCTTTTTGGCTTCCAGGGATTGTAAGACTTGTTGGAGTTCAGTTATGTAATCGACTACTCCGCCAATTATCGATGCTTGGTCACCCTAACAAGATGTGTAAAAAGTTAACAAAATTATTGTTATCCGTTGCCCTTAATTTAGCCTACCAGACGTATACTCTAATTTTAGAGATTTGAGGAGTATCGCCGAGTGCTAGGGTGGGGGGGAAAAAAAGTTATAGTATTTTTCAAGATTCACAAAAATTAGTGACCTTACGACTATAAGACATGATGTCATATCAAGGACACATTTTGTTATATGTATGTGTGTTCTAACCTCTTTGGCAAGAGAAAATATCACAAGAATCATGTACATGCAATGAACATCATGCTAGGTATCGTTCAATTACATGAATCGTGTATATGTATATATTAACTGTTATTACACTTGTTATATGATTAGTCATTTTTTTTTTCAAATTATATTATTTAGTGCAATTCATCACTGATCATATGATTAGTGTGCATGCAGGGTCGTTTGATGAATTATGTTCGAATTAGAATTTTTCAAAATTGAAATCAATTACAAGAGAAAGGGTTGAAGATAACATTAATAGTCACCTATATAAAAGATTTCTAGTCTAAAGAAAACCTTGCCTAATGTGTACTAAAATGCGCTGAAGATAAAGCTAAGTGATTAAATGTTCTTTTGGGGCTAGCTACGTACTTACACGCCTCTTCAAACTTTCCTTCCTAGCAATAAATATGCATGATTATTTGGAAAAAAGAAGGCTAAGTATAAAAAGTACGTACGAAATATTATCATTAAAAATAAAAATATTTTAATTTCATGATATATTTCTTATTATTTTCTTCACTAAATTCAACATGGAAGGACCAGCAGCCTAAACCTAGGAAGATATATAGTTCTATGACTAGATAAGCCAAAATTTTGCAGGCATACTTTTTGCTAGAAACAAACTTAAGTAAGCAACAAAAAGCTACTTATAAGTTAGAATATAAGGAAGAAAAGCAGTTACCCCGGAATGGCGAATATTGCTAGGGTTGGAATCCTAATAGTATAGGCGTGTACGCGCACGTATTATCAAAAGAAAAAGAAAAAGAAAAGCAGTTACCCGTTTGACATAAAAGCACGGCATCAAAGAACGGAGCACGGAGAGATTCTCGTTCATTTGCTTCCGGCGGTTCCTCTCGACCGTAATGTGAGTCCTGCGTTGTTGTCCAGCTTCTTCACAGCTACTATTATTATTAATCAGCTTCTGTCTCTTGGTCTTGGGCGAAGAAGCAGCTGCCGCAGCTTCAAGCTCCGTCTCGGATTCTTGAAAAGCTGCTCCTCCGCTTAAACTATCACAAGCAGATTTTTGAAACTCGAAGCTAGCGCTTATTTCGTCCATGTTCCTCACCTTCTCCTTCTTCGCCACCGGATTATTACTGTTGTTATTATTATAATCACAAACAGCATCACTACTTTCCCAAGCTTCAAGAACGCTGAAAATATCATCCTCGAAGAAATCGGAAAAAGCTGACTCATGACC
>CM047877.1:20733495-20831872 GCA_026212405.1 Petrea volubilis
GATCCCAATATATCCATCAGCAGGCCCTCACTTCAAATTTAATCATATATATATATATAAACTCATAACAAGAAAGCACTATTGGTGTTAGGTGAGACCACTCAAATTGGGAGCAAAAAATTAACTCACAAAATCCTAACTAAAATGCCATGTTTGCTATTCATTATCAATCCATACCATCCCCTTTTGACATAAAATGGGTCTTGGTTGCCAAAAGGCGTACTTGGTTTGAGTTTCAGAACCAATGACATGGTTTTGAAGATATACTTGGTAGATTTAGACATTATATGAGGAAAAACATTTCATTCATCAATTATTATGGAAACTCCATTATATAAAAAGGAAAAAGAAAAAAGAGTAATTTCAAAAAACCAGTGGTACACTTCACCTATTTTTCAAACTCGGGGCAGGATAAAGTCACATATCAAACACAGAGATGCACTCACCTTTTACACAACTTTTGACTGTGGGATCTACAGTAAAGTGCCACTGGTCATTTGTCCTTTATCTCCCTCATTTAGGGTTCCTCTCTTTAATGATGCTAACTGGTGAGAGAGAGTAGACGGAAAAATCAAATCCCCTAGTGTTAGTAGGCTGACATAATATTTTGAGAATGTCTTGGTCCTTTTCGGTCCCGTAATATATCCTCAACCAACAAATTTGCTTCCTGTAATTTTAGTAATATAATTAGGCCATTTGAACTATTTAATCTACTCATAGAAACACTGTTTCTAAAGAATATCCAAATCTTTTCTTAGTTTAGTTGCAACTTGCAACTGTGCAAACAGTAGCCACACCATAATTTACTGCACAGTCTTAAATGTATAAAATATTTAGGGATAGAAACACTTAAACTCCTAAACTATAGTGCTTTTTATTCATTACCATACGAGCTTTTACGAGTTGCACTTTACAATCTGAACTTAATATTTTTCACACTTAAACCTCTCCTATCATTTTTCAGCAATAAATGACCTCTTGCATAAGGACAAGTGTCCTATTTTTGTTCACTTTTATTACCCGAAAATGACCGCAGGGAGTTAGACAAAATATAAAGTTCAGATAGTAAAATACAACTAATAAAAGTTCATATGACAATGTGTAAAAGACACCATAGGTCAGGGGGGTTAAGTGTTTTTATACCAAATATTTATCCAAATATAATGGCTTAAGATTAAGTGAAAAGAGCATATATATCAAACATGTAATGGATCATTTCTTCCCCTCCATATACATCTCGAATGGCAAAACATGTTGTACTAGACAGAGGAGCCATTTAATCGTTCCAACTCAAAAAGAAGCAAGAATTGCCTAAAAAAGTTTTTGGTAAATAGAATCTTGGGAACTTACAATATTAATAGACTTCAAATGGTCATCTAGCAGAAACAAGGAGATGCTTCTGATCAAAAATTGGCTTGGGGCTATGCCATGACAAAATCATAACAGGCAAATAGAGCAACTTGCAAATATCAAAGTGGAAAACAGTGGAGTTTACGCAACCGTACAAGAAGTGCCCCCATCTAGCGAGCAACTTTGAAGTTGCCCCTCAGCCTACAACCTGTACAACAAACAGCCAATTCTATAAAGAACAAAATTTAAGGGAGCACTGTATTCAAACTTTTTGGTAAGCTTAGAATCCAATGCTAGACAAATTGGGACCAAGGAGGCGCCAGAGTTGTATCTACAAGCTATAAACACCACATGGATTCAATTCTGATCTAGTTTGGCGCCACGAACAGTTGACGACCAAAGATGTAATCATTTATGAACAAAAGTCAAAAAGGGCCCTCACCAACAAAGCAATATTAGCTGCGGAAAGAGAACTTTTATAGTCTCTACTGCAGAAAGATGAGCTGTTCCATTGTATGATGTGTGCAGCTAAAGAAATTTGTTAGATGTGCTACAAATCGTAAAAATTTAGCTTAAGCTCAAGCTTCCAGATATCCTAATCTAAAGAGTAAGTTCTATCATGCGGAAATACAGCCATCCTCAGCAATAACTTTACTTATTGTAACAGCACCTAATGAGTAAATAGATGGAATACGAGTAAAATATGCAAGACCCGATTCTCAGATGACAGCATGAAATTGATAACGAAACTTTTTCTTTTATTTCTTCGATATTGAGTTATCCTTTGAAGGAACCTAAAACAGCTGAAACAATATGCAAAGATCCAGTTACTACAATTATCCCACGTTCAGTTCCAGAGTTCGCGCAGAGGATCTCATTTCCAAATCTAATTGAAGCCATCAAGGAAGCCTCCTTGAATAAAATGGACCGAGATCCCATTTTCCCCTCAGGTTGAGAATGCTGATCCTCAATCAATTCATACTTAGCAGTCTTGTAGTCAAGAAAACCACAATCCGTCTCTGTACATGCTTGTATCCAAGAGTTCTTTAAAGAGGATGATGAAGTTGTACGTGAACTTCCACCAGCAATATCAATTTCAGTGAAACACACAACCTCCAAGCACCCAACTGCAGAAGGATACAAGTTCATTTACTATTTTGCAATGGTATGTACGACAAATCCCACAAACATTTATCAAGCAACTAAGCTTATGCCAGTCGGAAGCAGATATTTGACCTGAAAGTAGCACTCTAGCGAAACCTAAATGATCCTTATCAATTGCCATAGCAACCACAAGAACCAATCTTGCCTCAGGAAATGCTGTCTTAATCATGTTCACCAAAGCTTGGGCAGACTCCTTGGTGTGAGCTGAAAATTAGTTACACAAACAATCATTAGCAGAACTCATTAACTAGGCCACAGCTTATGTAGGACTCGCCAAAAGCAAATATAAAGTCAAGATAAGTATGCATAACTTTATACTTTGGGTTGGCTTTCAATATGACCTAGGTTTTTTATGCTGAGGGAGAGAGAAATGATAATAACTAAAATGTATGAACTATAAATTAAGTTATGACCATAAACTGCTAAGAGTATTTGCTCCTGTAAATCCATCTGCTTCTCCTTACAAGCCTCATAATGTAGCATGAGAATGAAAACCTTATAAAAATCAAATCAAACCTCCATCAAGCAGTACAGTTGCTCCTGGCAGTCCTAGCATCTCAGTTTCCTTGGATGTTAAAAATTGGCTTCGACCAAGCAGATATGCACATTCGAGGCCCGCAAGAATGGATGTATCTGATAATTTCCATCCTGCATATTCATAAAATTATGAGGATAGAGAAAATAACTAAAGAGAAAAATCATTCAGTGCATTACATGCACTCAAACTAGAAACTATAATGAGATAAAATAAGTAATTACAAAAAGCCATCAGACCACCTCGGAACAGTGGACAGCATCAAATAATATCATCCAGTAACATCAGAGTTTAAAAGAAATAGTTCCAGCAGGTACGTTGATTAGAGTTTACTCATACACTCCTTCATATGAAGCTGGAAACTTGTTCAGTGAAGTCAAGCAGGATATGAGAGATCACTGCCAGATAATTCTTCAAATGTGAAGGGTTGCTTAAAAGTGACCTTGACATAAATCGAACTCCAATATTTTCTTCTTTTCCTTTCGGCAGTTGACAAGTTTGGTCCAAATTGGTAGTTTGCGGGAAACATTGATCAGAGAACCAAGTTCTGAATCTAACCTTGTGTCTCATGCTCAAGTATGTGTGTTCAACATTTTAAGCCCTAACTAACAGGAAGGAGAAGTTTATGAACGCAAAAGTGGTCCTTGTTACAGAGAATAATAACAAGTTCTATTCCCCAACCTTGATCACGAATGCAAAGTGCTGCACAAGTAGCGGTGGATGCATTCTGAAGCTGGTGGGACCCAAGCAAGCGCAATTGTACATCAAACAACTCAATGAACTACAAATTGACAAATTCATGTTAAAACTGCTAAATGAAATTCAGCAAGAATTAGAGTTAAGAAATCATGTAAGTCTGCATCCATAGCAAACTATAGACTAGAAGAAACCAAATAATACAATGCAAATGCATACCAAATGAAGGTCCTTCTCAATCAGGAGCACAATATCACATAACTGATGGGGTATCTCAAGTGCTCTAGAAAAGCCTTTGAGAACACTTCTATTTCCAGGATCCAATGCCGATACCACGGGTGAACACATAGACAATGCTTTATCACGAATAATACGCTCAATATGTGGAAGGAATGGCCCACCTAGAACCAGCTGAAACATTTTACTAATTAATCAGAGCGGCACACAGTAATTCAGCAGCAAATAGTGTGTCTACGTAGACACACACACATACATACATACATGTGTGTGTGCGCGAGCACATTTATATATATGTATGTATATATGGTGCCCAGAGCATGGTATTGAAATATTTAGGAAGGTATATTTAAATTTTCTCCTTCATCTTTAATCATTAGAGTTTAAGTTTGATGAGTTCCCCTAGGGTTCCTTCCCTCCCTCCCTCTCTCAAGGCAATAAAGCACAACTTGAACTTAACATATTTGATGCGGAAATACTTAAGTATGCAGGAAGGTGTGTTAAGAACCACCTAACTGGACGCCGTTCTTTGATTATTCCTGATTTAGCCTCTGCTATACTCTCCAAAGAGCCCCCAAGTGCAGCTAGGTGCTCTGCGCCTATATTTGTAATGATTGATACTGCCAGATCAGAACTTGTAATTACATTGGTTGCATCCCGAGCTCCACCTAATCCAGCCTGCACATTGACAGAAGAAATTAGAGCAAAGTAACATTTCAGGATGGTGATTGCCACCATTTCCTAGTAAGCATAGATCACCCATCTTGGGAGTATGGGGAGGAACTGAATAATTCAATGGAGAAGCACTAAATTAAGTTTATAGCTTTAATGGATAATCCTGAAAGTTTTATACAGCTAATTTAAATGGAGTCTAATCTACCATCCTAAATCAGGATGTGCAAAATTAAATAGAATGTTGACATTAGGAAGATAAAAGAAAACGGGTGATTAAAAGATTTAATAGCACTATCAGATTATTAAAGTTGAATATTGCTTAATGAGTTTGTTGGAAGATAAGCAACAGTAACCCGTATTGCTTTGTAAAGGAGTCAGGCAAATGTAATCTACCTCAATTACTGCTAACTGAACTTTTGCTTCTGCAAATAGGCTGAATGCTACAGCAGTGAAAACCTTGAATGAAAAAGCACCACGATCAGACAGATCCAAATTCAGTGAGGATCAGCAACACCAACACATTCAATCAAACTAATTAAAACAACAATCTTGTAACGACATACAGTTTCCTTTTGCTAGAAGGTACACCATCATAACATAAGTCAAGAGCAAAATATACCCATCCGTAAGGATACCTCAAACTGACTAAGATGCCCTTTTTCCAATTCCACGGCTTTATCAAGGTCGTCCTTTATTTTGTTGAAGTGAGAACTCAATGCCTTTGCAGACACAGGTTCTCCAGTTGTCCCCAGTGTTATACGCTCTCTAATAGTTAGTATATGTGGACTGGTAAAAGAAATAAAGCCTTTGGTCAATCATTATGGGTAAAATAAGCAGTCAACAGTTGGTACGTAATAATAAATGAGGACTCCTGATCTACCACCAGAAATCTTCGACCAGAATTATAGGCCATACCTGGTATAGCAACCAACAGAGTACCCCTCAGCACGTAAAATGCTGGAAAGATATATGGCAGTTGATCCTTTCCCTTTTGTTCCACCAATATGTATAGCCTGAAATCAATTTCAGTCCATTTTAAATTTTGCTATTCACAACCAAGAGCACACAAAACCAAAGGGCGAGTCTTCCATAAGCAAAAGCTGTTAAGTTCACCCAGCAGCCCCGCAGGACATACAAGACATTCAAAAACCATCCTATCGAAGTTCCAGAAAATTCAAACTCAAGTGAAGAGTTCTCAGAAGCCAAAAAATTCCAGCCCGAAAAAATAACATAAACTTGTTGATTTTGCTATTAATATTTCAGGATTTCCTGTACAAAAACTTCGGGTTGCATTTACACAGAGGGATCTGGAGTAAAGGAAAGACTTTGGTTTAAAGATTCCATTACCCCTAAGACTAGGTCAACTTGGAATAATAATGACGGAGTCAAGAGCCCCAAGAGGGTGATAATGTCTAAAAGAAATAAAAGTACATTAAACCTTGAAATTGTCCAGACAAGCCCAGTGGAACGGTTATAAATGGTTGAAATCCTTACCTCCAAAATCCTTCAAACCAAAGGCGACCTTGTAGAATTTGAACACTTTAGAGAAGAATTTAAAGGCGGAAATAGCATAGTAATCTTTTCTATGATGATAAAAGGAAAGAAAAAAGCCACTCTTTCTGTCTTTCTATTTTCGTTGAGCTACAATTTACAACTTTACAGCGCGGAACCAATAAAATCTTAAAAGTAGAAGTACATCTCAGAGAATTTTAGAAAAACAAAGAGAGATAATCCCAGAGATAAATTTTTTTCAATACCAGAAAGGGGTCGAGATCGAATTCTAAAAGCTCATTTGAGCTTGATCTGATAACTTATCAAACCAGGCTTGAACATCATTCCTCGTTTCGTTAATTTTTAAACTTCAGTCCGTGCTCAGCCTAACGACATGAAAAATAATAACCCCTCAAACTACTCGAGCTTGTATTGGGTCCAATTAAGGCACGATCGAAGCATTTCAAGACCAACATTAAACTCGGTAAGAAACTCAAAACAACCTCAAGCATGCTTTTACCCAACTCAGATCGCTGAAACCCTGTGATAAACAAAGAACGACAAACTGAAAACCTTAATACTTGAGAAAGCATAAAAATATCACCTTGAATTTGGATTGAGGATTGCCCAGATTGTGCAACAACCGCCTCATCCTACCTAAATCGAACCCGTCGTTGGAATCAGTACCGGCCCCCTTGGGCACGCCGGATTTTTCGTAGTTCTTGAGTTTTTCCATGTACTCCATGAATTCCTTCAATTCCTGGCTCTCTGACAATGCAGAAGAAAAAGACCGATGTCGAGCGTCCATAAATGGCGTCCATTTAGCCAAACGTAGAATTCTTGGTCTGTTAAATGGGAGAGCTGCGAGCGAAGCCACAATGCTCGGAATTTTCATCTTCGGGCTTGTGTGTGTGTGGGGGGGGGGGGGGGGGGGGGGGGGGGAATAGAGAGAGAGAGAGAGAGAGAGAGAGAGTAGAGCAAATTTGAGAAGAAGAGAAGAGTGGTAAGTGAAGAGAGAGAGCTGGATCACTTTGAACATTCGTTTGCTTTGGGGATATTCGTTAATCGAAACTTAAGTATTTGTTCAAGATTAATTGAGAGTCAAATTAATTATATTAGTTGTTTGATATTCATAATTAATTAAGTAACAAGATGATATGTATTATGTAGATGGTAGTTTGATATTCATAATTGAATAAAATTGAAATTAATATTAGAATATAATTTATGTTTTTTTTTAAATTCTTCAATGTTTATTTTTCAAATTACGCCTTGATCATTTATAGTAGTAGTAAAAATAATAATAATAACAACAACAACAACAATAATAACAACAATGACAAGAATAATAATAATAACAATAATAATAGTAACATTAATAATAATAATATGTGTTGGCGATTAAATTTTGCCCAATAAAAAATTAATAAGTGTAAATTAAAATATTAAATATTAATTAAATTTTCTATTTTATATTTTGGAATTTCCTAAATTTAATTTCAATATTAAATAGTTAATTTTAATTAATATTTTAATATTTATTTTACCAACAAATAAGAGCTCGCCAAGTGTCAATATGAGGTGTTTCGGCCAATTAAATCAAGTCTTGCAGCCCGAAAATCCAAAACCAATCACATGGTGACAAGTGGCGCATTTGGTCGCATGGACCAATCAAATAATGACACATAAATGGTATTTTCTCTTTAAAAATAAGTTATATTAAAGAGATAAACATCGAATAGATTGCTAGCAATCCAAAGATCCTGCATAGACGCCGATAAATAGGGGTCATTTGGAGCTCAAAAAACATCAAGAAGTCTTGAAGAGCCAGGAAGAAATCAAGAAGTCTTGAATACACGGAGAAACAAGCTCACAAGAATACAACCTTCGTACGAGCTCTCAAAATTCTCAAGTCTTCAAATTGCAAGCAACCGCTACGACGACGTACTGCATCCACAAAGGCTCTACTTCGTCTTCAAAGGGCAAGTGCTTCAACGCCTTCGATTTCAAAGCCGACCTTTGACTTCAAGGTAAATCGTGACTTCCATTCCGCAAATCTAGGGAGGAATCACATCACTCATCCGAGAACAAGCTTCAAGCCCTCGGAAACAAATTCGGAGAGAAGAATTAGGGGATTTAGTCTACTAAGAAATTATTTTCTTTTTAAATTATATCCTTTCTTCAAATTCAAAATATTTGTCACATATTTTTTCTTGTATTGTATTTGTTTGTTTTACAGATACAGAAAATTTTGTGTGAACAAATTTCTGGCACGCCCGGTGGGACCCAAACCTACCCCTCATCTCTTTTCTCCTAACATCACTCTTTCAACAAGTTCGATGGCCCCCAAGAAAAATAATGTTGGTCTCACCAAAAGGGATGACATTGAAAAGCCTACCGAAGACGCTGACAATCAATCCTCAACCAAGGCCAAGGTCTCCGACTCTGAGTCTTTCCATGGTTCCAACCCTCCGAGCCCGACGGCTTCTGCTGGCAAAGCACTCCACTTCGCCGAGACAACCGCGGTGGACGACCAATTGGCTTAGATGGCTCAGGCTATAGCAAACCTGCAAAGGACGATTGAGGATAAGGATTTTCAAATCGCTCAACTTGTGGGCAGGTTGGAGCGTTCAAATGTTGGGGAGCCTAGTCACCGGTATCAGAATCCTCAAGTTCAAGCCACAAAGGAAGGGCAACCTCAAGAAACACATCAAAAATACGAGCACATGCCAAGGCTTAAGCAATCAACCACCTCTATCACCACACTGTCGGTGCAGCAATTGCAAGATATGATTGCCAACACCATAAAAGCTCAGTATGGTGCCCCAGCACAGCATTATCCGATGTACTCGAAGCCTTACACTAGACGCATCGACTCACTGAGGATGCCGATAGGCTACCAACCTCCGAAGTTTCAGCAATTCGATGGAAAGGGCAACCCGAAGCAACATGCCACACATTTTGTAGAGACGTGCAACAATGCGGGGACTTATGGCGACCACTTGATAAAGCAATTCGTGCGTTCGCTAAAGGGATACGCTTTTGACTGGTATGTTGATTTGGAGCCTGAGTCCATCAACAGTTGGGATCAAATGGAGAAGGAGTTCCTCAATCGCTTCTACAGCACACGGCGCATCGTAAGCATGATCGAGCTAACCAACACAAGACAATGGAAAGATGAGCCAGTTGTGGACTACATCAACCGTTGGCGTGAGCTAAGCCTAAATTGCAAGGATAAGCTCTTCGAGATTTCTGCGGTGGAGATGTGCATCCAAGGAATGCATTGGGGGCTCCTATACATTCTCCAAGGAATCAAGCCTCGCAACTTTGAAGAGCTAGCTACTCGTGCCCATGACATGGAGCTCAGCATCGCTAATCATGGAACCAACTTCTCTGCGAAAGATCAGTGGAAAGAAAAGAGAAGTACAAAGAAGAATGATGACTACAATGAGTCCTCCGCCAAAGAGTCCATGCTCGCTAAGGCAGCCCATGTCAAAATCCCTACCGGCAATGACAAAAGTGGAGGAAATGTAGGAAATCAACACATCACAAGTGAAAGACATCGGCTAACATTAAAAGAGATGCAAGAGAGGGAGTACCCATTCCCAGACTCTGATGTCTCCTACATATTTGATGAGCTGCTAGCAAGAAAGTTTATTCAGCTACCGGAACCAAAGAGCCCTGAAGAAAGCAGGATGGTGAACGATCCGAAATACTACAAATACCATCGAGTCATCAGTCACCCTATAGAAAAATGCTTTGTGGTTAAAGACAAAATCATGGCACTAGCGAAGGATGGGAAGATAATCCTTGACAGTGAAGATGTTGCGGACGCAAATATTGCTAGCGTCACAACTATTGCAAGTGCAAATGATATCCCTGAAGTCAAGAAAAGTGTCTTTTTGTCACCTACACTCCTGGGGGCATCGACAACGTCCCAATTTGGGAGTTTTGACCCTCATATGGTTGAAAATATGTGTGCTGATGCAAACACTAAATCAATGACAAAGCCTTCTACTAAAACTGATGATGGCGGCGAGTGGACTTTGGTTACGCGCCAAAGAAGACAAAAGCATTACGTCAAGCAAATTCATCCAACATGGTCAAGAAAGGTGACTCCAGTCAAGCACGAGCACCATGAGTCGGTGAAAAGCTCCAAAGCTCAGCATGTTGGATTAAAGAAATCGTTAAGTAGTTGCAAGTAGAACCCCCCGACTTTAGCTGACTCTTTCACTGAAAAGGATTTTCAGCCAAAAGTCAAAATAGTGCATGCTACCTCTGATGAAATAGGAGGCCAAAATTCTTCTTCTTCTTGTACTACCAAAATTCCTTATGCCAATGAAGTGGAAGTCACTGTCAACTCATATTATATAAGTACTGCAGAAAAGAGAAGAACACGGCCTCGCTGTCAAGTTATGAATCAGCTCAAAAAGTTCAATGAAGATGGTTTTGTACAGCTGACAAGATTTGAGTGGAAACCAATGCTCGTCCCAATTAAGAAAGTAAATGGAACAATAAGATGGAGTCTTGTCTTCCAAATGCCAAGAATTCCTAAGGATCATGTAATGGTTGTGCCATCCCAAGAAGAAGCGGGGGGCAAATAATTTTTATCTTCAAGCTGCAAATGCTCCTGGATATGAGCATAAACTGTCTTATGAAAAAAAAAAAAATCAAAGTCAAACTCAAGTTTACTCCTTAACACGAGTATAAACTGTTAAACTCAAACTCAAGTATACTCCTTAACACGAATATAAACTGTTAAACTCAAACTCAAGTGTACTCCTTAACACGAGTATAAACTGTTAAACTCAAACTCAAGTGTACTCCTTAACACGAGTATAAACTGTTAAACTCAAACTCAAGTGTACTCCTTAACACGAGTATAAACTGTCAAAGTCAAATTCAAGTGTACTCCTTTACATGAGTATAAACTGTTAAAGTCAAACTCAAATTTACTCCTTAACATGAGTATAAATTGTTAACGTCAAACTCAAATGTACTCCTTAACACGAGTATAAACTGTTAAAGTCAAATTCAAATGTACTCCTTAATACGAGTATAAACTGTTAAACTCAAATTCAAGTATACTCTTAGACAGGAGTATAAATTGTCTACAAAATCAAGTCCCAAGTGATGATTCCTTGACACGAGTATAAAAGGTCTGCAAACTCAAAAAAGATTGCTCCTGACGCACGAGCCTAAACTGCATCAACTCCTGACCCGCATGAGTATAAACTGTATACGGCTCCCCCTCAAAATCATCTCGATTTTTGAACTACATTATGACTTGATCCTTTCATTGGGTATTACATCACCAAGTCTCTGAGTAGATTGCATTCCAAGTTCCACAAACTCTAGCTGCGGTCAACAAGCTTTGAGCTAGCTGTACGGTCAAGTTCATAAATCTCTAGACGTGGTCAACAAGCTTTTGAGTCGATTGAATGATCGGATCCACAAATCTCCAAGATGCGGTCTTCAAGCCTTCAAGCCGACTGTACTCCTCATGTGTTCTTGCAAGTTCTACAAGTCTCTGGTTGCGGTTAATAAGCTTTTGAGCCAACTGCACGATCAAATCTACAAATTTCTAAGACACAATCACCAAGCCTTTGAGCCGATTACATTTGAAGTTCTACAAATCTGCGTGGTGCGTACACCGAGTCTTTGAGCATGCTGGACTACTAAATATCTAGAGCACAGTCTCCTTTCAACTTCGGGGTAGAGCTCATTACGGGATAATCTTCTCTGCGGTGGGAATGGTCTCTTTACTTCAATAATCTCACATATTCTCACCCGGACGTGGTGAAAAGTCTGGCTATTCGTTTGCTTACAGGAATACTTGCAATCTTGGAGATGCTTGGAAATATCGGGTTGATGTCATCAACTACAAGGGTGAAGGTGCAAAGCTAGCAGGTCACGTGTGCCGCCAAATATATGTCTTCTTTCAAACTCTCTGTGATGCCAAGCTTCGAGAATAACTCTTCTTCCGCCATGGACCATCCTTCGTGAGCACCAAAGTCGCCAGGTGGATTGTAAGTTGGCTTCAAACGGGCCGACTTCTTATCTTTCCGCGGTGGTGGTTGGAAATACTTCACGTCTTTCTTGCACCAAAAGCTCACCCAATCGCCGACGGTAACTGGAGAACATTGACCTCTGTCGGCGCTCCCTTGCAGTTGATGGAAGGCATGAAACAAGCACTTGCAGCAGTGAGGAATAATCTCTTCCCGTTCTCATCAACTCCATTCAATTCTGCGGCACTGAGAACCACCTCGTCATAAAGAAGTCCCGTCACTGGAAGGCCTGCCAGGGTGCGCAAATCCCACAACGATATTGATAACTCTCCAAAGGAAGTTAGAAGTGTGTTGGTCGTTGGACACCACGCCTCACAAAACGCCTTGACAATCTCCGAGTTGTGGTCGTACGTAAACAGGAAAGCATACACCGCGTCGTATATCCCGATCGTCACCAACTTGTGTTCACATCGACTGAGGATGTCCTTCGTCCACTCCCAATAGCCTCTGACATACTTGAATTCACCGGCGAGTTGAATAGGGTCCCCCCACTTGACCTTGCTTTCTATGATGCGCCTCGTCTGCTTGCTAGTGATGAGTTGCTGGCAAAGTCCACACCTTGGATATCTCGCTCAAAGAAACTTCTCGGGGCAATCCTTTGTGTTCGTCAATCTCGGCCACTTGACCTTGTCTTCCATAATGCGCCGATCAAACATTGGTGAGGAGCTTGGCTCGTCTGCCTGCTGGTGATGAGTTGCTTGCAAATCCTCCGTGTTCATCAATCTCGGCCACTTGATCTTGCCTTCTATGATGCGCCGATCAAACATTGGTGAGGAGCTTGGCTCGCCTGCCTGCTGGTGATGAGTTGCTTGCAAATCCTCCGTGTTCATCAATCTCGGCCACTTGATCTTGACTTCTATGATGCGTCGATCAAACATTGGTGAGGAGCTTGGCTCGCCTGCCTGCCGGTGATGTGTTGCTTGCAAAGTCCACGCCTTGGATGTCTTGCTCAAAGAAACTTCTCGAGACCAATCCTCCGTGTTCATCAATCTTGGCCACTTGACCTCGCCTTCCATGATGCGCCGATCAAACATTGGTGAGAAGCTTTGCTCGTCTACTTGTTGGTGATAAGTTGCTTGCAAAGTCCACACCTTGGATATCTTGCTCAAAGAAACTTCTTAGGACCAATCCTCCGTGTGCAATGGGTTTGCCAATCTCGGTCGCTCCTTCACGTATTGACCAATAGTGGGGGCATGGACAGTCAAAAATGTACCCCTCTCCATGGGCTCGTTTTCATCGTTGAGAATCATCAGGTGCTTTTCACCAAAGCGAGACGTGGTATCTTTAAAATACACCATGGCTGAACCTGTCGAAAGAAAATTCCCAAGCAAAGTTTAAGAATAAGTTTGTAGGAAATTTAAGTCATGCCAAAGAAAGTATATATTTTGATTGAGGATTATTAAACGATGTCTTGACTTTGAAATAAAGTCTCCGTTGAGAAACTTAATCAAAAAGGAGTGGATCATTGTGACACCCCAAAGTTTATTTATTAATTTAGGAATAAAGTGGTATTAGGAAACCTAGCACGGATCCTATTTGATGGAATAATAGGTTCTAATTAATTACCCTTCTAGTTTAGTTAGAATTTATTTATTATTAGAAGTTATGAGGTCTAAAGTATAAATATAGAAAACTTAAGGGACTAAATTGCAATTTGAGGGAAATATGTGATCTAGGGGGTTCCACATTTCCATCATTCTTGCCACTCTATCTACCGCCACTTGTTGATATATGTATGTCTCACTTTATTATATATATATTCAATGTATTAAAGGTCTAATAAAATATACACACATATATATAGATATTTTATATAGTACAAACTCATCTTCCTTGTTTTCTTGCAACAACAGGTACGTCTTCATTCTTTGTCTTCCTTTTCAATAGTTTAGTGTATTTCCATGCTTGATTCAAGAATTTGGTGGTTTATTCATATTCATAGACGTATGTATATGTATTACTATATATGGTCCGTATGTATATGTATAAATAAACACACACATATATGCCTATATACATATATGTTACATATATATATAGATATAATTATATATTTCGGTTCGTGTATATATATACATGTTTTGGTTTTGGTTTTGGTTTATATATGCATATATTCATGTTTTCGGATTACATATATGTTTATGTTCTTGTGAGTAATCTAATCAAGGGATTAGTGATAATAAGAGTAGTTTAATCAAGGGTAATTAAAGAATCATTTCAATATTTAATATATAATAGTTGTATGACTTTTTTTGATTTGTGGTTCGAACACACACACATGTACATAAGTGCATATATATATATATATATATATATATATATATAATCTATATTCAATTCGTATATATATGTGTGCGTGTGTATATACATATATATACATATATATATATGAATAAGCTAAGTCATATACTATATATATGTGTTGGTGACTTAGATATGTGTGCGTGTGTATATACATATATATATATATATGAATAAGCTAAATTTTAGTATATAACATAGTGTCTTTACATTTGTAATTAGGGAGATTATTATTTGTGCTTTGAACCGATAGAAATTGAAATTTGAATACGAACCCTTAAGTATATTAATTCTAGCTTATGGGACTAATGTATTTTAGTAGGTATAATTATAGGATGCTAATTTTAGTGTGTCACTTATTATAGGCGAAGAACATATTGGTATTGTTGACGCATCTTGAGCTACTAGTGAACTATAACTAAGTTCGGTGAGTGCCTTTCATCTTTCTTTCTGGGACATTGAACTATATGCCGTAAATATCATCGTATAACCTACCATATTTGATTTATGTTATTTATTTATTTTACCAATTAGTTATATTTGCATTGTAGGCTATTATTTTGGAATTTTATTTTACTCTTTATATTTCTGATGAAATATTTTTCCGAATTATAAGTTAAGCTTTATTCGAAATTATTACGTTTTTGAAATGTGAGCTGTATCTGTTTCGATATGATTTGTTGACACCCTTGGGGACGCCCTTGGGAGAGTCGGGCCCAGGTACGTACGAAAATGGACTATTGGGCGGAACGGACCGACGATAGAAACTCTTTGTACGATACCATTCCATAGGATTCAATTCTACGTACAGTTGGAGATTGGCTGTAGTAGGATTGGATCGGTGTATGGCACGGGCACGTGGTACACCATCCGTCTGTCTGATGTCGAGGTGGCTTCTCGACTAGGGAGGCATAAGGGTTTCTATTACGTTTTATCCGTTTTGGGTAGTTACAAGGTTGGAGATGTCTACACAGCTCACCATTGTATGATCCGAATATGTTTTATGATAAGATACGTATTTCATGCTTACAACTAAATTTCTTGGCTCATAATTAGAACTGCTTCTGCTGCAAATAAGAAAATCATGTTTATGAGATTTAAGTATTTCGTTTAATCATTGTACCTCTCTTGTATATATGTATATGTGGCCTCACTAAGTCAATTGGACTTACCTCCCCTATTCCTTCTGTAATCTGTTCTTTGTCTCAGAATAAGGTCACTTGCTTGAGTGAGGACTGGTACGAGCAATGGACTCAAGTAGTGTATAACTTTTGCTATGTAATCTTTTAGATGTATAGTAGTTGGTACAATCGTGTTGTTTTGGCCTCGTACCTATTTTTGGACTGATACTTGTATTATTATTTTGGTTTTATGTATCGCTTCCGCGTTAATTTTAGAATGAGGTGTTTGTGAGTATTTGAGGTGACTGTACTAAATATTAGTCGGAAGACGAGTATTTAGTATGATCATCAGTGGGCTCCAATCGTTTAGGTATACCCTGGCGAGAGGGGTGCCACAATCATCTAAAGCCTTGTGAATTTTAAGATTAAGGATATGCTAGATTTTGAATTGGTTAAACCCAAGTGAATGAAAGTAAACTTCACGGCTGCTGAATTTGATTTCCTGCAAGAGGGGAGAAACAAAGCTTCATCAGGATTTTAAAAAAAAAAAAAAAAAGGAGGAGGTCAAGCTTCGGAAAGCAGGAGGCTTGTAGGGACTTGCTACCGTGAAGCAAGAACTCTTGATCGCAAGGGAAGATCTAAAACTAAAAGAAGAACTATTGATGTTAAATCAACAAACGCATGTTATGCAATCTAAAAAAGAAATGCAGCTGTATGAGAATAGATACACCTCAACAAACTTGTTGCAAGTTAATTCTTCAGCTTTTTTCCAAATTGTGAAATTTAACTTCAGAGCACTTCTCTCTCAATGCCTGTCCTCTCAATATTTATGTGGTTCAATAAAATTCAACCGAGGCCCTCTTTATATACAAGAAACCAACATGTTTGGAATTTGATTTGAATTCGGACTTTTGCTTGTTGACGTTTTGTCAAACTCATGCGTAGAGCAATGCTTGATTTATTTCACAATTAATAGAGTCCGAATTTTTTTTAGAGACCGAATGCATGAAGACTTTAAATTGAAATATGTTGCTGAAAATTGTGGAGAGAAATTTTAGATTGGATGCAGAAAATTGCTGTTTCTGGACTTATTCATCGACGTGAGGCCACGGTGGCAATCCCACACAAATTGAAAAATAAAAAAAGGCATCAAAGTTTTCTTTCTTTTCCTTGCAGCAGAGTTCTTAATGAGGTGAATAAACAAAGTCCAAGAGTGAATGGAGATTAATTAAAGTGGGATTTCTGCAAGAGTTGTACTTAGTTTATACTACAATCGTCCATGATGGCGGCAAGAGTGATAAGATTGTGCTGAAGTTTAGTTGCCATCAAAACTCTCTTACTTGGTGTCCATATTTCAGCAATGAATTTACTTACACAGATTCGAAAAATAGGAACTTTGTTTCGGGACTGGGTTTCATGGGCAATGGTAATATGGGCCGAATTTTACGGGCAATAAGTCTTGCAATTGTATTGCCAACTTGGGCCGAATTTCATGGGCAAGGATAAATTTTGCAATTGTGTGGCCAAATCATGAGCCAAATTGTTTTACAAGATCAGATTCACGGCCCAAATAGATTCAAGTGAAGAAATTAATGGGCCTAGTCTCTTAAAAGTCCATAATTTTGACTCCTAGTTAAAAAAAAAAAGTACTTCAAGTCTTGCCTCTATCATGTGAATATTCGGCATGTTCTTCGCCGAACCTTGAAGTAAGGGGCATTTGTTGGCGATTAAATTTCGCCCAATAAAAAATTAACAAGTGTAAATTAAAATATTAAATATTAATTAAATTTTCTATTTTATATTTTGGAATTTCCTAAATTTAATTCCAATATTAAATAGTTAATTTTAATTAATATTTTAATATTTATTTTACCAACAAATAAGAGCTCGCCAAGTGTCAATATGAGGTGTTTCGGCCAATTAAATCAAGTCTTGCAGCCCGAAAATCCAAAACCAATCACATGGTGACAAGTGGCGCATTTGGTCGCATGGACCAATCAAATAATGACACATAAATGGTATTTTCTCTTTAAAAATAAGTTATATTAAAGAGATAAACATCGAATAGATTGCTAGCAATCCAAAGATCCTGCATAGACGCCGATAAATAGGGGTCATTTGGAGCTCAAAAAACATCAAGAAGTCTTGAAGAGCCAGGAAGAAATCAAGAAGTCTTGAATACACGGAGAAACAAGCTCACAAGAATACAACCTTCGTACGAGCTCTCAAAATTCTCAAGTCTTCAAATTGCAAGCAACCGCTACGACGACGTACTACATCCACAAAGGCTCTACTTCGTCTTCAAAGGGCAAGTGCTTCAACGCCTTCGATTTCAAAGCCGACCTTTGACTTCAAGGTAAATCGTGACTTCCATTCCGCAAATCTAGGGAGGAATCACATCACTCATCCGAGAACAAGCTTCAAGCCCTCGGAAACAAATTCGGAGAGAAGAATTAGGGGATTTAGTCTACTAAGAAATTATTTTCCTTTTAAATTATATCCTTTCTTCAAATTCAAAATATTGTCACATATTTTTTCTTGTATTGTATTTGTTTGTTTTACAGATACAAAAATTTTGTGTGAACAATATGTATTTAAAATTTAAATAACATAAAATTTAAAACTTATTAGATTTTATTTGGATATTTTTTTTTAAATATTTTAAATATGTTTATTATATTAATTGAAGACATAATAATAATAATAATAATAAGAAGAAGAACAACAACAACAACAACAATAATAATAATAAGGACAAACATATGAAAAGTAAGGGCAAAATTGAAGATAAAGTAGTCAATTCAAAGTATTAAACGCAAGATTCAATTTCACCCCATCTTGAGATATAACATTTCACATGACGAGTCAAGTGAGATTAGCTTATGACCCATGATTATAATCTTGACAACCAAATGAGTAATTAGTCGAAACGTGGAGGCCATTCCTCGACTAATATAATCACATAATAAGATGTGTTAAGAAGGTAAATAATTTTGTTTAACTGATTTTTTTGTTGAGTATCACTCGTGTCTTCAAAGAAAGTATTGACTTGTTTTGCATGAGAACTGGATTTGGTTCTGCTGAGGACAGTTGTTAGCGAAATAAAATAACCGGGAAGTTGTTCTAACTTTTACCATTAAGGACGTGTTTACTTTGGAAGTCACATTCAATGGGATTCAAGTTAATGTGAGTTTGAAAATGTGTTTGTGTTGGTTCAACGATTTTTTTTTGTTTACATAGGAAGTTTATTCCTAAAAAATTTATCTTTGTTTACCTGCCAAGTATGGCAGCATTGGTTTAAACATCATTTTACCTTTATTCCGCAGATAATCTGCGTGTATCAAGTTCTTAGAAAATGCATTTTGATTCGGCAATGCTATGTGAATAATCTGCTCCCAAATCCCAATTATTTACAGCTCTGTGAATACGTCCCCATGGAAAAAAAAAAAAGAAAAATTAAAAAGAACAAGAAAGCGAAGAACTCAGCCAAAATCTAATAAATCATTACATGTCAAATAAAATCAATTTAAGAACGGGAAATATAAAATATCCCCAAACTAAAATAGGGGTCTTGCATCGTTCGAATAATTTTGGGATTTTTTGATTTTTTTTTTTTATTATTTGCTGAAAGATGAAATAAGGAAGAACATAGGTGAATTTTTTCTCTGCGGCTGAATGGTCTTCAGAGTTAGGGCTACTGAATGGCATACTATGTAATTATAACTGAATGGTGGCCCACAAAGCCATTTCACAACTATAAACAATCCACCGGTTAATTTAACTCTCCAAATTAGAAAGGTGAAATAAACCTAGCGAAACAAGCGTTCTCGCAGGCCACACTGGATAACCCATGTTAGTTGACATGAAAAGTAAATATCAGACATCAACAGTTTAATTAGTCTAAACCGATGTTTTCTACCTAAGTAAACGTGCCCTTAAAGAATTTATGGAATCAAAATATCTTTCCAAATGTGCGATTTAAACTATCAAAATATCAATATCAAAACCAATTTCCTTGTTTATAATATATGATTTTTATGACATACATTAAAGTATTTAAACTAAGCACCAATTAAATATTATTGCCCCAAATAAATTCGCATTGGAGCGGACTTGCGAAATGTCTAAATAGTGAATACGAGAGAAATTAAAAAGACAGTAAACATCATTACACACTACCAAAGCTACGAATATAGAACTTAGCAAAATAAGTCTTCCAAAGACTAGATCTTGCACCTGGTATAATACGTTGGATTGATTGGATGAATACCGCATGCGCACTTCAATTTAATTTTTTACTAATTTATAATTGTCAATACACTATATCAGGTGTAGAATAGGATACACCAGCAAGGTCAAAACTGGACAGGTGGTTCAGACCAAAAACTGAGATGTACTCGGCAAAAAAAAATGTACTAACCAACAAAGAAAGAAATAAAAATCCACAAAATCTCTTCCCACTTATGAATTAAAGTTACAACAAAACTTGAATCAAAAAAATTGAATGAGAAGAGAGATTATTTCCCGACATTTAGGAAAGGTTGCAGATACAAAACTGTGCAATCTACACCTAATTTCATCTCTGTGCAAACTCAAGAACACAAGTTAGTTCTGGTCAGCAGCTGTCTTTTAGCAGAAAAGCGAGTATGATAGTTTATCCGGTGAGTCATGAAACAGCATACTTATGATGAAGAATGTACTTAACAACCTCGTAAAACGAAACCACAATCCCGACAGAAGGCCCCGCACGGCCAACACGGGGACCAACGCCTGTAAACAAGCCCTTCATCCCGCCATCCCTGTCAATATTACAAGTAAATTTTCAGACCTCATCTGGTGGCGAACCGGTAATGAGAATGAAATTTAGGTATCAAGGGGAAAACAGTGAACTATAGTGTTCCAATCATTTTCTGAACAAACAAAAATTTAGAAGAGCAGCAAATTGGCCATAGAGAGAAAGTTTTGATGCAAGGGAAGTCAATACTTGAAATAAGGTCATACATCTGTTACCTAAATGCATAAAAAGAGTGAAAACCCGTACAGTTCCAGAAATATTAGTTTACTTTGATGCATCCGTTTAAAGAGAACTTTTTCATTCAAATATCCACTATTTGAAGCACTTAAAAGCCTCCAGCAACAGACAGCGGGATATACATACCTCCAAACTTCTAGCAGTGTGTGCTTTGTGGTCATCTTCAATGCCCTGGTAGGATCTTTCTGGAAAAGAATCAAGCGAATTATAGTTGTTAGAATGCCACCAAATGCCAAAAGAATTGAGAATTTCACTAACCTCTACTAAGTAAAAATCCGAGTTTACACTGCCACAAAATTAAAAAAATAGACACCCAAAGAGGCTGCACAAACTAAGCAAGAATGCCACTATAAAGTGATGAAAACTCCATACTCAAAAGAACCAGCTTTTAGCATCTATTACAATGCCGCAATCAACTAGACCTCAATATTAGAAGTTTAGAGATGTCCAAGTTTCAGCTTCCTCAGGCCTTCATGTTACTTCACAGAAATTCTTGCCCATTCTTCTGAATCATTCACATCCTTAGAATTATTCACTGCTTTGGGCAATCAGGACAATCCCACTAAACAGACTATAGATTTGGACATCCAGCTCTCCCAAAAAGAATGTGTATTTAAAGCGAAGAATAAATTTTAAAATTATGTAACAACTAAAAGTGCAGCCTAAAATCCTGGCTTAATGCAAATATCAGCATTATTCAAGCTCGAAAACCAATTAATACAAGAAAGAATGACAAAGTTATAAACCACAGTGCATGCCAGTGTCAGATACTCCCCTAGCATATTAATGTATTTTAAGACAGGAATTACCTCAATTTGCCTACGGGTCTTTGCAACATCAAGTGGACATGTAGCAGCAGCAGCAAGGCTCCCAGCAAGAAAACCAGCAGAAAAATTAGCCCCAAATACACTGACTGCATTAGCTTCATCTCCAACCAGACCTAGAAGCCGCCTTCTTACCTATAACAGATTTTTGGTGTCAAAACTCATTACACAAAATACATACACACAGCTCAGAAAGACTTCAAGGAGGGGGCTCGCACTGGTTCCAGGGTTGACCAGCAGATTGCAGAGAAAGGAACATCACGAGCAAGTTGAGCCCCAAGGCCCGTCCACAAGAAGCGGTAGCTTGGCACTGCACCAGAAAAATTAAATGACCAAACATGAACAATAAAATACAAAGAAACTAAATAGAGTTTTCCATGGACACAAAAAAGGGAGATCCCCTTCGAGGTGACAAAAACACAAACTTTGTTAAGATTCTCTAACTCAAAAAAGAAAGAAAATGGCATGTAATTTTCTTAAGGTAAAGAAGTATCATTAACTAGAGCTCAGCACAAAAAATCCACTAAGGAGAGATCAAATGTCCTGTGAGGTTGTCTAAAAATAACTCAATAGCTTAGTTTTCTAAGGAAAAGAAGACCAAAAAACATGAATTGTCAATGCAAATTAATGAGACTTATCTTTAACGGTATATTGAGGAAATCAACTTACAGCTGCTATTGATGCTGGTTGTACTCTTGACCTGAGAGATCATATCAATTAAAGTCTTCAAGACACCAGGAGGCCTTTTATCTCCGTTCACATGCTTAAATGCCTAAAAAAAAAGGAGAGCATAATTATGCAGTTCAAAGAAGTTGAAACATGCACGAAAGGAGCGAATCACAATGCAGCCAATATAGAAGTACCTGCATACGTGTTCTTGCAAGCTCAACAGGATAGCAACTAGTGCAAGCTAAAGAACGTGCCAGTGAACCAGCCACCAAAGGAGCATAAGGCGTTAAGCCTGGAGCATTGCGTGCCGTAAATTCCTCTAGTTTGTTGCAGAAAATGTCATAGCATGGCAAGTAGATACCAACCTGTTTCCGAAACAAAAACCCTTATTTGAACTGAGAATACAGGATTCATTCATGGAATAACATAGATGCTAAAGATGAGGCAAATAGCTGCCTGAAGTTTTTGGAAGTTGCCACTCAAAACTTACAGTGGGCACCGCAAGCGCTAAGCCAGCATTTGTTCCTCTCCAGAGCCCAGAAAACCCTTCCTACGAAAACATACAAGGATATATGTCTAAGCAACTAGTCATGAAACATGTAATCAGCAGTGCTGGACAAAACACACACACACGGAGACATATGCACTAAAGCCATTCTTTGCCTCTGCAGATTTTTTTGATGAGGTACCACCAATCTACCAACCTGTCGAATAATTTTGTAGAAAACATCAAGTGTCCCTTTGTAATGGAAACAATCGGGCGGGCACATTGCTACTGTACCATGAACCCCAGCACGGGTGCAAGAGGGAGAACACCTCAGGTCAGCAAACATCTAGCAAAACATTGCATAGGGTAAGCCAAACTTCACTGCCTGAACACAAATGCATTAAGACTGCACGTAGCCCACTAGAACCAAATGCACATTACATATGATATGTCCACTACAATTAATTATTACCCTGAGGGAGAGCAGTCGTATGAATTCCACTTTGACAGTATCAGTAACAGTACAACACTCTTTGGGGGTTAAGATATGATGGCAAACAAGATGACGGTTTTAAAACGAAAATTAGAAATCTAGTTTGAAACTTCAGCATTTCATCATGTTAAACCTGGCACTTCCGGTATGCCACTAAAAGTCACATTCATATTATAATCAAGTTCAGATTTAAAACTAAATCACTACAACTGAATCCAAATTTAACACAAACTGATCAGAAAACATGTTCAATTTGACACGAATAATTGTGCACCAACGAAATCATGACATTATGCTCACAAAGCTAGCACAAAGGATTAAAGTAATTTATATTGGCATAATAACAAAAAATAAAACTGAGGTTAACGTTTTGTTGCATTAGTTCAGAATGCTGCATTCAGAAATGTACCATGATGCTGTTTAAAGATATCTTGTAAACCACCAACAACATAAGGATTGAACATTCTTGAGAAAAAGATATGAAATGGCATTCACAATTAACAAGAAAAATGCAAAATGTAGTGGTTTATATAAGATAGATAAAAATTAGGTCCACAGAGAGTACCAGAGAACATAGATGACCTGGTGGGCTGGACTTTTGGAATCATTAGAATGTGACTTTGTGACGCTCAAATTAGCAAAGCGACTAAAACAAGCTAAATTCTGAAAGCAGTGACATGAGCAATAGCATATGTACCATGTGGGGTCCAAACAATGCCATGCGACTTGTGATATTACTCAATGGATGTGTGTAGGGGACTCCAGCAGCTTGTGCCTGCAATCTTGTCTGGATAACATTATAAACAAGCAAATCATCAATGAAAGAAAGGGGAAAAATTACAACATAAAAAAAAGGAGAAAACCTGAAATTCCTAAAAGTACAAATTAGCTTTCCGTTCGGCACCCAAAGAGACCAAAGAAAACAAATAAGATGGGTCAATAAAACCAAATCTTACTTTCTTTGGACTTTGGAGTCAGCATGAATGCCTATACCAGTAAGGATACAATTATAAAAGGAAGATACACTATTCATAGGATCTATAGTTGATCCAATTATGGTTCATCGCCAATTAGGAACTAGATGTGCACCGTATCCTAACTTACTTCAGTAAAAACTAGCAACAACAAGAACAGTCTCAATTGCAATCATCTGGCTAACTCAGCCTAAAAAAGGCCACTTGACCACAAACAGAATATCCAAATATATTTGTATCCTCTGAAGAGACCACAATGACACTAACTAAATGAATAAAATCAATAAAGAAAAGCACCCAAGTAAAAGAGGTACCTTAGCCACATCAAGGGGGTTGACCAAAACAGCAGATAGAAATGCTGCACCAGCGGCAGAAAATGCACGCTCTGGCAACCCCAATTTGCCATCGATAGAGATATCCGAATGGTGCTTAAGTGAGATTCCCGAAGCTTCAATTCCATCAACAATCATCGTAGATCCAGACATCAAAGAGACATTGTTATCGAATTCGGTCATCCTCGAACACTGCTCGGCAGGGGCCATCCATGGATTTTCAGGGTGCTTCAGTTCGCCTGCCATCCTCCCTTTAAAACTTCTCCTTTTTCCCAAAACGGAATCTTTTTTTAAGCCAGAGTTGAAGATGGAACCTGCCTGAAATAAACAATACAACAGAATGTCATGCCATTTGCAAGTTGACCCATTACAATAGGGCAACCACTTCGACATCTAGTTACCGCTAACCTAACTGACTCTGATACGGTCTCCAAATTTGATTCTTTTATGACGAATCAAACCACTAACGGTGGAGGAAAAAACATGCTAACTAACCATTTTCATTTTTAGAACTGGCATTCATTCATAAAATAAAATTAGGAAAAATATTTTAAAACAAGAAACATTCCTTATTCAAGAACGAATGATATATCAAATAAACTATCGCGAATCCCTGCTTTCCAATTCTAAGCTAAAACGCAGAAATCTCAGTATCCTTATGATTAAAGACACAATCCCACATACACAATTCGGAAATAAAAATAGTGGGGAGAAAAAAAAAACATTAGCAAACCCTAGAAAAACGTATAAAATTAAAGCGAAGATAAACAAAGTCGAAAATGTATAAACCTTCACGATGATCCGAGTTTACATTCAGAGGCTAGTAGCGATATGAGTGAAAAGCATAGCACTTCGTCATCCTTTTTCCCTTTTTGCCAGGTATAGCACTTTGTTATCTAATGGGATGGTTTTTTCCTTTTTTTTTTCTTTTTTTTCGGTGTTCTTAGTTTTTATTTTTGGTATTGGTATGTCGGAGCAGTATATTTCCGAGTTCCTTGGAGAGAAGGAAACGGCACTCGCCCCACCACACGGAGGAGAGAGAGAGAGAGAGAGACAAAATAGAAGTCTCTCGATTTAGGGCTACGTTTGGCTTTCCAATTAGAAATTTTGTTTTTCTTTTTTTTTTTTTTCTATAACAACAAAGCTTCTCTTGTTTATGCCATTGATGTGACTTTGAGGTGTATAGAAGCGTAAAATATTGACAGATTTCTCTCATTTTTCAGTTTCATTACTTTTTCTTCCTTTGACCATCTATTTTTCAACATTTACGCTCTTTTATTGAGATCAAAATGATATTGATTTAATGTTTTTTAATACTTTATTTTTATCCTCTCTTGTAAATTTTTGATGTTCAGTGATTCTATTGAGGTCCAACTTGAATTAGAATTGTAAGAATTCATATAGACAATCACTCTTCTATTCGTTATTTTTTTATATATATAAGATTTAAACACGAATCATCGATCATTTCAATCAACAACTATTGATATTTTTTAGTACTCATAAATTATAATTGAGTTAACATATTTAGCCTTTTACATGTATTGATGGTGGGTGTAGTATTTACTGAACTGAATAAAAGATAGAGTTCAAATTTTTCTTAAGTTAATCCAATCATCCAAATTTATGGTGACAGTAAAACTATAGCACCCGCCTCTCTTCTTTTTTTTTCTTTTTTTTTTTTCCTCGTTAGTAACCGCGGCCTTCCACATATTCATTTTCGCTAGCAATAAATTTTTTTTTATTTAAATTTTTATTTATTTTAAAATACGAATTAGTTATATTTTATGTAACAGTGTGCTTGTATTCAAAGGGCAACCCACAAAATCTATCTTGTTTCAGTTTTTAATCATTTTTATGATGTACCTTCTATATATATATATATATACACACACACACACGCACACATTTAATATGAGATGCCAAGCATAGTTTTCTCCTCCGTTACATACAATGCCTAACGCATTCAAATGAAGGATGAAATTTGTAATTTTAGTTGTTATTTTCGTGATTAATTTATCCTTTAATTTTGTAAGTGGCACAATACTTTATGTTGTTTAAACATGTCTTTGCGATTAGTTTTTTCTTTCGTTCGAGTGTGTGCTTACTTTGTATTATTAAATGGAAACATGATTTTCAATGTTTAATCGTACTTTTCAAAAGAAAAAAAAAAAAGGCATTCATTTTACATGTCTATGAATGATATCCCTCAGATCAACTCTCAAGATATTCGGATAAAATGTCAATGGATAGGTTAGAATCATAAGATGCCAATGGATGGCTAAACACTAAACCTAAACTTCATGGTTGATGATAAGATTGAAATGTACCACTTACTGTGTACGATGAATCCAACCGACTCATTAACCTAATAAAGTTAATTTAATTAAGGGTTTATTGAATAAATTTAAAAGAAAATAGTTTTTCAAGCTATGTTTTTTATAATATATATATTTTTAAAAGTAAGTAATTTTTCATTTGGATGCAATAATTAAAAATGATGTGTTTTTATAAACTACTTTAAATAGTTTCTTAAAAAAAGTATTTCTGGAGCTTTTGTCTGACTTCTACTTTTACCAAAAAAAAAAAAAAACAAACAAACACACTTTTTTTAGACTAAAATACTTTTTTTTTAAATAAATTATTCTCTTTTTTATGTTTTTTGAAAAAAAAAATCTATTCAAATGGGCTCTAGAGCTCATGTGCTCTTACTCAAAATGCATTACTAGTAATTTGGCACGCCCGATATGTGTGTATAATAAAAAATATAGTATAATTTAATGACATACTAAATTTCTTGTAATATGTATTCTATCAAAATATTTTTAACTATTTTTAATAGATCTATAAATTAGTGATAAGTAAAAATAAAATAATTTAAAACAAAAAATAAAAATTTACAAAGAAAGTTAAAAATAAATGATATTAAAGAGTATTGTAAGATGAAAGAGGAGAAATAGGGGGTAGAGAAAGAAGTGAGACGATAAAAAAGAATGTGAAAGAAAAAAAGATAAAGATAAATAACAGACAAAAAAACATGTGACCAAAAATAGTTATTAAAGGGTCACCCCATTGATTGATAACGGCGAATAAACAAATTACGCCACAAATTAAACAGCACATTGGATGAACTTGAAAACCTTAATAGGAAAAGAAAATGTTCGATTTCTCACCAGCATACAACCCTAATCTCTTTTGGACAAACAGGTGAGTATCAAATATATAGCTCAATTAATATCTGAAGAACAACAGACAAAGCTAAAGCTAAAATAATAACAATATCACGCTTTAGACCAGTCTATTGTAGGTCTGAGTGGATTATGAGCTCTTAAGATACATCAGGACATAGATGAAATCAAGTAATTAGCAGTAATTAGAGTTCGATTGGCTGTTAAGCTGCCATAAACCTAGCTATTAACAATCAAACATATTCCTTGATTTTCACAATGCTCAAGATTATCCTATGGAGATACCACACCTATCAATTTCTTTTTTCTAGCTCGTTTGTCTCTACCTCGAAAAATCATATTCGAATGTACGTACAACACAACCATGATATCATTGAAAAGTGTTAAATTACGTACTTTAAGTGATAGAAAGGACATAAGACTTTCTCTCTCTCTACTTTCTCCCTCTTAGCAAATTCTCTCTAGTTTTTCGGCCCTTTGGCCGGCTATGGGTGTGGCTTCGGCCACACCGCCCCCTAAACAGCCGGACTTAACCGGCCGATCATACGCCGGCGTAGCTGCTGCTCCGGCAGCCGATCCGTTCGCCCCCGATGCCCGCGAACGCAAGAAGAATTTTGATCTCACGACGTTTAAACCGGTGGGCAGTGTTGTGGATCACAACGGAGAGAAGATCGCCGTCTTTACCCCGAAGGAGAAGGATTCGTTATGCGAGGTTTTTCAATATGCGTTGATTGGCAAGTTTTCTCGTGGTCGTCCATCTATGCATCATTTACGCTTTATGTTTACGGAAATGAATCTGAAGGGGAGATTCAGGTTAGTGTGGATTAATAATACTCATATTTTAATTCACCTTTATGCTCATGATGATTATTCACGTTTGTTCATGAGAAAAGTGTGGTATTTTCGTGGATTTCCCATGCGTGTGTTCAAGTGGACTCCGGATTTTAATCCAAATCAAGAGTCCCCGATTTCTCCCGTGTGGTTCAAAGTTCCGGAGTTGCCATTTCATCTCTTACCTGTTCCGGCCTTATACGTAGTTGCAGCGTGTATTGGCCACCCTTTACGTGTTGATGAACCAACCGCTGATCTTACTAAGGTCACTGAGGCACGAGTGTGTGTGGAGATTGACATTACCAAACCCATCAAGAAGTCGGTTAAGGTGAGGGATGGTGATAGATTTTTCGAGCAACCTATTGTGTGTGAAGGGGTTCCTCCGTATTGTCAAAGATGTTGCCGGAGGAATCATAACTCGCGGGAATGCAAGCTGTATGACCATGATGATTCGTTGGAGTCGGATAATCTTTTGCGAGGAGATTTGCGTGATTTTTTACAAGGAAAAAGAAAAGGCAAAGAAGTGGTGCAAGGGGATTTGGATGCTCCATCATTACAGGCTGCACAAACAGATTCACTTCAGCTGCTGCCACAGGAAACAGCAGCAGTTTCTGGTAGCTTTCCAAAAACTGCTACCCAGATTCCGGTCACTGCTGCCCAGTTTCCTGTGGCTGCTGCCCAGAATTCGCCGGCTCCTGTCCAGCCACACGGGGTGGCTGATTTTCCGCGTAATGGCCAGGTTCTTGACGTTATTTTTGGGGGGGTTTCTCGCAAAGATGGCAGGTTGCACGTGGACGCCCATACAGCTGCTGATACTCATAAAAATCCAGACCATTTAAGGGCTGATCTTCCCATTTCTCTCTCCAGCAAAGGCGTGATTTCAGGGCTGCACCTGGACGTGAATATGGCTCCCTGTTTGGAGCAAAATCAGGAGCAAAGTAACTCACCACCAGCTGCTGTTTCTCACGAGAAAGAGGTGATTGGGGGTCCTAACGGCTCGGGTTTTGATGGAAGGGTTGACCCTCACATTCCGGATCATGTTCCCTTTTGTACAGCTGCAAATTTGAGGGAATTAGCCGTTATTAATTCACCACCAGCAGCTAATTTGGGACAGCAGTTGGGCATGAATTTGGACGCTGATTTGGTTACCCACTCAGCTTCAACTTCGTCAACTTCGCCTAATCATGCCCCCGTGGCTATTGATGTGGCAGGTGGTGAGATGGCCCCTCATTTGGGCTTCTCCTCTCAAGGGAACACGGCCCAAGACTTGCATAATGCTCTGGACCAGGCGGATTTGGGCTCACATTGCAACACTCAAGCCTTTGAAAGTGGGCTTGATGTGGTTGTGGATGCCATAGTTGATAGGGCCTTAGTTCGCACTAAAAAGAAGAAGAAAAAGAAGAGAAATCGGGCCAAAGAACACATTAAAAGCAGGCTTCAAGTGGGCTCCCTGGATTTTGAGACAGGTAATGCTTTCGAGGAACCAGGGGGTGTTACTGTAATTTTGGAACCTGACCAACAACAAAACCTGGTCGGGGAGGGTGCTGTAATTTCTGCAACTGTCCAGCCAGCAGAACTTTTGCAAAGGGGAGATTGTAACTTATCTGAGTCACCAGAGGGTGTGCGTGTTATT
The DNA here is from genome assembly GCA_026212405.1 of Petrea volubilis. NCBI lineage: Eukaryota > Viridiplantae > Streptophyta > Magnoliopsida > Lamiales > Verbenaceae > Petrea > Petrea volubilis. The sequence goes on from CM047877.1 coordinate 20,763,597, forward strand.
TCTACAACAGCCCCACAAGCACCAAGGGAGGGTGCTGTAATTTTTGAAACCCTAGTTGGGGAGGGCGCTGTAATTTCAGAAACATCTTCACAGGTCCAGCGTCCAGAATTTTTGCAGGGGGAACTTTGTACTTTTGCAGACCTGGGAGGGGATGGCAAGGTAATTTCGGTACCTGCCCCAGAAAATGGCACAATGACAAGGGATGTTGGTGTATTTTCTTCTAAAGTTCGTGACCATATCAACATAGCAGGGGGTGTTGCTGTCATTTCCGAACTTGCCCAAAATATACACAGGGATGCTGCTGCTCCCAACAATGCACACCAAGAAGATTTTTCCCCTCCCATTCCGGCACAAAAATTTGTTGATTCCACGGAAGTGTGCACCACAAACGCGGATTCAAAGGACATTTCTCATTATTCGAATGCATCGTCAAGTCCTAAGGATATTCTTCCTACCCGTCATGAAACATCAGAAGATCATAAAGAGTTTGTTAAGTCAACCGAAGCCCTTCTCAACCGGCCAGGCCCGTCCAATGACCGTTTGCTTGAGGCCCTTGTGACAATGCGTCCCACCAAACATTTACGATCCTTATCTGGGGGGTGTACGCCCCAGAGTTGGTGTCCGCCGCGGGACGATCTCTTCTCGGCACGAGTTCATAACCCGTATGTGGACTCCGATGATTGGACTTCATACCACGGCTCCGACGATTTGGACAACCTCAAAGATGTTTTTTATTATTGATTTCTTTTAGATCTTAACTATGATGTATGGGAGTAATACTCCAAATTTTACTTACGCACGTTGATGTGTAAGTTTTTGTGTTTCTGTGTTGATTTCCTTTTTAATAAAGGGGTGGGGTCCCTCTGAAAACCCTACGGCCTCGAGCTGTTTTTATCAAAAAAAAAAAAAAAAAAAAAAAAACACAACCATGATATCATCCCAACACAACAAAAGCAACAGTTAAAACAAACTCACATTGATCATGGCCTCAAACAGCATCTCTGTACTAAATGCCCTTGATAACGCCCGAACAAAATGGTATCATGCAACTGCAGTTGTCATTGCAGGAATGGGATTCTTCAAGGATGCATACGATCTGTTTTGCATCTCTACCGTGTCCAAACTCTTAGGACAAACTTATTATACAACCCGCCCATGGGGAAGCCCGGAAGGCTTCCTAACAGTATAACAATTTGGTTGTTAGTGTTGGCCCTGTGGGAACGGTAACGGCCGGCTATTTTTTGGCTATCTAGGTGATAAACTAGGCTGGAAGAAAGTTTATGGGGTGACTTTGATTCTCATGGCCATTTGTGCCATCTGTTCGGGCTTGTCGTTTGGGTTCAGCGCAAAAGCTGTTATGGAAACACTCTGCTTCTTCAGATTCTGGCTTGGCTTTGGCATTGGAGGCGACTAACCTCTCTCAGCCACTATCATGTCTGAATATGCTAACAGGAGAAAACACGGGCTGTTTTTGCCATGCAACGAGTGGGGATCATCTTTGCAGGTCTTGTTTCCATGATCATTGCCAAAATCATTCAGGATTAATTACTGTGAGGGTCCCAAGTTTAACAAAGAGCATGTTTTCTCAACCGAGCCGGAAGCTGACTACGTGTGGAGGACTGTGCTGATGTTAGGTGCTGTTCTAGCACTCCTCACGGCGCTGATTGAAGGCAACGTCAAGCAAGCAGCCGCAGATATGGGCAGGGTGCTTGACATTGAAATCAAGGCTGTTCATGACAAAGTAGCTCAATTTAATGCGGCCAATGAATATACATTGTTCTCAAGCAAGGTCTTCAGGCACCACGGGAAGCATTTGTTTGGGACAAAGTCAACATGGTTTCTATTGGATATCGCATTCTACAGCCAGAACCTCGCCCAAAAAGACATTTTCCCCACAATGGGACTCACGAACCAACCTGAAGACGCCAGTGCGCTGCGAGAAATGTTTGAGACATCACAGGCCATGTTCGTGATAGCGCTACTGGGCACATTCCCCAGCTACTGGTTCACAGGCCTTCATTGATAACCTTGGGCGTTTCTTCATACAGTTGGTGGACTTCTTCATGATGTCAGTTTTCATGTTTATAATGGGCGTGAGATACGATTATCTCAAGGAAAAGAAGCACAAATGGACCTTCGCAGCACTTTATGGACTCACCTTCTTCTTCGCCAACTTCGGCCCGAATAGCACAACCTTTGTTCTCCCGGCGGAGCTTTCCCGACGACAGTTAGATGATTGGTACGTTTGGAATACAGAGCTACACACAAGATGGAGAATTCCCAAAGATGAAGAAAGCGATGATGCTTTTGACTTTTACAAACATGGTGGGATTTTTCTGGCGACAGAAACAATGGGGCGGTCCTTGGAGGAGATTTCCGGTGAAGATGCTGGCTATGCCCAGATGACCGGCCGGGCAATTGGTGAGAAGGTTTGAGGTAAAAAGAGGCAGGTCATCACTTGGGCTTCAAGAAATTATGCCATTATACTTTCAGCTTCAGCAATGCTGTAATTTTTTGTTTTTTATAATACAATTCATTTAAAACAACCAATAAATGTCAATCAAAACGATATACACACACATTCACCCAAGTAGAAAAGTACAATAAAAGGGTCCAAAATCAGATTCTCAATTTAACCAATTTTAAATCCCCATCATTCAACTAAAGTCCAGCAGCGACAATGTTGTAATTAGACTCATTAAGTTGACTCATGACTTAAGGTCTACCTTGTTGTAGCTTATAACATACGAGGATCCATTATGATAGTACAGAACACATGTAGAAAATGAGATACACGATAGTTATGTCTCAAATTCTCGCACATCTAATTTAGTGGAATACATAAATGAAATAGAAAGCAACAATAAGCAATCCCACATGCGAGGAAAAGATTCAAAATCTTAAATGTTTCTAAGGGAGGTAATTAGTTGTTGGGCGTATTTGATAAGAGTGAAAAAATTAAGGTATAATTTAATTAAATTTTGATTTTTGATAAACTAAAACGATAAATATATTTAATTTTCTATACGAATATAAATGTTTTAGTATTCATTAAGCAGTTTGATAGTAGAGACAAGAGAGAGAGGAAAGAGATTTAGAAAGATTTTCAGGAACTCTTTTGTTTTTTGTTTTCTTCTTCTTCTCCACCCCCGCACCCCCCGCCCCCCCTCTCTTGGTGGAACTCCAGTAGGTCTTTTGGGGAAATAACGTAGAAGATTGATTGTTTTGAAAAATTGTGGCTTTGGTGTGCATTATTATGCAATTTGCAACGAGTGTGGCTAGCAATTAACAAATATCCTCAAATTTGCGGTTGAAATAACATAGGGATCTATATTAGTTTTTTGTGAAAATTTTCAAACGCAAATACTGCTAAATGTTTATTAATCATTTAGGGATCATTGGTCATGTTTGGAATAAAGGCATTACCTTTTTTTCTTACAAAGGATTGTTGAGTAAATTTTATATAAGTATATTAATAATTTAATTCAAATACAATTCTCATATAATTTAGAGTGATTGCCTTAGTCTAGGGCCTCTCCTTTCCATTAGGTTAGGAATCCTTGCCAAAATGGCACTAGTTAACATTTTCAAACATCAATTCGACATTATATGCTAGCAGAAAATTACTTTTAGTTACACTAAAAAAAATCAAAATTACCTAAATTTCCACGTATTTCATTACTCAAAAAGTTATGGTCACTTAGAGATGTGGGAAAGTATTGAGAGTTTGTAAAATAGAAAAAGTAACAATTTTTTTTTTAATAAGTCACTGATTGTAGTTAATTTTGAATTGAAAATATTTTGGTCTCACAAATCACCATATAACAAATCCCACTTACACTATCAAGATGTATTAGGATTCACCCTAATATATAGTATTGAGATTTCGAGGTGAGCACCTGATCCCACAAGTTATTTTGTCACATTCATTTGGGAAATTCTAGCCCAAATCGGGTTCAGTCACACCACAACTAATGACGTGCGCATATTTTATACTTGCTACGTAATTTGTTGAGTGTGGTCAAGTTGAGTTTAGATAAGAATTTTTTCCATTCGTGTCCCGGAAACGCTATGACAGCTTATAGCTTTGAGAATTGCAGTAAATAAACCATAATAATGAAAGCACAAATGGTCCCATTATCACCTGATTGGAGACAACTTAACTCTCTCCTTGGACAAGCAGGTAAGTACAAACGCAACCATGAAATAAGCATGATTAATACCTGAAAGACAATAACAGACAAAGCTTAAGATAAGACAAATATCGCGCTTTCAAGCAGTCTATCATAGCTCTCTTTTACCGATGACAAGCGCTAAGACATATCAGACTACAGATGAAACCAAATTATTTAGCTGTAATTAGTGTGTATTTAGTTGTTAAGCTAATCGTCCATATTAACAATCAAACAAATTTCTTGATTTCCACAACGCGCAAGGATATCCTGCTCAGATGCGAGACCAATCAATTTCTTGTTATAAAACATCGGTCTAAACGGCATAATTAAGCTCCTTTGGTCTTACTCCACAAATCTGATAAGTATATATACAGCACAACTACACAACCATTACATTATACAAACACAACAACAGTAAAAAGAAAACTCACATTGATTAAGCAATGGCCTCAAACAGCATCTCTGTGCTCAACGCCCTTGATAACGCCAGAACACAATGGTACCATGTCACTGCAATTGGCATTGCAGGGATGGGATTCTTCACGGATGCATATGATCTGTTTTGCATCTCCACTGTGTCCAAACTCTTAGGCCGAATTTATTACTACAACCCCACAAAAGACCAGCCTGGAAAGCTTCCTCACAGCATCAACAATTTGGTTGTTGGTGTTGCCCTTGTGGGAACACTATCCGGCCAGCTGTTTTTTGGTTATTTAGGTGATAAACTAGGCCGAAAAAAAGTTTATGGGGTGACTTTGATTCTTATGGCCCTTTGTGCCATCTGTTCCGGCTTATCTTTTGGATACAGTGCGAAAGCTGTTATGGGGACACTCTGCTTCTTTAGATTCTGGCTTGGCTTCGGCATTGGAGGTGACTACCCTCTCTCAGCCACAATCATGTCTGAGTACGCCAACAGGAAAACTCGTGGGGCATTTATCGCAGCTGTTTTTGCCATGCAAGGAGTGGGGATCATCTTTGCAGGTCTTGTTTCCATGACCCTTTCCAAAATCTTTCTGGATTACTACAAGGGTCCGAACTTTATCAACGAGCATGTTTACTCAACCGAGCCAGAAGCTGACTACGTGTGGAGAATTGTGCTGATGCTCGGTGCTCTCCCCGCACTCCTCACATTCTACTGGAGGATGAAAATGCCCGAAACAGGTCGTTACACGGCACTGATTGAAGGCAACACCAAGCAAGCCGCTGCAGACATGGGCAGGGTGCTGGACATCGATATCCAGGCTGATCAGGACAAAGTAGCTCAATTCAATTCAGCCAATAAATACAAATTGTTTTCAGATGAGTTCTTCAGGCGCCATGGGTGGCATTTTATCGGGACCATGTCAACATGGTTTCTACTGGATATCGCATTTTACAGCCAGAACCTCACCCAGAAAGACATTTTCCCCGTAATGGGGCTTACGAACACAGCCCAAAACGTCAGCGCGCTGAGAGAAATGTTTGAAACATCGAGGGCCATGTTCGTAATCGCGCTGCTGGGCACATTCCCCGGCTACTGGTTCACAGTAGCCTTCATCGAGAAAATTGGGCGTTTCTACATACAGTTGGTGGGCTTTTTCATGATGTCGGCTTTCATGTTTATAATTGGCTGGAACTACGACTACCTCAAGAACAAGGACCACAAATGGACCTTCGCGGCCCTTTATGGGCTCACGTTCTTTTTGCCAACTTCGGGCCAAATAGCACAACCTTTGTCCTCCCAGCGGAGCTTTTCCCGACGAGGGTTAGGTCCACCTGCCACGCTTTCAGCGCAGCCGCAGGGAAGGCGGGGGCTATGGTCGGGGCGTTTGGAATACAAAACTACACGCAAGACGGCAATGTGCATAAGATCAAGAAAGCAATGTATCTTCTGGCTATTACGAACATGTTGGGATTTTTCTGTACTTTTCTATTGACGGAAACAAAAGGGCGGTCATTGGAGGAGATTTCCGGTGAAGATGGTGGCTATGCGGAGGCGGAGATGACCGGAAAAACGCCAGAGGGCCGGTCGGAGAATTGGGGCGATGATTCAAGGAACTAATCTAGGTTGAGATAAAAACCCGGCACCGGCAGGTCTATCACTTGGGCTAGAAAAACTTATGCTATTAGAGCTGTAATGTTGGAACAATCAAATTTGAATTTTGTGCAATCATGAATGTTTTTGTGTTCAATCGAGTCGTGTGTTTGTTCAAAGGAAAAAATAAAACTGAAGTGAATGTAAGCTGATTTGCTTCTATATATTTGATTTTAAAATGATAATCAGATAAATTACAGACCAGGTGATTTTTAGCAGACATTAGACACAACGTGCTACTGGTGAATGAACATTAGAGTTGGGGTTCGGGGTTTGGCCATTCAAGTTGGAGGGTACTTTGGGGTTCTCAAAATTTTCAATTTTTTTTTATTTTTTTTTCATTTCTTTGGTAATTTATTCTCTTGAGGGCTTTTAGGACAATGTATTCTTTTTTTTTTTTGGACAATCTATTCAGAGTACAAGAAAATCAAAAGAAACCAAAGGAAAATTCCGGCAAAATTACCACAGAGCAGTTGCCAGAAAAATCTTCCAGCTAAATAGCTGGAAGTTTGCCCAAAAAAATTATATATATTTTTTTAATTTTTTAAACATAAATCGAACGAAAATTTTAGCGAGAATTCCACCATAAAAATCAAGAAAAATATCCAACTGAAATTCCGCTGGCCATGCTTAGCATTAAATAAGATGAGTTCTTTATATTAGAAAAGAAAATATCCTCCATGTCATATCATTAATTATACTTGGCACGGCTTTTGCACCACATTCAGTGGAGGTTGGTGGATATGGATATGCCTACTTGTTAGGGGTCAATGATAATCTTTATGTTAGATAGTCTTTGAAGAACCATACCTAAGGGACTTCAAAACCCTTCGGCCCTCGAACACTATCCATCCTCAAGTGCCTTTGCGGGCGCACTTGGGCACTTGAGGTGTCAGGCCTCCTATGGCCTTGAAACCGCTTCTCGAGGGGTATCGGGGCAACCCTAAATGGGGTATCCTCAAACTTACTTAATAGTAGCTATCCTGGGGTCTTGCGGTGAACCACCCGCATTCTTTGGCCAAGGGGCGAAGCGTGGGCCTCAAAGGGAATATTTTTGAGGGTCTTTCTTCCACTTTGAGGGCTCAATGGTTTAAATCTAATGTTTAGATTATTTTTGGGCTATTGCAGCGTGATGTGTCCTTCAATCCTTCAACAACTAATGATGTGTTTGGCTTTGTGAGGGTGTGACACATCAATATTGCATATATACGCATAATAAACACACACACACACACACACACACACACACACACATGTATATATATACATATATATATATATATATACATATCATATGTACGGTACGGTAATAGGAGGAGGTGGCTTTCTCATTGGCGAGGAGGTGGCTTTCTCATTGGCAACGAGATGGGTCGGTGGCTTGTTGGTTGTGGTGGTAATGAAAGAAATGTCCCTATAAGTATATTCACTATTATACTTTTTTTTAAAATAAAATTAAATTTACTTATCTCATATGGCAGGTAAGTCCTTTTAATTTATAAAAATTATAAAATAAATTAAAATTTAACGCTATTTTTATATTATATATTATTTGAATAAATCCATTTTTCTTTTTATTTTAAATTATAAAATTGCAGTATAAACCCTATTTTTATTTTAACTATATTCAAACATTATTTTTTATTTTTTTTAAAACAATCAAATGATTCTTAAGGGAATTTAAAGTTTGTTTATAACAATAGGAAAATTTTCGGTAATTTTTTCAAAAATATTCATCATCTATTTTTTTTATTGTTTCATTTTATGAAAATAATAAATAAAATCTTAAATACTAAAAATGAAACTTAAAAATAAATTAATAGAAATAATTAAATATCCCTCCTCTCTCTCTCTCCCTCTCTCTCTCTCTCTCACACACACACACACGCACACACACAAAAACAAAGACGTGGTCTTCTTTTTCTTTCATTTTCTTTTCTTTTTCTTTCTTTTTTTCCATCTCTTCATCATCATTAACCCTCTTCCCCCTCCTCCCAAGTGCCATGCCTCCTTCCTCCTCATCATATATTTTTTTTTTTTCATTTTATGAAAATAATAATAAAACTTTAAATACTGAAAATAAAACTTAAAAATAAATTAATAGAAATAATTAAATCTCTCTTTCTCTCTCTCTCTCTCTCACACATACACAGACGTGGTCTACTCTTTTCTTTCTTTTCTTTTCTTTTTTTTTCCATCTCTTCATCATCTTTAACCCTCTTCCTCCTCTTGAGTGCCATGCTTCCTTCCTCCGCTCCACCGATCTAAAGTCCCAAGAAACCACTATCAAGATCTTCCTGATCCATGCCCAGAAATTTCGAATTTAGAGGAAATATTTTCAAAAAAATTAGTTAATAAAAAATACAAACCCTTTTTTTCTTCTTTTGTTTCACCTTATTCCTCCTCAAGTTCTTTTTTTTCCATCGCTTCATCATCTTTAACCCTCTTCCTCCTCCTCCTCCTCCCAAGTGCCATGCCTCCTTCCTCCTCTCCATCGATCTAAAGCCCCAAAAAACCACCATCAAGATCTTCATTGACCCACGGAGGGGTGTGTATGTGTTTGTGGGTGGGTGTGGGTGGGTGGGTGTTGGTATGAGATTATTATATGTATATGTATATGATAAGCATAAGAGCAGATGACGTCGTTTTGCTACGAAGGGAGGAATTCAGTGTAATTGGTTGGAGAAACCCATGGTGCACTCGGGCGACGAAAATACAAAAGTCCAAATCCAAATTGGACTCCTCACCCTTATATATATGTGTAATGTAATATATATTTAAAAGATATTGGTGGAATATTTTGCCTTTTTTTTTTTGCAATTATTTTCAGGCCAAGTTTTTTGGATAGGAAGCAACTCAAGAGCTCCACTCCCGGATTTTATTTCTCTCTTTATAACTTTATCCCGAATACAATCGGGGCTTTGTCCGCCCCAATCATCAACTAATTGTAAGTTACAAGAGGCAAACCTAGCTAGAAGGTGTGCCGCTCGATTCGCAGACCATCGTACATGACTAAAAGAAATTTTCCTGAAGCAACTACTTAGTAGAATGATCTCCTCGATGGTATCCTTGTCGGTGGAGATGCGCCGTCTTGAGTCTCGGATAAAAGTGATAGCCCATAAGTAGTCACTATCACTTGCCATCTCAATACACTCACACGGCTGACACGCCATCCATTTAACTCCACCCAAAATTGCTGATAGGTTCATTGATAAATGTGCCATTGTTCCTTGAAAGAGCACTGTTTTAGCACCCACAAAGACTCCCAGGTGATCACGGGCTACCATTCCCAATCCCACAGTTCCCCTTCGTGCGTCCCATGCCGCGTCGACATTACACTTCACTGTGCCGCGCTGTGGTGGCGACCACAACTCCGCAGGTGGATCGGCCTAGACGTTGGGGGCTTCCTCTGCCCATAATTGCTCAAGGTCTTACATGTAGTGGTTCACCCAATGTTGTGTTGTCAAGAAATTCAGGATCCGACCTTCCATATAGAATTTGTTTTTGACTCCCCAAATACTCCACAGCTTGAGGATCAGCCGGGCAAAGCGACACCCATCGGTCTTATTACTCACCATTTGCAACATGGACCGGATGGTATTCGGATGATTGGTTGAATTGAAGGGAGCTCCCAACGATAGAAATGCCGCCTTCGTCTGTGGACAAGCGCAGAAAAGATGGTCGCTCGTTTCTATCCCTCTGCCGCATAAGCTACACTCTTCGTCCACCTCGATTCCCCAACGAACAAGGTTGCACCGTGTAGGAATTCTGTCCCGAACCAATCGCCAAGCCCAAATTCTGATTTTTGCCGGGTATGCTAGCCCTCCAAATGGCCTTATAAATCGGGCAAAGGGACTGGGAATAAAGCAGGCTGTTTGTATCTGCTGCACTATCCATTTTGACACTATGAAAAAGTTTATACGCCGATTTCACTGAATATTATCCCGACGGCTCATGAGCCCAAAATGGTCTATCGTCGAGTAGTACATTAGGCCGAACTTGGCTAATCACCTGCCATCCGTGATCCCCCATCAAAACCATAATCGGATCTACTTTCCATGTCCCCAAATTGTGTAGAGGAATTCTAGCTAGTATCCCGCCGAAAGACTAAATAACATAATGTGCAGGAATTCTACTTGTTCTGTACCGATAAGTCACGACGGGGTACTCTGTTGGAAAATGTGTGTGTGTGTGTATATCTTTTGGTAATGTCGCCCTATAAGACAAGGTTCGAGAGCAGTTTTTGTAAATTCTGTTCACTTTTTTTTTTTTTATATTTAGATTGAAAACGTCAAACAAAATGTTAAATGTCTATTATTTATTTTTGGTACTATCAGTCATGTTTGGAACAAAGGCATTATATATTTTTTGTTTATTAATAAAGCCAAGAATTGTTGAATATATTTTAAATAAGTACATTAATAATTTAAATTAAATACAATTTTTGCATTTTTTTTAACAACTTCTTTTGTCGGAACTCCTCTCTTTTTCCTCTAGGCACATTATTTTTAACAACTTCTTTTGTCGGAACTCCTCGCCTCTTCTCTAGGCCAAAGAATCCTTGACAAAAAGGCACGAATTACATATTTAAACATCATTGTAAACAAATTATCAAGGAAAAATAAAATATCCACAGTATATGCAAACACAAAATCAGAGTTACCTAAATAATCCACTCTTTTATCACTAATAAAGTTATGATCACTTTATAACTAGAGATGTGGGAAGGTATTGAGAGTTTGTAAAATAGAAAAAGTAACAAATATTTTTTAAAAAAGACATTATCGATTGTAGTTAATTTTGGATTGAAAACAATTTAGATTCATATATCACGATGTAACAAATCCCACTTACACTATCAAGATGTCTTAGGATCCATCCTAATCTCAAGTTAGTGTGGGTGTGTGTGTGTTTGTCACATTCATGTCCTGAAAAAGCTATGACAGCTTATAGCTTCGTGAAATGCAGTAATATCTCAAGAATATGCAGCCATGAAATAGCATAATCAATACCTGAAGGGCAATAACAGACAAAGCTTGAGATAAGATAATAATATCGCGCCTTCAAGCAGTCTATTTGAGGATCTATAAGTGGATAACATGCTGAAAGATATATCAGACTATACATGAAATAAAATCATTAGCTGTAATTAGTGTTCATTTAGTTGTTAAGCTAATCGTCCCTACTAACAAACAAACACGTTCCTTGATTTCCACAATGCACGAGGATATGCTACCGAGATGCCACACCTATCAATTTCTTGTTCTAAACCTCGGTCTAAACGACACAATTTAGCTCCCTTAGTCTCTTGCTTCAAAATTTTAATTAGTATATATACAGCACAACTACGCAAACATGATATCATACAAACACAACAAGAAACATCAGTAAAAATAGCAAACTCACATCGATTGAGCCATGGCCTCGAACAGCATCTCTGTGCTCAATGCCCTCGACAACGCCCGAACACAATGGTATCATGTCACTGCAATTGTCATTGCAGGGATGGGGTTCTTCACGGATGCATACGATCTCTTTTGCATCTCCGCTGTGTCCAAACTCTTGGGCCGACTCTATTACTACAACCCCACAACGGGCAAGCCCGGAAAGCTTCCTCACAAAGTGAACAACATGGTTGTTGGTGTTGCCCTTGTGGGAACACTAACGGGCCAGCTATTTTTTGGTTATCTAGGTGATAAACTAGGCCGAAAGAAAGTTTATGGGGTGACTTTGATTATTATGGCCACTTGTGCCATCTGTTCTGGCTTATCGTTTGGGTTCAGTGCGCAAGCTGTCATGGGGACACTCTGCTTCTTCAGATTCTGGCTTGGCTTTGGCATTGGAGGCGACTATCCTCTCTCAGCCACTATCATGTCTGAGTACGCTAACAGAAAAACTCGTGGGGCGTTTATTGCAGCAGTTTTCGCCATGCAAGGAGTGGGGATCATCTTTGCAGGTCTCGTTTCCATGATCCTTTCCAAAATCTTTCTGGATTGCTACAAGGGTCCCAGGTTTCGCGACGACCATGTTTTCTCAACCGAGCCGGAAGCCGACTTCGTGTGGAGAATCGTGCTGATGCTCGGTGCTCTACCTGCGATCCTTACATTCTACTGGAGGATGAAAATGCCTGAAACAGGACGTTACACGGCGCTGATTGAAGGAAACTCCAAGCAAGCAGCTGCAGATATGGGCAGGGTGCTTGACATTGATATCCAACCCGATCATGACAAAGTAGCTCAATTCAATGAGGCCAATGAATACAAATTGCTCTCAGAGGAGTTTTTCCGGCGCCATGGGAAGCATTTGATCGGGACAATGTCAACATGGTTTCTATTGGACATCGCATTCTACAGCCAAAACCTCACCCAAAAAGACATTTTCCCGACGATGGGGCTCACTAGCCAAGCTCAAGACGTGAGCGCGCTGCGAGAAATGTTTGAAACATCGCGGGCCATGTTCGTAATTGCGCTGCTGGGCACATTCCCCGGGTACTGGTTCACGGTGGCCTTCATCGAAACGATTGGGCGTTTCTACATACAGTTGGTGGGTTTCTTCATGATGTCGGTTTTCATGCTTATAATTGGCTGGAAATACGATTATCTCAAGGACAAGGATCACAAATGGACCTTCGCGGCCCTTTATGGGCTGACGTTCTTCTTCGCCAATTTTGGCCCGAACAGCACAACCTTTGTTCTGCCCGCGGAGCTTTTCCCGACGAGGGTTAGGTCCACTTGCCACGCTTGGAGCGCCGCCGCAGGGAAGGCGGGGGCGATGGTCGGCGCGTTTGGAATACAGAACTTCACACAAGATGGAAAGGTTCATAATATCAGGAAAGCCATGTATATTTTGGCTTTCACGAACCTGCTCGGATTTTTCTGCACTCTTCTGGTGACGGAGACAAAAGGGCGGTCCCTGGAGGAGATTTCAGGTGAAGATGGTGGCTTTGCGGAGGCGGAGATGACCGGAAAAAGGCCAGATGGGCGGTCGGAAAATTGGGAGGATGATTCGAGGAACTATGCTTAGTTTTTGGAGCAGAGTGAGGGACAAAACCCAGCAGGTCTATCACTTGGGCTTGGAAAATTGAATTACTAATATTAATATACATGCACTTTAATTTGCAAGATGAAATTAATGCATGGATATTTATATATATATATATAATAAAAAGGGGGCCAAATTGAATAAGAGCTCGATAATGTAGTAATCAGTTTCTTGATCTTCCAAGAAGTGGATGTGTTTCTGGTTTTCCCCTTTTTCTTTTTTCTTTTTCATATCTACCTTTGTTTATGTGTGTGTGTGTGTGTTTCTTTTGATCTTTAATGTTGAAGGATGTAAGAAGAAAACTATGGAATTTGTGAACAATGAGTTTCTTTTTTTCTGTCCTTTTTATTTTATTATTATTATTTTTTTTATTAAAGTAAAACTTGACAGGAAGTTATTCAAGTAGCTAAAAGGGTATTTGCGAACACTAAAAAGAAAGTATTTTTATGTTTTTGACATTAAAAATATATAGAGAGAGTGCTTTGTTTTCTTTCTTATATGCAGAAAAAAATGGGTTAAAATAAATAAAAAATTAGAGCATCTTTGGTGGTTTTTTTTGTTTTTTTTATAGCTTTGTACTTTCAAAACTTAATTATTTTTCTTTCTGTAATTTTGCACTTTTCCTTTTTAAATACTCCCTACTTTTGGCACTATATTTTGTTCTTTTTTTTTTTTTTTATCTCTTGTCACGACTTTAACATCTTTAAAAAAATTTCATATCATATATTTTTTTCTTTTCTTATCTCAATCACTCATCAATACACATGATATATATTAATGAGTAAAGAAAAAGCTATAATATAGTTATATAACGGAGAATCCGAACGCATCTCCTGAGCCGATACTTGCAATGATGTATGGGACGCTTATTCAATTAAATGAAGAAGTCTCCAACGGTTGGACAATGCAATTACGGAATGTATAGTTGAGTCCGCGCACAATTATTAAACGGAATATATTAATTAGTGAAGCTCAAACTATGTCAAAAAGCACGCGATAATTATAAAGCACTACGAAAAATACTAGAAAACCAGTGGATATGCGGTGGGATTCTAGCAAAAATTCCATGGATTTCTAGCGGGAACGAGATTGCCAGAAATATCCTAATCGATTTTTTTGTTTCTGTTGGAATCTATCGACAGTAGAAAATTATTAGATTTTCATTGGAAAAGTTGTTGATAGGGGTGAAGTCAAAAAATTTTGTTCGTTAGAGGGGTGAGAGTGTGTGTGTGTGTGGGGGGGGGGAAGGAAGGGGGGGATTTTATGTTTGAAAAAAAAACATATAAATTTTAATTTAATACAAACTTGAGGGGGGTAACCGCTTCCTCCAAGCCCTCTGGTTTTGTCACTTGCTATAGGACACATGGTAGCCAAATTGGTGACGGAAAGCCAACGGACATGCGGTTGTCGAACTGACGGCTAGAACTCCGCTTGATTATTTGTTTTTTTTATAATTTTCTGAAAACAAAAATTGATGGAAATTGTCATTTTGTCTCGACCGAAATTTTTTTAAAATATGGCGGATTTTTCTGTCAGAAAATGTGTGTTGTTTTGTAGCGAAACATGACGGATGGCGGGGGGGGTGTGGTTTTCTAATATATATTTATTAGAATTTCAAAATTTTGTCCCCCTTAAGATAAACTTTTGATTTTTGTATAAGTTATATAATAAAAATTTTAATTTTCTCTACTCTATTCTATTTATGATGATTTACTTTTGCCAATTCTCATTTACCATAATTAATTAAATTCTTTCTTTTTCCTCTCTTTCTCCTTCTACTATTCTTTTGAAATACTAAAAATGCTATTAATTTTTGCCTCCCTTTTCCATTCCAATTTGAACATCAAAAGTCCTATTAGAATTTTTCTTCTATCTTTCTCTTAAAATAAGAACCTAACAATACATAAACTCTACAATATTAAACATTCTCTTCAAACGCAATATACAATAAGATATTGTGTACTAATTTTGTAATTTATACATTTATTTATTTATTTATTTCATTGTAGATGACTTTTGTATGGAGATTTAAATATTAGGATTGTTGATATGAATTTTGTTGTTTATTTGTTGAGCCATTGAACTTGAATGAATCTAACTAATTTGGGACTCGATATTTAATTGGAGTTGATTTATAGAATGTGATGGCATAGAAAAAAGAGATAAGAAAAAATATTTTTTGAGCTTTGACTGTCTATTTTGATTGTGAGAACAAATAAAAAGGGAATGAAAAATTTATTTTAATAACTTTTGTATTTTGATTATATATCTTTATATAGGTTTGTGTCAATTTTGTTAAATGTTGTTAAAAAATTATTTATTAAGTATTTTTAAGAAGCAACCAATTACCCAATGTATTTGCTTCTTTTGAAATAGATAATAGCTTGTTATGTTTTTTAATATCATTTTTTTTATATATATTATTTTGATCGTAGCACTTTTATATTGATTGTACACTTATAAATATGATAACTTTTGTTATTGTATATGTCAATATTATATAAACTCTTTATATTTATATAGTTTAATAACTAACCCTCCGTTTGGTTTTAGAATTTTGGTAAGGAAAATAGGATGTAAATTTTTTTTTTTTTGTGCTTGAAATGATAGTACTCTATGCTTTTATTTTTGATCTTTTCCATTTTCCTCTCACTTTTCTTCACCAAAATTCTTGTTCCAAACATAGCCTAAATGATCTTGGAAAAGATTTCACTCCCTCAATCGAATTCGTGATCCCACCTTTGTAGTGAAGAGTAAAAATTGGTCGAATCACTACTAGAGTAGACAAATATTGCAATTTGGTAGCAAAATTGGATTAGGCATAATATGAATTCTATAGCATGCACTTGAAATGAGAGTAAAAAAAATTTTGATGACTGAGTTATGTTTTTAATGTCAGGCTAGTGCACGATTTTTTATGAATATTTTGAATAATATATGAATTATATCATAATTATTAAGATACATTACTAAGGAAAACCGTTATGTATCCATTATAAAAAAATTATGAAAAAAAAACGCCCTATAAAAATGTTTTTATCTTAAAAAGTTATGAATTTATTTTTCAATCTACTATATAGTCTATTGTATTAACTTTTCAATTTTTTTAAAGCCCAACATTTAACTTCTCGGCTATATTACACTTATAGTGTGTTTGGCAAATAAAAGAAAATAGAGAGGATATAAAAAGAAGGGAAGGAAGGAAAGAAATTTGGTGGAATTTAATTTTCCACATGATTGTTTGGAAGAGAGGAAAATGAATTGAAAGAAAATAAAAAAATAGTTGTAATCATTTCCCTTCATTTTCCGTCCAATTTTTGGTGAAAAATTGATGGGTCCCACATTATTTTTTTCATTCATCCTACTTTTTCATCCGTAACCAAATGAGGGAAAAATGATTTTTTTTCCCTCTCTTTCTACTTCCTACCCCTTCCATTCATCCCATTTTCTTCCCTGCCAAACAAACCATTAATGACTAGCCAACTTAAAAATGATAATGAATTTCTTGTTTTAAGTTCTTCAAATTGAATTAAATTTTCAAACTTTTTTTTTTGAGAAAGTATTTTTTAATTTAAAAAAGATATGTAGACTATACATATACATATATATATATATATATGTATATTTTTTTTTGAATTTAAAGATTTTTAAAATAGAGTGAGAAAATTTTAAATTTTGAAGTTGAATGAATAAAATGAAAAGATTAAAATATTTTTAGATTATGCTTGACAAATGTTTTGTATATGAATAAATTATTAATATAAAGTAACCAATACAGTATATAATTAAATATCAATAAAAAATTATTCAAATATAGGTTAACAAATCCAAGTTGGTGGAATAAACATCTGAGATGGAAGAATCATTTGTTGAGGTTCTTAATACGACAAATTGTTTTAAGGGGCTTTTAACATATTTTCATAACTTTTTTTAGTAGATATTTAATGACTTCTATTAGTTGGGGTACTAATTTCATAATTATAGAGGACTAATGTATCATTTAAGACAATTGTAAAAATTCATGTACCAAATCCGAAGTTAAAGGCAAAACTTGCGCATTGAAATGATTTTTGTTCATCGAAATGAAGTGTACCAATCCCCACTTTTTTTTTTTTGGATTTTTCGGTTTGGTCACATTTTTTTTACTATGGATATCCAACAACCTTGTGAGAAAGATATTTGACGAATGGTTTTTGGATTAGAATGATTATGTGCAAAATCCCAAAAAAAGTATCATTACATAATTATAATCACCAAAATACCTTCACCCCAAATTTTTGACATGCAATTGGTGTATATTCAGTATATACTAATCAATTACATGATCAATTGATTCATGTATTTATAATATAATTTGTTGAATTTGATCTAATCGAGTTTGAGCAAAATTTTGATCAAACTAAAATGTTACCCCCAAAAAGCTAAATTGGGTATGGAGTCCAAACTTATGCTGGGCCAAAAAACTGTTCCACACTAATTAAATGGGAAGTATAGCATTATTTTCTTCTGATACTTACCAAACACACGTCATACTTTCCAAAAGAAAATTCTTATATGAAATTGGTATTTGAGGCCCGCTAATACATCAAATAATTTAAATTCAATTATATGTTATATGCAGTTTATAAAAGAAATAATATATAGTACATGGCTGAATCTGAACTATTGAGTGCGTATACTTGATTCATTGAAGAATTTTCCCTTTACAAATAAAGTTGAGTCCTTATTGTTATATGCAAAGTTTAGGCACCTTTATGAAAAAACTACCAAAAACAATAGTAATTCCAAAAAATTCATATTTGTGGATTTTTTACCTAATGTATATATATCATACCTTTAGAAGGATGGAAAATTTATCATCAAAAATTTAAATCTTGACAATATACATATATATGGGTGGCTTATGTGCGTGTTAATAAAAGAAAACAACAAAATTTAAAAGGAATAATTAGACCAAGTACCTTTGAAGTTCGGCATAATTACACAAATCACCCTATAAAATTGAAAATTACACTAAATTGCCTTTGAAGTTTAGCGTAATTTTCTATTTAACAGGGGCGGTTTGTGTAATTACATCAAATCACAAGTATACTTAGTGTAATTATACCAAGTTAAAATTATCTATCCCAGTCAGAGGACACACCTGAGTCCCAAAACTCTCCCAAGTGCCAACCAACTATGCGTTGGGTAATTATATAATTGTTGACCGGGCAAGCACGCACACCGCGCTATATCCTAAAATATTGGAAATAGTACCCAAACAGGGCCCACGCCCACGTCCTCTCATGTCCCAAATCCTCCAATTCCCTTCAGTTTATACCAAAAACGCGCTCCTTTGTTAAAAATAAATCCTTTCTCTGGAACATTTGTGGTAAATCGCGATTGCATACAAGATTACTCTTAACCCTAGCAATTTCCTATTTTCTTCCTATACTTTCCCTCCTCAGGCACTCAAAGCATTTTGCTTCCCCCCCCTCCCTCTCTCTCATCAATTCCATTGAATCCCAAATGAAATGGGAAATGGAGGTAGACGAGATTGAAGCCGTACTTGAGAAAATCTGGGATTTGCACGACAAGCTCAGCGACGCCATCCACTCCATTTCTAGAGCTCATTTTCTCAACTCCATCAAGAATCCGGCCCGCAAATCCCATGAATTTTATGTCCACCGGAAGAAGAAGTCCGGGGACGATGACCAGGAGAACAAGAGCGGGCCGGGTTTTGTCTTCGTGAAGGAGTTCCGGGTCGATGATGATGAGCCCGCGGTTCAGGAGGCGAAGAGCTTGTATGCTATTCGAACCGCACTTGAAAATCTGGAAGACCAGCTCGAATTCTTCCATGTGAGTTGTCGAAATTTGGGTTGTTTGGTTTCGGGTTTTCTATTTGTACTGCATTTTTTAGGAAATTGAAATTTGACTTTGTTCACTTGCTGACATGGTGGTTAGAAATTAGAATTTCTCTCGCTTCCTTCTGGCAAATTTTAATATTTATGTTCTAATTTCTTGGATAATTTGGGTGTGGTTAGTTAATTCTCTATGATATTGTTTTGGGGACTTGGCTTTTAAGGTGAACTGAAAAGGCTTCACTTAACTGTGGTGCTTCAAATTTGAATCGTTTTCTTTGTGAGTTATTGAACTCTAATTGTGTATATTTTGGTCCCTTTTTTTAATACTGTAGAAATATGTTTTACCTCCTGAATAATCAACTCGATTCTCAATGTCTAGTGTCTTAGCATATGGATTGGTATAGCTGTAGCTAGTAGTTGTTTTGGGTAAGTTTTTGTGTTCTAATTTCGTTTTTTTTTTTTCCTGATATTAGACTCTCAGCTTCGGCAATGTTGTAATGGATCAATCAACTTTGAATAATTGTGCAATTATAAATATTTTGGTTTACGATCAAATTGCATGTTTGTTCAGAAGGAAGAAAAAGCTGCTTGAGGTTAATCAGTTAATGTAAGCTCATTTGCTTCAGTAGATTTGATTTTAGAATGACAATCACATAAATTACAGAGTGAATTGATTTTGACTAAGTGGTGGCAGATTGTTATTCTTTGGTGTACTCCTAACTTATGCAGTCTTCTGTATGTAACACAATGTTTGATGTTGGGTTCTTTCTGCTTTAAACACTGATATGATCTGCATAACTTCTTGGATCTATTAGATACAATAGGCTAGTGGTGAATGAACGATTTCTTTATATTCTGAATATAGAGAGAGCTGTTTTTACAATAAAGTAGATCTAGTGCAATCAAAGGAAGCCGAAGCAGCTTGTATGACATATAATATGGTATTGGCTTCATATTTGTTCTTGGATCAACTCTACAATCATCCTATTTGTAAGATTTGATTGCCTCCATCATTCTAAGAATCTAAATGCATATCTATTTCTTTTTCCTTCCTTTTTTTTTTGTGTGTTTTTATGCCTGAAGAAAAAACGACTCAATATTTGAGTCTTTATCAGCTAATAAGCTGCAATATAATAAATTGTATCGCTTCAGAATTGTGATAGTTTTGTAGATATTCTGTTCACGAGGGCGATGCTCTCATTCTGTAAAGCAATCACTAACATGTCTTTTAATGTTACGACTTGCAGACTGTTCAAACTCAGCAGCGAGCAGAGAGAGACGCTGCCATTGCTCGTTTAGAGCAAAGTCGCATTATTCTTGCAATGAGGTTGGCTGAACATCAAGGTAAGAAATACAAAGTCATTGAAGAAGCACAAGCTTTGGTAGGAGACGTAAGAGATGCTAGTCGATTTGTTGCACCTGAAAATCTATATGGTTCAACACGGTGCCCTTCGGGTGAGAGCTTTGAACCGCTGAAAGGGAAGAAGCCAAATGCTATTGTCAACTTCTTTCTTTCCAGCTTCAATTTTGTTTCCAAGTCCCTCAAACTGGATCATACGGTTGGGATTGTGGGGAATGCTGCTTTGCTTGCTATAAGCATGCTTGCTCTTGTGCATCTGAATCAAGTAGGTTGTAAAGAGAAATACACATTTGGCCTCCCCGGGACTCACGATCCTTCCAGTTTTGGCAGGGAGACCAGGAAATTTTCTGGTTCACACGGTCCATCATCTGGTGATTGTTTGACAGACTTGGATGTCATGTTGGCCAGGGGGTAAGTTGGCAAATTTCTTGGGTGGTCTTTCCTGCTTGAGCAGCATTTGGTTTTCTGAAATAATGAAGTGCTGCTGTTGTCATGGCGATGATGAGAAGCTTCATGATTAGCTAGTACACGGAACGAATTCTCTTCTTTTGGTAGATGTGATGATGTGTGATTGCTGTTAGTCTTAGGTGAGTACCTCCTTTTTTTATCTTTTTTGCCCCTGTCTAAATTCCAATTTTCTTTCACTCTCTATGGTGAAAAGGGGATTTTAACTTTTGATATATATATACACACACACACATAAAAGAATTGTGATTGTGTATAGTGCAGATTCCAGGTTGTGTATTCCTTGTTTGTCGCTGAGGTCACTTGTAAGTATCTGTGGCCGCCGAACCCCTCCCCCATAGCCACCCTCTTTCGCCTACTGAAACGACGTGTTACCGCTTTGTCATAATGATGAATGTGGACTCTTTTGTTGTATTATTATGAAAGTTTAATACTTGGCCTGTGCAAAAACTAGGAACCTAAGAAAACCCTGAAGCAGAACAAACAATAACCAGCTTCTTCTGAGAAGGATCAACAGTAGAAGCAGCAGCTGGGTTGCCCAGTGATAAAACATACTTTGTGCTTAAAACTGTATGGTGAATGCACATTAGTCTGTTGAGGTTGACCTTCATTTTTTTTCCTTCTCTTTTAAATTTTGATCTTGATTTGAAATTGTCGGACGGAAATAAATGTGTGTATAGAGACGAAAATAAGAACTTCGAATTTGAAATTTGAATCCAAGAGAAATCATGCCTAGATTGTGTTTGATTGGAGTTTATGGGCGGGATTATATAGGTATACCACTTGTTATTATATTTGGTGGCAATTTTTTTAGTCCTTGATGCAATTTAGTTTCAGTCTCCTATTTTACAACGTTTTTGGATAGCCCATCTCACAAAAGGGTGAGAGATGCAATCTATTGATTTTGGGGCTCGGTTGATATAACTTTTAAATTATCCATTTAACTCTATTTTCCTTTGATGTCACTGAGCAAAAATAAATCAGTCGGCAAAAATTATGCAACTATTCAAGATTAATTTAAGATGATGTTTTTATAAGCGAGAATGATGGTTTATTAAGAAAATATATTATAATATATTTATTGATTTTGTTTATATATATATATATATTTACATTTTTATATCATATGTATTTTTTATTTCATAGTTTTAGTTCAATCAAATCTCATTAATTGATAGTAAATCATAACATCAATATATTACATGAAGTAGAAAATGTAAAAAGAAAGGGAGCTAGGGCATCTCAATTTTTAGTAATTGGGAAGAACAATTGTGTGTTTATTAACGATTGTGTTTTAGAAACATATTCAAATAATAATTAAATAAATTAAAAGTTTGTAAGGGCATTTTAGTGTTTATTGAAAATAAAAAAGAAATGTTTTATGTAATTTACACCTAATCTATTCATAAAAGATAGTGTAATCAAACATTCTTTTTAGGATATTCGTTGAAATAAACCTGATTACCAAGTATTTTTATGCAAAGAATTCATATTATACTTAATCCTATATGGCTAATAAACGCAACCTCTAATATGATTTTTGGGGATATCTAGTAAAACGATTGGGCTTGATTGTTGAGTCAGTGGATGAATAGAGAACCTATAAGTTGGATTTGGATTTTGGGCCATAGGGCTCCTTTTGCGCATGAGTCCAAAAAGCCCATTTATGCTTTATCTCATTCTTGATTTATTTTTCACGAGACGGACTGTTTGCTTTCATTTATGAAAATAACCTCCTCAATTCTTGTTTTCCGAGGATTTGGTATTGTCCACCCCCCCCCCCCCCCTCTTTTTTTTTTCTACTCAATTTTGATTTATTGATTGACTAATTCAAATTTGAATACTGTAGAAGACTACTATAGAGGCAATTCTCCCAACTTAATTATTCCATTCACAATTTCAGAATTCGAATTTTGGATGATGTTTAAGAGGTTTAGCATCTCATCTCATCTCGTTAGATTAATTAGTAGTCAATTGTATTTGTTTTGTAGTCTTTAAAACATAAGCACTATTTATTCATAGTTTCAGTATCACACCGACAAATTAAATTTTGAAATTGAGATAAAGCATATAGGACCACAAATCTCACGGAAATTATTAAAATATGTATATATGTATCAACGTACGCCTTGCAAACAAAGAAAACACAACAATTCAGAATAAGAAAATACCATCGTTATTAATAAAATTATTAAAAAAAAAAAGATTTTGCCGCAGATATGAGAATTTGTGATGAATTTTTGATAAAATCTATTAAAAAATGGCTAAAGTAATTATCAGTGACAATATATCTACTAACCAATTTGAAATAAACATAATTAGTCACAAAATTTGGTAACGAATTTTATTAAATGTGTGATAGACTATTCTGTACTCTTTTTATATTTTACGTCAATAATATTTTCGTTCAATGTTTATAAAGTTAACAATTCCATCAATTAATTTAAGCACATTTACATGCAAACACTATTTGAATATGTAAATACCTTTTTTTTTTAATAATTAGAATATGTAAATACTAAGAGCTCGGCCACGTGGATGGAGAGGTGGCCACGTGTAACCCAACAGGGCAAGGGGTGAATGGGTGATCAGCAAAACCGATGGGAGCAACATGCATGTTTAATTGGTGTTTGCAGATCGGCTCTGATAACCATATAAGCTTTTGACCTATCGTTTTCCTTTCTGCAATGTCTATGTATGTTTTTCCATTTGTTAAATACAAGTCTCTCAAATTTTTTTTATCCGAATTTAATTTGATCGCACTAAATTAATTAAAATAAAAGTATAATTTTACTCACTTTGTGTTTCGTCATTATTTTTGAATTATACGTCAAATAAATGACAAACATAATAAATTCATTACGTAATTAGTTCTAATGTCATCGAACCTAGTCCACATAGAATTTTAACAAAGTTTCATTGCACCGTTACGCTTCTACCCATTTACCCCGCGTGGCCTGCCACTACAATAAGCCCCATTCTCCATTTGTTAAATAAAAGTCTCTTAGAAATTTTTTTATCTGAATTTGATTTGATTGCACTCAATTAATTACAAGAGTAGTATAATTTTACTCACTATGTGGTTGGTCATTATTTTTGACTTGTACGTCAATTAAATGACAAAACGTAATAAATTCATTATATACGTAATTAGTTCTGATATCATCGAACTTAGTCCAGATAGAATTTCAACAAAGTTTTATTGCACCGTTACGCTTCTATTGATTTACCCCGCATTGCCTGCCACTACAATAAGCCCCAACCTAGTTACCATAATAATATCTCCTTCTATTTTATTTTTTCTTTCTTTTTATTTAGGATTATTTTGAGAAACTATATATACATGGAGTTAGGAGGAGCAGTTGTAATTTATGGAAGTTAAATGTCATATATATATAACAATAAAAGTGTACTTTGTATTTCAATAATATGAGTGATAAATTGACATAAAGGACCGCAACAAATTTGAGTTGTTTTTTTCAACAAGAGAGAGAGAGAGAGAGAGAGAGAGAAAAGAAAAAAAAAGGCCGGTGGGGCGGGGGGGGGGGGGGGGGGGGGGGGGGGGGGTGTTTGGGTTTAGGGGGCGATTTCTCAGCAGCTAGCTAAAAACATTAGTACTAATTATTGCACCAAAATAATTAAAAAGAAAAGTTATTGCACCACCATACCCTCAGATTTGATCAAAGAGAGAGAGGAAAAAAAAAGCAAAAAAGAAAAACATAAATGATAATACAGAATTGAATGCTAATAAAGTACATTTATTTATTGATGAACAAACCCTTTAATATGGGTTAAATTCGAATGTGGTCTACAGGTGTACATACAACTTGTTTTCCTTAAGACAAAAACACAAGTAAAAAATATATAGTATTAAAATCTTTAGAAGCAGATCGCCAGTTCGCTAGGCAACCAATAGGTTTTCAATGATTTACATGATGATTGCATAATATTCCTTGTCATTATTCTAAACTTTGAAGATTAATAAGTTAAAAAAAAAAGAGTACATAAATACAGTTATAATTTTGATATTATAACTAAGTATGAAATTGCAAGCCCAGAGACACCTAAAAACTTCAGAAGAGTGAATTAAGTATGGTATTTTCAACTTGGAAAAATGTTTAACTATATGGGTTTGTAATTAATTAAGGGAATTAAGTAGCTCTTACAACCCTTACAGAACCAGGTTTTCATTATGGAACAGGTCCAATTATCTCTTTTAATTTATACTCGTATATATACATATGTGTACGTATAAACGTATGTCTCGTGTGTATTTGAGTTGATTGTACGGTACTATTAAGAATATTTCTGTAGTCTTGAATTCTTTTTATGAAAATTATTATATCAATTTTACGATTAGTATTTGTTAAATTTGCCCTGAATTTTACGATTATTATATCAATTATTACAGTTGCAAATTTTAAATGGCAAGATCTTGATTGTTTTTTGAAGATCAATATGGCTGTTGCAAAATTTCACAATTACGGCTACATTTAACAACGCTGAAAACTTTCATACAAATTGTCAATCATTGTTTGCTGGAAATTGCTATATAAGGAGGCATTTGCCCTAAGTCCTGTCAATGGAGAGGATTTTATCTTATTCATACTTATTCATTTTCTATTCATATTCTAATCATATCCTAAAATTTTAAAATTTATCAATATCCTACTCTAACCCATATTACTACAAATAAATGGATTAGGGTAGAGCCTTACCCATTCCTATCTATTGGGTAATGATGCCCAATGGGTATTCACACACTACACAATGGTATTCACACACTACACACACCCTTACCCAATAGGTATTCATACACCACACACATTTTTCACACACACACACACACTGTGTGTAAACACACACATTGTACACATATTTTTCACACACACGCACACACACTGCACACAATTTTCACATACTGTGTGTAAACACACACATACAGTGTGTGAAAACACACACACACACACTGCACACACACACATTGTGTGTAAACACACACACTATGTGTAAACACACACACTGTACACACACACACACACAATGTGTCAAAACACACACACACACACACTCCACATAGTTTTCAAACATTGTGTGCAAACACACACACTGCACACAGTTTTCACACTGTGTGTGTGTACAGTGTGTGTGTTTGCACACAGTGTGTGAAAATTGTGTGCAGTGTATGTTTTCACACACTGTGTATGTGTGTGTGAAAATATATATTGCACACACAAACACACACGTTGTGTAAAAACTGTGTACAATATATTTTTTCAGGCAGTGTATGCTTTCACACACTACGTGTGTGCAGTGTGTGTGTGAAAATTGTGTACAGTGTGTGTGTGTGTGTGTGTGTCTGTATGAAAAATGTGTGTGCAATGTGCGTGTGTGTGTGTGAAAAAAATTGTGCGTCTATGTGTGTGTGTGTGTGATTCAAAAAAAAAGTGTAAGTGTGTGTGTGTGTGTGCAGTGTGTGCATGAAAACTGTGTGTGTGTGTGTGTGTGTGAAAAAAGTGTAAGTGTGTGTGTGTGCAGTGTGTGTAAATGCATGTGTATGTGTTAACTATGTATGTGAGTTAAAAAAAAACATAACATCAAAAAAAGAAAAAAAAAAAAAAAAGTATATGATTGGGTAGGGTCCAGACCCTACCCTAAAAATAAAATATACCCAATATACATATCCAATGGATAAATATTTAAATCGGGTAGGGTACGGTATATGATATGTTTAATCGAATATTTTTAGGATAAGAGTTAGGATATGATAAAACCCTACCTATTGCTAGGTCTAATTTGGCCATAGCAGAATGTGAGCCAACGTACAGAGCTAAGTGCAATTTGAGTGAATTGCAAAATAGAGAGTCAAGAAACACTAAAGAGGTAATTTTTTGTGAGTGAATTGTGATATTATTTTTTTGGGATTTTGAGTTTAATTAGAGAATAATTTTTTTAATTATTGTAACTCTCTGTAAAATTCATTATACTGGAATCGCTCTACTTCATCTATGGACGTTATTGTTAATCGAATTATGTAAATATTTATATCATTTAATTTTTATTTATTAATTATCATTTTATTGCTGTCTATTTTAACTAAATATATCATTTGATCCAATGGCCAGCTTAATAGTATTCTTTGGATGGTTCGGGTGGGGCACAACTAAAATAATAAATATCCCAAGAATCGATTAATTTAATTGATTAATAATCGTGGCCTAGTACGAGAACAAATTCAGCTTTTGGGGTTATAACTTTTAGTTTATAAGTATACGAACATCTCCCCCCCATCCCCACATGCTATTCCCATATTTCATTGTAGCACAAGTTCGTGCAAGAGACTTTGTATACCATACTTATAGATCCTTGTATAAATCTTTTGCCTATCACATGTACATGCACACTGTGTGTAGGAGTTCTATATATTTCCTGTTTCAGTATCAAATTTATATTAATTTTTGTTTAGAGTAAACGGCACGATATTATTAATCCAAAATATTCAGAAACACAAACAACATCGCGTAATTAGGAACATTCATAACTTGTACATGCGCTATCACATTTTTTTTTTTGATACAATTAACTCAGGACATCCTATAGATGTCAACCGGAAAGACACCCTCCACACACACGCACACATTCACTCAAAGGAAAAAGGGGAAAGGACAAGAAGCTTGGAACTCACGATCTCATTGATACCAAATTCGAACCCCCATTACTTGACTCCAAATCCAATGGCAGATGCGCTAGCACTATTTTTTTTTTGGTTGAAAGATGCGCTAGCACTATTAATAAATGGGTGTATTAGCCAAAAAGTGGCACTTTATTTATCTAAATTTCAGGCGATTAATTCAATTACTAAATACATTTTTGTGTCAAAAATTATGGTCATCTCATCGAATTAATTCGCAATTGAAGTATACTTGAATTGTTTAGTTTAGAACCTTCATTTTACACTATTGTAATACCCCACTGGCTCTACGAGGCACAAAGTGGGACATTGTTTTAAATCGAATGTTGTTAAGCCAAAAGTATGGCTGTTTGTTTCCCTAATTTTCAACTTTTTTTTTTTTTTTGTTTCACTAGTTTTCTACTTATGTCAACTCCATTGAATTTTCTTAATTTCCAGACCCCTTGGACAGTTGTTACACATGGAGAAAAAAATTCATCAACTCTTTACAACTCATGAACCAATGTCATAACATTCTACTTGCAAAAAAGTGGACCAACATCTCATTTCTAACCTCTATTTCCCTAACACGTTCTCTTTTGATTTAATTGGAAGGAACAATAATTTCAACCTTTTTTATTTCAACCACCACAGACATTGTTACTCTTGTATTTAATAATTAACATATCAAATGGCTAAACAATCGATACAAACATTGATTCTCACCACCACAAATAGAAATATATGATTAACAAATTAATATTCAATCTGCGGCGAAACCAGATATAGCTTACAAATTATCTTTATATATAATGTAATTGAATTTGAATAACTGTTCTAAGTATCCTTCAGAATATTTCAATCAGTGTACCCTTAATATTTTTTAGTTTAATCATTTGAATTATTTGTAACCCGTAGCTAATAGGTGCAACCTTTGACCCCAAGGGTCTAGCTCCGCTACTGCATTCAACTCCAATTTAAAAACACACAACTAATATATATATACATATACATATATATATATATTGTAGCAAAAAGGGGATTTTGACACAAATTTGGAATTCCAAGGTCTTTGAATTAAATCAACATTTATATTTAACTAAACTGTACAAAAAGTTTTAGAGACATGATGATTTGACGAGGGTTGGTTGTTTCTCCATGGATGATGGAACGTGTGGGACTCCTGCCCACTGTGGGCTGCGCGTGATACCACCATTCAGATTGCCCATCTCCTTCCTATTTATGATCACACTTAAAAACTAAAATTTATAATCTAAAATTCCATGTGGGACGGGATTAGCGGGTACACGTATCATCATTACTTGCTTCTATATTACAAATATTCTTTTTCTTGGAGTAAAATGCAAGTCTACGCACCTTCGACCCCTTTTGCGAATTTTCTTTTAATATATAATTTATCTTACCTCGTTACAATTTAAAAGATTTTTAAACTTTTTCATAGATCCAAAAAAATTAGGAAATGTCATTTTCACGAAGAGGTGTTGAGGGATGTCGTCTCTATGCATGCATGCATGAGTTACATGGTTTCACACCCATAAATTTTTTTCCCTTACTTTTTAAGCAATAGAAGTCCTAAAGTTCTCCAATCAATTTGAAAATATGTTCTTATTTGACTTGTTTTGAGCCACCAATATTTCTCTGGCCCCGTGCATAGCTACGGTGATGGAGCCAGGAGTACAAGAGTCGACTACAGTCTACGAGCTATCGACAAAGTATTAAATCAAACAAGTACAAAAATATATATCATGAAATTATTATTATTATTGTTATTATTGTTCAAATAAAGGAGTATAAGATCAATGAATTGCATCGAAAGATAACGAGAGTCACTCAAATTTAATCATATCATTTATGTATGGAATAATTTTAAGGTTAGGAGCTGCACATACCCAGTGTACCCCTTAATCATTGTATGTAGCTCAGCCTCCATATGATTCAACCATATTTACTCCATTGATATCTCTCTAATAAATGTAAACATCAATAAAAACAATGTGTGCTATACGTTAGTAAATGTGAGCCATTCTCTACGTTTTTCAACCTTAAATACCTAAGTCCATAATTCTATATACACATAGCGTTGAATTATTGCGTGCCGCGGCCACCATTTACTTTCGGCACAACATCAAATAAGCATAATATAGGTTTAATGGTGGCCTCAATTATCATATAAGAAAATCTTCCAAAAGAAAAAAGAAAAGATTTGGTTACTTAATTTCCATTCTTCAAAATTGACTTGGTCAAACGGACAACCGCGAGTTACGCCTAGCCTTGTGGCAAATGGAGTGGGCCCAAGAGAATGCCACTTGGGCATTACAAGATCCACATTTGTTTTTCTCTTTTAATTGATCAAAAATTCAAAAAATCAACATGTGACACAATAATTATGGAAGAAGATTAAATTACTCTATTTATTATTGAAGATAGCACGAAAGATAACACTGTCCGATCGCCGAATAACAAAATTTGCCGTTAATTGGCAAGCCCCACGGCAATGTAAAACTCATATCACTTAAAGAGTACAATTCACAATTATAAACAAGCTATATCGTTTATGTCTCGAAAATAGTCATCCACTTCAAGTGAACTAAGATCTTGAAACGGATCCTTAAAGTCTCCAAACTCGAATTCTGTTTTGAAATTATTTTGAAGATTTGATAATTTATCACCACTAAACAAATCTGGTGTATTTAGAAACGAACTTTGTGAATCGACTAATTCTTGTGTTTCGAAATTGAAGAAGTCGTCTAAGAAAGGAATGTCCATAGGCAAGTAGTCGTTGCAATAGTCCGGCACCATGCTCGTCTCTCCTTGACGCTCTTCCACGTCCTGAACCAAAACCGCCCGGTTCGCGTCTTGCACGGACTCATTAATAACAATCGAGCCATCCGCCGACCCACTCGCTTCAGCTCCATTAACCATCTCCTGAACCGACCCGGAACGGCTCGGTTCAGCATCCTCACCCGAATGAATACTACTTCTAAACCGGAGAACTGAGGTCGGTGAAGAAAGGTTATGCGAGTCGTCGCCGGAATCGTAGCCGGAAACCGATGGCACATCGATCTCCGGCGAGGTATCCTTCGCCAGCGGGACGGTGAAGTTGGTCAAAGCATCGGGTCCGCGGAGCTTTATGGCGGCGTTATCATAAACCATAGCCGCCTCCTCGGCGGTGTCGTAAGTACCCAACCAGAGCCTCACCCCTCTAGTGGGGTCCCTTATCTCGGCCGCCCACTTACCCCACGGCCGCTGCCGGACACCTCTGAACTTCCTTGTACCGCCCTGCGCCCCCGCCGCCGCAGGAGGGCCCTCCTTGACCTTCATGGGCTTGGGTTTGGGCTGGAGAATCTCTCCGGTTCTGCTCCTGTTGTTGTTGACAGGAATAGCTGTTTCCATTCTGATCTCACTGATGTACTTCTTGACACGTTGCCTCGGGAAGAGCTCGTCCTCTTCGTCACTGGACGAATCCGTAGCATCAGGGTCAGTAACGTAAATTCGCACCGTTCTCGGGGCATTATTCGAGCTTCTTCTGTGTTCGATTTGTTGCTTCTTGAGGCTGTTTTTGGAGGGCCTAATCAGCTTTTTAGTGATGTTTTTGTGCTCGGTGTATTTGATAGGACACAACATATTGCTCTCCATCGCCATCAATCTTGAAACAAGATTTGATTTTTAACATACAAAAGAATTGAGGAGTGAGATTGAGATTGAGGGGGATGAGAGAGAAAGTAAAAGGGAGATTGCTTTGGAGTGACTGACGAACACGAGTGATGAGAATAAAAGACTGGTGAGCAGAGAAGCAAGCTTCATAGAGAAGCTTAAAGAAAAAAACAGAGAGAATCGAAGACACGATGAAATCTGACAAAGATGAAAAGAGAAAAAAATAATGTTTAGCCTCAAAAGATGGGATTTTTGAAACTTTGAAGGGCAAGCTTATAAAGGAGAAAGGGAGACCCTTTTTTTTTTTTGTTGAGAAAGTTTATCAATGGCTTAAAAGAAGAGTTCTACAAAAATTTGCAGAACAGCATGGGATTAAAAGGAAAGAGGGAGGGGGGGTGGGGGTGGGGGATTAGTTGGAAACAGTATCTGTATCCAAAGCAATAAGGGAAAAAGATTAGTGCAAATCTGGATTCTTTGGTTTAGTGCAAGAATCCTAGTTGTTTTACCTTTCCTTAAAAATTAAAAGGCAAGTTTGAGACTTAATTGGAGGTTCACAAGGTTTTCATTCAAGACTCAAATCAGTGGTTTTATAGGATCGCCGAAATAGGTAAAACCCCAACCCATTTTGTTATTTTATTATATTATATTTTTTTTCCATTTTTCATAAAAAAAAGTGAAAAAGGTTGTGATTAGTGATTAGTGAGTGTATTAATTAAAGAAATCTCTTAATTAGATAATAGTGAAAATATCTTAGTGTGAATAAAGCGCGAAAGTCGTGGGGTGGTAGACACCGGCCAGCACAGCGGTGGGCCTGGAGATTCCGGCAACCGGTGGCTGCCGAGCACGGCTCGCCGCATATAGACGCATGTGGGATCCCGACACGTGGCGTCTGTGGGCCTGTTTCATGGAGTTGGTCCAATGAACGAGCATCAAAGGGGGCTGAGTGCCTGAGTCAGTAACCCCACCTTTTTTTAAAAAAAAAAATAAAAATAATCTCGAAGGACGTGTGGCCCGTCACGTGAGACCCAGGATGCCCGGCAACTGTTAAAAATGTCGGTCAAATTAAGAAGACATTAGCAACTACATCTTTGACCTTTTTTTTTTTTTTTCCTGAATAAAGTTTTCTACATTTACCTTAATTTACCATGATTATTAACTTTTTTGATTAGCTGTTAACCACCTTGAAGGGGTATTTTTATCAACTCAAATGGATTACCTACCTCTTTAGTAATATTTAGGAATCGAATTTAGCGATGAAGTTGCATATAATTCAATAAACGTATGTATATTCTTTAACTTCAATGTTATCTTTTATATATATAGTGTTAAATTTCATTGATCATCTTAATTTTCTTTTAATCTTTTTTCGTGATTCTTCTTTACTACACATTACTTGATTTTTCTTGATCTAAATATTTATTTTATTAACGATATATAATTGTTCAATGTATCCCTTCATTTTAGGGATCTGATTTCGGCCCCAACTAAACAGGCAAAGATCAGTAGATGCAATCGTTCTTAAGTTTACATAAAATTAAAATTTATTTGTAATTTCAAAAAAGTTTTAAATTTTGTTTTCTTCTAAATACAATTGATTCCATATAATTAAGATATCAATTAAGATAAAAGAATTATGGTTTTATTGAAAAAACAGCTTAGATTTAAATTTTTTTACAGCGACGAGTAACGTGGCGGGGGGCAACCTCGGATTCGCCGCCATTCATAATTCCGGTTGTGTACGTCTCTGGGCTTTACCTTTGTTTTCTAGTAATTCCATCTCCCGATAAACGGTTCCCCGCTGCCGAAGAATCCGCGTGTCGTGCACTCTCCCAACGTCACAGTAAATATTCAGCTCCAGTGTTGTACACGAGGAGAAAAGAGCGTGGACGGAGGAAAATGTGTCTCCTTCTCGGGTAAAATTTGTAAATATGTAGCTGCACATTAGTAACTGTAGAGTTGGTCTGATAGGGTGTTTCGAATCCTCGTGACGATTGGGGGGTGCGCACGTGACTATTTCATGAAATGAGATTTGCTTAATAATTCAAAAAATAATTGTGTCCGTTTGGGTTCATTTTCTGGACGACACAAATTAAATTATTTCCTAATTAATCTTATATTTTTGTTAGTGGTTTATTAGGAGTATCTGTGTGCTAAGTTGGTGATTTCCCTTAAGCAAGTCTGATTCTGTCAAACAATTTTCTTGTTTAAGAAAACAAATAATTTGGAAGGTCGTATAATAAATTCTAATTACTTGATCTTCCTTTTGTTTATTTTTTGGAAAGAGGGGCGTGGAAAATCAAATTTTAATTTCAGCTAACTTTTTTTAAGAGGATTTTTGGAAGGTTTCGAGATTTGAAATTTCAAAATAAATGAATGGTTACGCGGTTGCAACTATTAACTCTAGCTCAGAGTATTACGCTCTTAGAGAGTGTTTGGTTAAGCTTATTTTAAATAGTTATAAGTTCAGTAAATCTTATAAAATATTTTTAAAATTTATAAGTTCGTAAATCTTATTTTAAAAATAAGTTTTTAAAGTGTTCGAATAAAATAAGACTATATGGCTTATAAGATATTTTTGGAACTTATAAGTTCTAATTTTGTTTGGTAAAAATTAGAGCTTATATGTTTTTTTTTAAGTGTAATGATGATACAAAAAAATAAACTAAAATTACTTTCATGTAAATAAATACATTTTGAGATAGTAGAAATGTAATCTTGAAAATATATATATATATTCATGTTATTTTATTTTTTAACATCATATAGCTTATAAGTTGTTTGGAAAAAAAAAGTTGAGGGAGCTTACTTCTTTTTTTTTTTTTTTTTGAGCTTATAAGCTCATAATACCTTATTTTTTGAATTTATAAGCTCCTTTATTAAAAAAATATACCAAACACTTTTAATAATCTTATAAGTTCCGAAACAGCTTATAAAATATTTTTAAGAGCTAATTATAAGCTTAGTCGAACATTCTCTTAGTTGCACCTAATAGGGATAGAGTTAGGAGAATCCAAAGATGCGAATCACCCTCTTCAACTATTAAAACACCATTTATATTTTATAAAAATTCGATTTTGTCCCAAAAAAAAAAGTGCATAACTGCATCCCTAGCACGTAATCATTATAATAATTAAGTTATAATTACATTGTTGATTAGTAAATGTAACCTACTCGATTCAGATTGAATCAAAATGAGAAAATGGTACTTGGCTTTTAAGCACGAGATAAAGTGGCACGCTTTGCAAATTGCATGCTTGCTTTATAAAGCATTTCCTTCTTTATGGGTTCGTTTTTTTTATTATTTTATTTTGTTTTATTATTTTGGTTTCCTTTTATAGACATGTTCTAAAGCAAAATTACTTATGTTAAAGGTAGTTGAGTCAACCCTAGAAGTTCGAAGGCCTCGATTTAAAATAAATTCTCTTTAGTTTAGTCACCGTTATATTTATATTTGACCACTATTTTTTATTTTATTTTTAATGTTGTTAAAAATGACGGAACAAACACATAATATTATCTTGGTTACTCTTGTATAATAAGAACGATTATATTTTTATTAGATCGCGCTCGATATTTTTGAGTTTAAACTTTTAAAGTCAATAAGACCTTATTTCAATAGTAAGATGGATGTCCTATAATTTTAGAGTTTTAGGTTTGATTTCTCTTAAATGTGGGTGTTATTCTAATTTGTTACTAGCTTCTCGTATTATATGGTAATCTGTTTTTCGTTATTATTTGATGATATATACTAGTCTTGATGTGAAATTCCAATAACATCTTTTCTGAAAAAAAACCCAGAAATATATATACGTGCGTGCTGGGAACTTTTACAATATGAAGGTTACACTAGCTAAATTCCTGCAAGAAGTGACAATTTGTACTACTTGTCTCTCATTTGCATGCTTGCATGTTAAAATTAATTGAGTTGCGAAAAAAGAGATTTTTAAGGTGAATCACATGCATGCTACTGTTATATTTGATTTAACATAAAGTTGTGATTTATCATTCTTTTAGTAAATATAAAAGCTCAGATATTTGTCAGTGATGGTGAGTGGTGACCATAGCCTCATATTCTTTTCTTTTCTTTTTTTAATTAAATAAATGCGATCAAAAGATGGGCATTAATTTGACGACTATTTCTTTTTCTGATGAAAGCCGTATTTTGAATAATTAATTATACTTTGGGAAATCTTTGCTATGTTAATTAAACAGACCTTAGTCTCTTCCATTAACCTCCTCTTTTTTTACAAAAAAAAGAAAAAAAAAGCAGAAAAGAAAAGTTACCATCCTCTTATTATGTAGTGGAGGAACTAGGTGTTGTAGAGTGCGGTCACGTTTTTAGGTTTCGTATTGAGCTAAATTTTACATAATTTTTTTTAAAAAATTAAAATTTATCCCTCCAAATAATAATAATACTTTTTATATATTATATTATTTAATCTAGTTCATTCAAATAAAAATTTCTCATTCCGCATATATATTTATATATATATATATATATAAAGAAAGATCATTCTAGTCATATACCTTGGAAGATATCTCATGGCACTATCTCAAGCTCATTATTCAAATTAAAAACTCCCAGAGTCTCCTCACCACCCATCTTTGGCAGCGTATTACCCGGGATGACCACCTTTTCTTTTTACATCCACAAATTCCAATGGTGATCACATATAATACACACACACACACACACACACAGAATTGTATGTAGTATGTACTATATGCATGTACATATAAGACTTATCACCATCCGGATTTGCGCATTTTATCGCAAATTTGAAATAACTAAGTTATAAAATTATTTTTATACGTCTCTCCGATTCAACGAACCTCCTTGGAGAGAGATTTTATATGGATTTTATAAGACTTATCACCATCCGGATTTGCGCATTTTTATTCAGCGAGAGAGATTTTATATGGATTTGTGAAAACAAATTATCGTATTATATATCAAATTAATGATATTGTTTGTAGTAATCTTGGAGTTTGGCCTTCTTCCCCATTGAGCCAAGTGAGATTAATATTATAAAAAAAAAATACTCAATTACATTGAGCTCGACAAAACCAACTTTGATATACGTTAAGCGCGATAATATTTTGATTAGAATAACTAATTATGTGTTTAAAAGAGCTTAAATACCGTATCGATTTCTAAAACGTAGCGAGCATGTACTGCATGTTTTCTTTGATTTGTTATATGTATGTGGAGTTTTGTTCTAAGTAACTAGTTTTAAGAGTTGAGGGTTGTGTAAGTCAATGATATATCATCAAATCCGATGATGTTTTTGTGATTGTTAATTAGCAGTCAGTTAATTGTCATCAAGCCCTAGATGTATGCCCTTGGTTTAATACAAAAAACACCAGCTAATTGTACTCGACCGTCATGTCTTACGCAATGGAACTTATTATGTTGTGTTTATATTCGTGAATAATCTGGCTAATGGCTTATTTATAAGCTATATATATATATATATATAGCCACACAACTTGCTCAGTAGACCTCTTTTAAAATGCCATTTGCTAATATTAAAACATCTTAAGTAATTCACTACATGACAAGTATTAAATCTAAAGACATTTTTAAGTACTCAACACAATACATTCTTATACGTACGTACCTTCTTTGATTCTTGGATATTGGGATAATCGTAAAATTCATTTTACAAGTTAATACATCCCGTTTAAGTTTTTATCCTTTTTTTTTTTTTATCAATTTATAATTTCAATCTGATATATTTACAATATTTACATGGTTTGATGTATTTAATCTGGCATTTTGAGGTAGTAAATCAATTTTAATTGTTATATCAGTATACTCGCATTGCATTTCGAACTAAAATGATAATTCTCTAAATATATTAAATTAAAATCGCAACTTGACCAAAAACAGGACAAAAACAAAAAGAACAACTAGAACAAAACACGACTTTAATCATCCCTGTGATTGTCTAATTTAACCCCCAAGATTGAAGAGTACAAAGACATGAAGGGGCAAGGTGTATTTTCGGCTTTTGGTATTTGCGTGGGGTGGTCAAATAATTAAGGTGCATACAGAGCTCGCATTTTGATGTCACATGGGCCAATGGGTAACTGAGAAACACGTTTCTTCATACCAAAAATGAAGAGAAACGTGTCACAAGGCGTCGAGTCCAAGCAAGAGATGTTGGTCCGTCTAGCGCCCTTTTCTTTACTAGTTTTCATGGCCTTAAGAAAATTATTACTCACTCAATATATCCCATTTTCACCTTTCTTTTTTATTTTAACCCTCTATTTGATTTTTGAATTTTGGTAAGAAAAATATGACGAATTTTTTTTTTTCTTCAAATAATAATACTCTTTGCTTTTATTTTTAATCATGTTCATTTTTTCTTCTACTTTTTCTCAGCAAAATTATTGTTCCAAACATAACCTCAGTGTTTTAAATCAAGTCTTTCGATTCGTGACGTACCAATAATTGTACGAATTTCTTTCGGAATTGATAGAAATATATATGAAGATATGAATGAGTTATAAAGGGGTGGTGTGATCCTCAAAGTGCATTTATTAAGATTTAAATCGCGATAATCTTGGATTACCATAAAAAAAAAGTACTATTTATAACTCAATAAATATTATTTCAAAATAGATTTCAGAATATTAGGCTTGTCGAGTTAGAATTAAAATAAGATTTGAACAAATTAATTCCATTCTAAGATATTTGTATTGACAAATCTCAATTATTTCTTGAGCATACATATGAACTAGAGCTCTGTGTATTATAAATGATTACACAAACATAAAATTTTATGCGGAAATAGAAATCAGCAATAAGATTAATAATATATTTATTACATATTTCATGGTACCAAAAAAAAATTAAAATTCCTCTTGTCCACAAAACAAAACACACAAAAGATGTAGGTGTTGCTTAATGGACCGCGAGATGGTATTGTCTCGAGAATTGGCGGCAGCGGGACCCGCGCCAGGTCCCCACTTGGCTTCTCGCTTTTCTCGAGCAACCGGCTGCCGGCGAAGTCCGCGCTCCTAAAGCTTACTGCTTACCACACCGAATCCACACACGTGGTCCGGAAGTGGCTGTCACTCAATAACGCAGAATTGTTTTTTTGGTATAAGAATTAGTCACGCAACGAGAGTATTTTATATTTATCATAAGATGAATAAAATTAATATATAGTTTGAGAAGATCAATCAGTTACATAATAAATGTATTAATACTTATTCATGATTCATTGTATTCGATCAAATCGGATCCGAGCTATAATTTTTTTCCAATTGATCAAAGTTTTAAATTCACATTATTTATTTTTTGAACATATTTGTTATTAATTACAATTAATGATAAACTAGGCCCATAATTATCCTCCGACTGAAAATTTGACCATTTTATTTCTAAATTGTGTTGTCTTAAGACTCTAATATACTTAGGATGTGTTTATCTAGCGAGAGAGTGTGTGGGGTTTGACATTATGTTTTGTGATGGGAATATAATTTCTTAGTGCTCAGAAAATGAGGGACACATGAAGATTGTAATTTTGTTTTTCTTTTTCATTTTCCTTAATGAAACGAAAATAATTGAACTTTCTTTTGTGCCTTAAAATAGGGAGAAAGAAGGAGTTGTTTTACTAGAAATTTTGTTTCTGGTGGTCTGCTATCTGTATTTGTTTGACATGAAATATGTTAAAGAGGATTTGGTATTCTACGTACCTTAATTTTTGTTAAAAAGCCATAAATGTTGGAAATATGATAGTTTTGTCTTGTTGGGTTTGGAGGTTTTTTCCTTGATTATTAACTGGTTGTAGGTAAACTCATATATATTTTCGGTTTTTAAGAAGCGATCTATAATCAATAAATTATATTGTGAACCGACTACTATATAAGTGAATTCATACCCGTTCGTATTGTTCATCTTTTGGTCAATCAGCCTTCACCTTACGAACTTATTTGCCCAAGAAGAGAAAGTGATTTTAGAATTTTATTTATTTATTTTAATGTGATATGTGGAGTATGTTTCATTATTTCATCAATATTTCATATTAAGATCAAATATGATGAAAAATTAATCAACCAACTAATATTCACAGTAGTACGTATAGTTGGTTTTGAACTCATAATCTCTTAGTCAACATGTAAGATCACCTGATATATACATATCAAGATATGTCTATAACATGATTTATATATTAGGGATAATTGCAATTTTCATCCTCTGCGTTTAATTTATTTTTAATTTTGCCCGCTTCGTTTCAATTTTATCAATTTTGTCTTCTTTGTTTATGAATTTTTCAATTGTAGTCCTATTTTGGACGAAACTATTTGCCGGCGCTGATGTGGCACAAAATTTAGCCGAAATCCGGTGACCAATTCTAACATGGCACACAAATTTTGGGAATTTTGTATTTTTTTCTTCTAATTTTAAGCAAGTGGATGTTTAGTTGGCAAGTGTGTAAATTTAATTTTATAAAATATATATTTGAACATATTATACACACACGCGCATGCATATATATAATACAAACATATGTGTATATACACAAGTACATATATATATAATAATAACATAAACCTTACATATATATATATATCTATATACATACATATAAAAACTCCGTCGCCCCAGTAGAAAGAGAGATTGAGAGAGAGATATAGAGAGAGGGACGGGGAGAGAGAGAGAGAGAGAGAGAGAGAGAGAGAGAGAGACCGAAAGAGAGGTTGAGCTAGAGGTAGAGATCAAGAGAGGGAGAGGGACGGAGAGAGAGGGGGGGGGGGGGGGGAACAAATAGATCTAGAGAGAGATGGGGCAGGAGAGGGGGGGAGGGAGAGAGAGAGAGAGAGAGATCGGGAGAGGGAGAGGGGTGCGGTTGGGGGTGGGGGCAATTGGGGGTGGTTGGGGCTGGATTTTTTTCTTTTGGAAAGAAGAAGATGAAATGTTTTTCTTAATTTTTTAAACTATATATATGTATAATTGAAATATTATTTTTTCATATACAAATTGTATTTTCAATATTAATTAACTTTTGTATTTATTTATATATATTTAAATTCTAAAATTACAATAATTATATAAATTAACATTTGTAAATATGGTTAATTGTAATGACAATTAGATGTCTGCCAATTTCAGTCCACCTCACCACAAATGGCGAGAAAATTGCCATGTCAGTGCCGTCGAATAATTTGATCCAAAATAGGATTAAAATTTAAAAATTCATAAATAGAGAGAGCAAAATTGATAAAATTAAAACGAAGCGAGCAAAATCGAAATCACGGTAGAAGACATAAATTGCAATTATCCCTATATATTATACACATGCATGCAACAATTTATTGCAACTTAAAAATAAATCTCCAAAATGTTGGTTTATTTATATTTGAATTTGATTCTCATGATACATTGACAAGATTTAAGTTTTTAGATTAAAAAATTTTTCGTAATCAAATCTACGATCCTCTCTTATTTTATAATAATTGATTCCTGATAGTACTGTTTTTCCGTGGTGAAAAGAATTCTATCAGACATTAAGTTAGGTTGGCCTGGCCATAAATATGATCTATATATCTATTTTAATCACATGAATATACATGGAACCTTCGGAAATTCAGTAAAGAATGATTTGCTTTTTGTTTGAACTTTTTCAATGAATTAAAGTGGCCATAAAATGTGTTTCCCAACAATATATGTTGGGGACAATAATTAGAAGATCGTTCTAATCGTTGTGAGTGGCGGTGTGGTGTTTTTCTAATTTATTCTTGTAATCGTTTTATTGTTTAATGAATATTAGCCTTTAACTATATATATATATATATAATAGTAGATTATTAGATAATTATTGATCAGGAAACACAAACACCCCACCTGACCGCCGCTTCCCTCCGGCGGCAGCGTGGCAGCTCAACCACCACACCGCCACTTACTAAACCTCAAGTGGGACTCAACTAGTCATTCTCAATCTTGTCTTCAGTTAAGACAAATTCCAAAGTAGAGAGAGAGAGAGAGAGAGAGAGAGAGAGAGAGAGAGAGTGAGATTTTGTGTGCATGTGTGTGAGTTAGGTTTAATCTTAAAATTAATGAGCCTGATTTTAGGGTCCATGTTCCCCCTGCCCACTCGTGGGCACGACCTATTTGCCGGATTTAAATTAATACATCTATATATATATATATATATATATATATTATAATTTTGTTTCAGATTCTGCATAGATATGAAGTCGACACTCGTAATTTTTGTTGATAGAAAAATGTTATACTTACACGACAGTGGTATGTACTACAGTGTTCATTTTAAAAATAAATTGGTCTAAATGGGCATACATGTATTATAGGGGTTGAACTCAATTTAATATATATGAGGGACAATAACTTAATTAATGGGCTTATGATTCCTAGGCATTGCTTTTTTATCAAGTTGTTATTATTTTGTGGGCTTTGCCAATACTTATTTTTAATAATTGGAATTGGTGGTACTTTAATTTAAAGAAAATGGCACCTCCGTGCCCGTAAGATGGTTACTAAATTAGTATTTGTCACGAAGACACAATATTCAAATATACCTTTGGGAAAACTTTTTCTAAGTGAAGCATGGTATAATGATAAAAGTCAAATGATCATCATGTTGGCCTATTAATTAGTGGATTCGGTAGGACAATATGTAGAAATTAGCTACATCGAATCAAAGTAGCCAGCGACGTATATTTGAATCAAGTATTTTGTGAATCACCAATATTGATGAACAATAATTTAGAAAAAAAAAAAGATCAAAACTGTATAATGACACCAAATGCATCATAAAAATATTTTAAATAACCACTTTGCACAATTAAAAAGTAAAAATAACAAATTGTACCTAAAAAACCTTCAGTTTTGGCATTTATGCACTCTCACTATTTTCAGGCGGAAATTATATCGGAGTTGATTTCTTGTAAGGACAAAATTGTCAACTTAAGAAAATACTAACTTTCCTCTGAAATCATAGACATGATTTGCAAAATCTATTTGCAGTATTTTACTTTTCACCAAATGAAAAAAGAGAGTAACAATCTCCAAATGAAGACTAGGGTTTTTTGCAAGTAAAACTCCTTGTTTTTCAAGTAAAATATCAGGAAATTTCTAAAATAATTCAAAAAATTCAAGTGCAATTGGAGCAATGGTATGACAATTGAGAAAAGTACCCAAAAATTCTTCATGTACTAAATATGATTGTTAGACTCCTTATTGTGACAAGAAGAAATTGCATTTGCAATTCATTGTATTAAATATCTTTTTCGAAAAGTCTTGTTTAGACACAGTGATCAATAATAATTGCATTAATCTATATTAAAATACCAAATAATGAATTTTTTTGAGACCATTAACATGAAGTTAAAATATATTGCTTCATTTGCTACTGATTATGATCGATCCTTTTTTTTTTGTTTTTTTTTTCTTAACAAATTTCACCTATTTTTTTTAATAGTAAAGAACATTTTCCATTTGTGCTTTAACTCCAAATATTTGTTCTTGAAAATAGTGATTTAGTTTAATAATTGTCATGTTACTATAAAAGAATAAACTTCAATAGACAAAAGTCATATTTCTAATATATTGGAAAGATTTGGTTTTATTACTTTTTTGGGTTAAATTATGGAGTTTAGAGCAAAAAATATATTTTATTTCTTAAGCTGGCAATTTTGCCATTGTGAGAAGTTAACTCCAAGGAATTTTTTGGCCTAGAAATGGTGAGAATGCATTAATGTCAAAACTAATGATTTCCTTGGGTGCAATTGGCTATTTCTTTTTTCTAAGAATGCAAAATGACTATTAAAGTGTTTTTCAAGATGCAAAAGTGTTTTTCCTTGGGTTCCCCCCCCCCCCCCCCCCCACCCCCCGCCGCCGCCGCCGCCGCCACCACCACCACCACCATATATAAATTGTAAAAAACGGTTTATTACAATCAGTTAGTTACATCAATAATACTAAATATTAAAAAACAAACTATTACAATCAATAATCAACAAATATTAAAAATATAAAACAAAAAAAATCCAAAAATACTACTATATAGAAAAAAAAAAGACTAGTATATAATTAATTAGAACAATACCGTATTTGTGAAAACTCAAACTCTCAATCTAAAGGTTATGGGACAATTATATGTTATAAGTGAAACAAAAGAAATCTATAGTGTCTCATTGTTAATAAAATTGGAAGAACTTGCTTCTAAAAATAGTAAAATATCGATTGCCACTGCTTGATATTAATGTCATCTGGCCCCTGTAATTATCTTGATTTGTCGTAAACACGATTCTAGGGCGGTAACGAACGTGTAATTAATCCATAAACAATGTGTTCATCTCTGATAATCAAAGTGGATCACATGCATTTCAAGAGGCTTCAAGATAGTTAAGATGCAATTAACAGATTATCTTAATATTAAGTGATAATCGCAATTTTTTTTAGAAAATATTCAGTGGCTGTTTATGTGTTGAATAGCTAAATCTAATTGATTCATACCATTAATGCTGTTGATTTTTTGACTTTGACTGCAAATTCGGATTAAGCACGATCAGTTGGGTGCATACGTTATGGTTGGGTTATTGGTCCCTAGTTGGCAAAGTACATCTTGTACGAAAATGTAAGGACCACTTCTTAGTATTTTAATCTTACGTATTTAAATTTTAAATTTTTACTATAATTTAATTTATTAAAATTTAAATATATAAATAAAAAACTATAATTGAAATTTATTTTACACATATCGAGTGTGGCCAGTCGACTAATTTGTAAAATTTGTCAGATAATTTACACTTGATGGTCAATTTTCAATTTTTCAGATTTCGGCAATTTGAAAGCACGCGTATGACCCCACTGGCATTCCCATGTAAAATCGTGAAAGCACCTGTTTCACGTTCGGATCAATTGTGTGACAACAAGGAGCGTGAGTGTGTGTACGGGCTTGCTGTTCTTTCATAATATATATATATATATATATATATGTCTCTCTAAATAATAACCCACGTGGTTTGGGTTAGTTATATTTGAAATTCTGCTAAGTTCTGGGCCCGGGCCAATTTACGTTGGCCAACCAATTA
The DNA here is from genome assembly GCA_026212405.1 of Petrea volubilis. Lineage (NCBI taxonomy): Eukaryota > Viridiplantae > Streptophyta > Magnoliopsida > Lamiales > Verbenaceae > Petrea > Petrea volubilis. The sequence continues at coordinate 20,807,965 of CM047877.1, forward strand.
CAACCGACATATCCATGATGGGCCCTAATTTCAGAAAATTACTGTTATTCAACGACTTTTATTCATTTTCTTTCTACTTTTATTGTTTAATGGAAAACAGTCTATCACAATAAGGGATAGAGATAGGAATTTTTATTTGACGAGCGAGGTCAAATTTTTTATCAAATATTGAAAATATTTTTATGATTTAGTAATTAGAAGACAACATTTAAAGAATATATTTAAAATTTAACTCGATAGTAGTTTGAGGTGAATAGAGCTCTATCTATCCCTTACGAGAACTAATCAATTGCATCAATGCTCCTGAACATTTTTATACTTCAAATGAATTTGTACAACTAAAGTTAATCACGTATAACAAGTAAACTATGAAAGTGTTTACAAATATGTGTATGATATCAATATGCATTGAACTTTGTGGCTTACACAATATACCATACACCATAATTGATGTTTTTTTAAATTAAATAAGAAAAGAATATCGACAATTATTGACTTATGGAATGCACAACCAATGGTGTGTTTCATGATATTTCGAATACATTTAATCTTTGTTATATAATTTAGAAAAGTACACGAGTGACACAATGTAATTGTCCTAGTCTCCTATATAATTTCCTCTCTTGCATAAAAAATAAAAAATGGCTGCTAAGATATGAGAAGACAAAAAGGCATAGGCAAAAATGTGGAATGTTTTTTTCCCCTTGAATGAAGAAATGAAAGTACTTTTAAGTGGGCATCCCAATTTTCAAATCTCGAGTGTTGGCTATATTGGACTTGAAAGTGAGCGTAGTTTTTCATACTAATTTTAATTTCAACTTGTTTTCATATATGAGCACACACCTTAGAGAGAGAGAGAGAGAGAGAGAGAGAGAGAGAGAGAGAGAGAGAGAGAGAGAGGGCCGTGGAAGTATCTAAGCCCGACATTCTTTTTAGCAGGGATTCCACTTCGTGATTAGGTAGAGTCGCATGCATCTTAAACTGCCTCATTTCGATATTTATTTATTTATTATTTTTTTTTTCAAGTGCCGAAATTGAATTTTATTTTTTGACAAAATGTAAACATATTTCTATTTTTAAGCCAAATAGTTACGTAACATTTTACAAGTGAGAAGGCAGAAGCGACTCCTTTTTGTCTCCATCACCGCACAGTGCACACACTTTGGGCAACCAAATGACAAGGCAGAAGCACGACTTTTTAGGCCCATTCGAATAGATTTAAACATAAAGCGCTTTTTAAACCGTGTTTTTTGACAGTAGGATTTTATTTTATTATTTCTTACTAAGTAAAATAATTTTACGTTTGGATATAATTATTTAAAAGTATGTTAATTTAAAATTACTTTAAATAGTTTTGAAAATGCCACTTTTGGACTTCTATTTTTTTAAAATATTCCAACCAAATATAATTTTTTTTTTTTTTTTTTTTAAAGATAAATTAAAAAACAAGGCTCGTCTAAATGGGCTTTTTAATAGGCTCCCATTTTGCAGGTGCGTATTAAAAGCTTGTTTTTACTTTTTGTCGACCCAAAAGAAAAAGAAAAAGAAAAAGCACCTCTGAAGTGGACAGACGGATTTTCATCGCCCAAGTGGCCTTTTACAGAGTTTATGATGATTGAGTGGGCTCAAGCTCCATAGCGTAGGCCCAATTTAGATTTTTCAACCAACACACATGACAGGCTGATGGGCCCATCCACTTTTTCTTTTCCGTGATGATTGTGGGCCCATCAATATAGCTCCCACTTTCTCTTTTTAGCTGCCTACTGACAGTTTCTGTGTCATATCGTAAAAAGTTAAAAAAACAATATAAAGAACTTGATAAGAGAACTGCAGCAGAATTAAATTTAGAATCAGGCTTGGGCCGCCATATTGGGTTGGACAGTTTGAAAATGTGAGGGATGGATGGTTCCAAATTTGGAGGGTATTTCGCTATATTTATTTCATAATTTTATCTAGTTATATTTTCAATAATATGTTTTTGAAACTTATAAAATTTTAAATTTCTATATTCAAAAAAATATAGTTATAACAAAAACAAGCTCACAGAGCTTTATGAAATAGGGAAAATTCTGTAGGCAATATGATATATATTAATATTATTTTAAAAAAGTCGATTATACCAACACTATTACAACATATCAACGCTATAAATTTACCATCGAAACTCATCGGCTAAAACTAGTTTTTTGAATGTCATTCTTGGAATTTGAAGCAAGCAAAATTTAACAACGTGAAAATTTATCGTTATAATATTTGTTGACCGACGTATGTTTTCTCACCATAATGGGAATTGTGGCTCACACATACAGGGCAACTATACCCTCAATTTTGTTAGAAAAAATTTTCTTAACAAAATAGGGTATTTCTTATCTTTACCCGTTCTAGGTGAATTAAGAGTTTTTTTTATAAGGATAATTACACTCATCTCTCTTAAATTTAGGTAAAATTATGAATAATCTCATGTCATTTCATAAGTTATAAATACCCTTTAAGGTATGTGTAAGTTTTACAAAATTCATCATTCGTCAATGTGTTATGTAATTGTGTATTTATTATTTTTAATGGAGTTTTGAAACGCAATTTGTATGGTCTTGACAAGTTAAAGATGTAAAAGTTATATATCAAGTCAATTTAAAAGAAAAAAGTAATAGTGATGTCAAATTATATGATAGTGCTTGATAGTGGATGTTGTGGTATAAGTGAAATTACTCCGCAAAAGTTTGTGAAATCATAAAATTAATGGAGGGGTTTGTTAGTGTTTGAAATGGGCTTATTGAGATGATATTTTTAAGGGGTTAATTTAGGATTAAATCATTTCTAATGGAAATCTATAGATAAAGCTTAAGGGAAATATTGTCTATGTGTAAAAAGTTGAGTGTAAATATCACACATCGGATATTTAGCCTTGACAAAACCTAGCATTTATGAGGTTAAGTATTGTTGTAGTGTAAGCTAAAAAACTAAATACTGTACATGGGCAGTCCCACACGCGCGCGCCGCCTGCTTGCTAGTCCCCGGCCCTGAGCCACGGTCCGCCCTGGAGTAACGGTTCAAATTTTAAATTGATCGTTACAGGATTTATTAACACAGTTTGAAACCACTGGGTTCACTATAGACACATTGGCCTAGTTGCCAACACGTTTTCAAGTGTTACATATTTTGCATCCAGGTTAATGGTATGTGTCTGTTGGCAACAAGGGCAGTTTTCAGGTGTTAATGTGCTAGCATTAATGATCGTTGTCTCCCCCCCCCTATAAAAGATTGTCCCCTAGTTCCCTACAAATACACAAAACATCAAAAATTACGAGTGATCAAATTGTTCTAGGAAAAGTGATTAGTGTGAGGAAAAATAGTTTTCTTTGTGCGCATGTCTAATCGAGTGAGTTCTGAATATCATTCTATTATTTGAATATTATGTGTTTTGCATGCATACGAAACATTCGAGTTGATTAGCTTTCAAAGTGAGGTTCGGAGTAGCAGTGCGGTTTAAAACGAATCTCTGGACTGTCTTATTCAGGAAAAAGTATCGCTGGCCCATCGCACCAGTTAGTGGGGCGAGTATTTCTTTAAGGAAAACCAACTCAACCCGCTGATTCAGTCAGTTGCAATAGCAAATAAATACGGATAAATTTACTAAACTTTCCTGTTTATTTATCTATACTCGGCATTGTGTTTAACTACTTTTGGCTATTGTGTTTTGTACAAAACTGTTATTACATTATATTTATATTTCTCGAATAGACCGCCTCAGTGAATATCTTTTTTATTGATATTCAAAAGTTGTTGTTTCCAACAGTTAGGCTTGATGAATCACTTATTTGAGTGGTTGGGATGACTACTATTTTTTTTTTTTTTGGTTACGGATGACTACTATTGATGTGGGATAGTTATTAGTAATTTCGAAAGTTATTGACAGGCTGAATTTTTTTTAAACGACAACAAATATTGGGAGTGTTGGCAATTTTTGAAACAAGAGAGGGTTCTCCATAATTTTACACAAATTGGGGGAGGTGGTGTAATTGTCACTTTCTTATATGTTGACGGAGGAACAAGATTATCAAATACCTACTTTATAAATTTTTATTGTTTAGACTTTGAATTTTTGATGAGAAATTAGAAAAGTAAAATAAAAATGCAAGCAAATAAATAAAGAAAAGAAACAAATAAGAAAAATTAGGGCCTAAGTTTCATCAATTGAATCATTTCAAATAATTATTCAAACAATCATAGGTTTTGACTTTTTATTATCTCACAATCCGGCTCACTAAAATATTTATAGTCTCCTTTCGAAAGTAAAACAAATGTAGTCAAAATATGTTATGTGTTTACTTTCGTGATCACATATGGATCCCTTGACCCATTACGTGCAAAAATTGTGTTAGTTAAAAAGTCTTCGCTAATTAATCTATCCGATCGCATAAGAGCATTATTATTTCTAACATATGCGTTCCTTATGTCTATAAAATAAATAGTCAAATTTTATACATATTATTTCGTAGTCGAATATAAAATCACAAAGCTTGTAAAAATAATCAGAAATTCACAAGTAATAAAAGCTTGAATTCTAGATATGAAGTGATAAAAGTTAAAACCAATAATGTTCAAATAAATTACATGAAATTCATCTCATGAATCTACCTAGAACCTAAAAATATAAATTAACTTGACATCATAGAAGTAAAATTGACTAAAACAAAGAATAACATAAACAAAAACATAAAACAAACTAATATGGAGTTTTTCCGGCAATTAGGAGTTAAATCTTCATGGTTGTCACATCCCGTTGAATTCTTCTTTTCAATACGCCATCCAAGTTCCTGGATGGCGTATTGAAAATAGCTGGCTGAATCCAAGTCGGAATCGAATTTCCTTCTTTGCTAGGTGAATCCAATTAGAGATCAGATTTCCTTATTCGTTTGTTAAATCCTATCCAAGAAAGGAAAAACGTGTCATCTAATAGCAATTTTGCAAGACCTTTGATGGTTTTTGTTAAAAATAAAATTTAATTATACTTAATTAAAATTTAACAATATAACTATCAAACTTTACTAATTTTTAATTAAAAATACAACAATTAAACACATAAAAATATATAAATATTAGGCATGTCAACATTCACCACATGTAATTCAATAAAATATTTTGGAAATTTATGATTTATACTGTGACCCAAAAGTAGCTTGCCTATTTAAGTTCTTTCGTAACCATAAGACAATGTTTGAAAAACCTCCACAGCAAGACAAGCATAAGAACTCTTAAATCAAAAATGCATGTCCAGGCAAGATTTGATTTTGGAGATATCATATTTCTTAAGCCAAGATTCAAGCATCGCCAGCGTCACCAAAATTACAAGTATCTCATACCCAAAAAATTCTTGTATGAATCCAATGCTTGGTTCAAATTGTGTTACAGTTTGTGAGTTGATATTCTTTTAAATGAAATGTTGCACAATTTGAACCATTTGGTGCATGTAGAGCCCAAACAAGGCGTATACAGGGATTTCCCCGGTACCCAAACAAAATGTTTATGTTGGACTTAGTAAGCATTACAAAAGGCAATTCAAGATAACATGCAAAAGAGATGAATTGATGGAAACATTTCAGGACGACTACACATACAACACTTTGGAGGCAACAAGTGTCTTTCCTATTCTCAGGGCCCATCTTCAACCTATATTGTGCCCAAATGTAGGACTTAAAAAGACAGAATATACTGCTTCAAACATAAAATGTAAGAAAGGAGGTTCCCCTCGAACATACTAAAACATCGTTAGCCCATGGCATATTTCTGAGTCCAGCTCCTTGCAGTGGTCTCATACTTGTTCCTGTCTGTTTTGTACATATGAGCAATCTCAGGCACCAAAGGATCGTCAGGGTTTGGGTCCGTCAACAAAGAACAAATAGAAAGCAACACCTGGAATCGTGAACAAGAAAACTTGATCCCCTCAGCGAGTTGAATGTAAAATATCAACACTTTATATAAGAGGATTTATTCGGTCAGAGATAATTCAGTAGGAATTTGACCAAATAGAATTGGGATGACAACTGTAAAGATTATGAACCTTCGAAATAGTCAATGCAGGGCTCCATTGTTCCTTCAATATGTCAAGACATATGCTTCCATTGTTGTTTATATTTGGGTGGAAAACTTTCGTCCTGAAAGCAACCTGCAAAATTTTGGCAATATGAATGCATAAGAAAAAGAAACTTAATCAGAAAAAGAATTGCCAAAGAATTAAGCAGTGAACCATGGCATGCTGAAAGGATGATGCCGAACAAATAAAAGGCCAAAGATATGAAAACTTAGAATTACTTCTATACACAATTAGAAACCGGTAGTATTTGCTCTCAGGAAGGATAGACATATCTAGTGGCACAATTAAGCAGGCAACACACCTTAGGAGGCTTGAAAGGATAGTCTGGAGGGAAATGAATGGTAACTAGGAAAACACCGCCAGTATATGGACTATCAGGAGGACCCATAATTGTAGCTTGCCAATGAAACATGTCCTCAGCAACAGGACCTGAAAATATGTACAAAGAGCAAGCAGATGATCAGCATAATAACATAAAAGGTACATTTCCTTCTCTTAGGAACCTTAACTGAAAGGCAAAGTCCCCTCAAGGAGAAGTTAATAGCATAAATTACAAAGGTTTCGTACAACAAATAGCAAAATTTTGACCAACGGGTGAAGCATGCTCATGAAAAAGTTAGCAGTATAAACTATATATGGTTTAGGAATGCAAACCATCCACATAACAAATAGGGTAATAAAATAATTAGAAAGGTTATTATGCAAGTCATACATGAATTCTCAAGAGGATGGTTTAGTTTGCTAACTTAAAGAACGAGTGATCAATGCTAAATAACTGAAAACATTTACAGACAACGTGGTCCATTCTTTATGATAAAATTTGACATTTTTCCTAAAACAGTTGAGTGAGGACCTGACAAGGTTGCATACACAGATATCCTTGAAGGATAAGTGTCTAAATAATATGTATGTATTTGGGATTGATTCATTTTCAGAATCTTTATTTCTGTACTTTTTGGAATTTCTCCCCTTTTTTTACCATTGCAACTATATTTCTAATATCTGTATATCCATCTTACAAGTGAAGGAAACATTATCAGTACAGGGGTGGCTCCATATGTAACTCGCAAAAAAAAAATAAAAATTGCTGGTGATTCTGAGAAAACTAAATTATTTGTATAAGAACATTGTTTAGAAAGGATCTTCTCCATAGGTGTGTAAATACATAACTGAAGCCAACAACCTCTAAATCAGCACCGGAACAAGTAAAAGTCACAGCCGAGGTATTTAGTCTACCCAGATGAGATTTGGAAATTGTTCGTCACAACAAGAATAACATCCTTCTGAATTGACATACCACCACATTTGGAAAGTTTAGCTAAAACCACAAAAGAAAATGGAACTTCCTGATATGATGCTGTAACTCACACATTCTTAAGTCATCGTTCATTTTATTAACAATAAAAAGGATGTTATTTATTTTATTCTGCTTCCTTCTTCTCTGAACACACACACACACACACAAATATCGCAAAAAATCTAGAGAATAATTCAAGCTTTTACTTGGACATCTTAAATTACCCTAGCCAAGCCACCCAGGACAAACGCTGAGAACAATTATCACTTCACAACCAGCAAAAACTCAACCATCAAAGGAACGAGAAAAAATCAGAATGAAACGCCCGAAGTTGTTTCGCAAAATACCTTCCCCATCCATAATTCTAGATAAACCACAAAACGAAACCAGAAAAAAGGGCGAAAAAAAAAACAAGCAATTGCTTCCGAGTTAACCATACAAACGCTTTTCATTTTCACGAAGCTTCAACCATTAATTTTCCATGAAATATCAAAAATATACCAGCGCTGCAAGAGGTAGGAGGATCCTTCTGAAGATCCTTGAGCTCCTTCAAGATCCGCTTAGAAGCCATGAGCGATTTCTATGATCTGACAAAACAAAAAAACCACAGATTCATTCTCTTTAACAAACACACGAACAAAATTAAGTAAATATAACCAGAGAATCTCAAGAAAAAAAAAATCAGAAAATGAACCCGATCATACTTGAGAAGAAAAAAAACTGGATCCTCCCGCTGGCGCAAATTAGAGGAGAAAATTTTATTACTCTGCGAAGAAAAAGAACGAAAAAAATAAATAAAATTTGCAGAGGAGGAAATGAGGTTTTTATAGGGCGCTGATTCACGAATAACAAGAGAATTTAATTTTAGAAAATTTTTTATTGGAAGAATCGTTGCTTTTGGGATATTCATTTTGTGTCGGCATTCACCTTCTGACTGGTTGATTCCCAATGTTATCGTGTGGGCTCCATACAACAACATTTCCCACTTTCATTAACCGATGAGTTGGATTTTGAAGGGATGACCTGGAATAATACTGGATTTGAATGGACCAACTTGGGGCGGCTACCAACATTTGTTCGTGCATTTTAAATTTTTAATACAAGGAGGTTTACCAATTTCATTATGTGGTCTTGCTGGATACCATCTGGATAATGATTTCTCATTTTATTTTATTTGTTTATTTAATGTCAAATCAAAATAATCTTAAAAAATTTCTTAATCGCGGATACATAACATTTTGTAATTGAAATTTCAGATCAGATCAAGCATGTCATTAAAAACCAAAAAAGGATGGTTCTGACTTATTATTTATAGATGGATGTTTTATATATTTTTATAATAATTTACTGTTATAGGGTACGGGATGGAGTCGTAAAATTTTATTTGTGATAAGGAGCATGTCAATATCAATTTTTTTATAAAACATTAAATGTACTTTTATTAGTTAGAAGCATAAAATCTATCTTATATTAAAAAATATAAATAAAATTTTAATCGATATAAACTTGTAACTGGTGATAGTCCTCTGCATCCTCTGTGTGTACGATTTAATCTAAAGTAATTATATATTTGATGCGCTTTCGTGATGTGAATAACATAATTAGTAATTTAAAAAAAAAGAATATAAACATATAACTTTTTTCATTTTATTTAATTTTTAATTTTTTTTCCCTATAAAACTCTTCGAACACTATTTTCTTATTTTATTTTTCTCATTACCCTTTTTCTAATTCATGTATGCATTTAAATAGATGATTCATTTTTCATAACAAACTTTATAGTTTATAATAAAGTTTACTTATTGAAACAATTCAAACGGAATATATACAGCGTTAATTTCCTTTAATCTATGATCATATTCTAACAGTAAAGAATAATTAATAGCGTAATCTATTTCGTTTGGAGTTATATGTTGGTTATCAAATCGGCATTAGAGCCAGCCAGACCGCAGCTCACTTGCCAGCGGCGCGCCGATCATAGTCTCTTCGCTCCAAATGTCGCGATTTCAGTCGGGCCGTCGGATCCAACTCGATGGGGCCGCGGCGCAACCGTCCCGGCACAATTACGCTGCCGACGAAACCCTAGACGACGGCCGTTCTGAGGGAAGCGGCAGCTTGAAGACGCGGCCGTCTAATAGCAATGTGAAGGAGGATCTAGAGCCGTTTATGGGAGTCAAAGCCCGCCGGAAAGCCTCTCGCCATCGGGATTATATGGGCGATTACCTCGATGTTCAGTCCAGACCTTATCTAATGAAAATTCTCGAGAAACAAGGTTTGATTACATTTTTTTTCCCTTCTGTTTGGGGCTTTTTGTCGATATCTGGTTTGAGTGATTTTCGGTGGACGCTTGAGTTCAATTTGATTTCGTCAGAATTGCTTTTTGATTTTTCCATTATGAGAATTTTCAAGAGTAATAAGTTATGGCTATTTGATAATAAAGTTGATTATGTTATGATGGTTAAAAGTTTATCTCATTTAAAGATTTATATTGTCAGATGGAGTATTTTGACATTATTGTCAAGAATGCAGCTCGGATAGGCCAAATATTTCTTAATTGGGGTTCTCCGATTCTTTTGATGCTGGGAGCCAAAAATTACCGATTGTTGGAAATGGAAACTGACTTATCCGCATGATGGTGGTGTTGGGTGGTCGCAAATAGTTGATATTGGAAGTTTTTGGTCTTTTTTTTCCTGTTTCTTGTGCAATTTGTTGATGAAAGAGAACAATAGATAACATCACGTACCTGTTTAGTGTCTCAATCTAGAATGAAGCTGATCTCCTGCAAAGAAATTTGACAATGAAAATTGATGATGTAGTTTACATGCACGTGGAACACTCTTTTTTTGAGCGGTCACTTGGATGAATGTGCCTGTTTGCTGTCGGTTTGACTTAATCCTTAAAAATACATTCAGTTTGTTTTGAATGTAAATTAAATGACTTTATTCATTTATACTTTTCTGTTTAGTGATTTGATACTTGGAAATTCATTTTTTGTTCATTGCTGTTATTCTATTGCTCCAATGTATGGGACAGATGTTCTTTCCATTTGTTGTTTCAACTATGATGGTCATCACATTTCTTGATATAAACATGCTGGCGCCCTTTTGAACCTTTTGAAGTTGTTGCTGATTGCATATAGGGCTACGAAAAAGATGTCAAATGATAGGTTCCTTATTCATAGCTGCTGAGGTGACATAGGGAAATTACTAACTGCTTAACTAAAATTATCCTCCAACCTGTGTGGTATTGTTTTGTCAGTGCCTTGTAGTAGTGCATGTGTGCTAGGTTTAAGTCTGCGTGCATTTATATTTTATTAAAGTGTTATGCCCTTTTGTTTTGATTTCAGGTGACAGGAAAGTTCTCTTCGCGGATAGAGTTCTAAAGTTCACTGTCTCAGGGAAGATGAAACGGCGTATACTTCTAATAACTGATTTTGCCATCTACATTGTGGACCCAGATACTGATGGACTCAAAAGGAGGATAGCCCTAGCAGCTGTTGAGAAACTTTGTTTAAGTGAACTAAGTGATAATTTCTTTGCCATTATTATTCCCACAGAATATGATTTACTCATGGCTAGTACTAGAAAGACTGAAATTGTGACTGTCTTAGTTGATGCCACGAAAAGTGCATCTGACTATGAACTTGAGGTCGCCCTATCTAATAGGTGATTCTGATTATTTTGTGTCTTTCACCCGGATGTCATTGCTGAGCTTGTTCTTCATATTACATGCATAGAAGAGGCATTTACATTTCGCATACTTGGAATATATTAGATGAACCTCTTTCTGATATATTGTCTTAAGGCTTTATTACTACCCTACCCTGAAAAGTACATTGGAGATTTTTCTACTGTTGGTCCTCTTGAGTTTTGCTGAAGGAAAATCCTCTTGTACCACTAAAGTACTTCTTTCACGGTATAATCCATGTTGCCTCTTACATGTTGTTCCTCGTGGTCGTCAATAAGGAGTACAAAAACCATCACTCTTTTGTTTGATAGACAAGATGGAACATCTTGTTGCTCTAGTGGGCCATAGACCTGTCGTATAGGTTTTCTTTCATTGCTGTGCTATAGAATAATGAAAGGGAAGTTGTTCGCTTCCTACAGCGAAGTATGCAAATTAATTTTTTTTTAAGTCATAGTCAAAATAAGTTCTGTTATCTTTTTGTGTGCTCAAGCATGTCCTAGACAGTTACATAATTTAGGTTAGATAGGCATTAAATATTCAAAATTCCCTTGTACATACAAAAAATACTGAACAGATGGGTAGAACTTCTAGCTGCTTTTGAGTTAGCAATTTGTCAACTTGATGTTGATTTCAATACCTGCAGGTTTGAGTATAATGCAGCTGCTGAAGTAGTGAAGGAAGTTCGATTTGAGGAAGCAGAAGGTTAGTTTGCATTTTCACTAGTTATTGTGATTGATATCACAGACTACGGGTACCATATGGTTTTTGCTTGCTTAGCAACTGTTTGTGATCGTGACGAGTTTTTTGTTTTTCCTTTTGTACAACATTAGGTGGTGTCAGAACAAGAATTGTGCAGATATGATGTGCACTGTTGGTTTGGCCATCTTGTACTTGTGGGTAGCATGTTCATTACTGCTGCTGAATCGTGCATCGAGGTCACCTGAGTTAGCATTGTTCATGATACAAAGGCCTTTTCTTTTGTCTTGGTTGTTTCTGAGCTGATGATGTGTCTGCTTTTTAATACAGTAGAAAATGCAGAAACGTGTGTAGTATATATTGGATGAAAATACGAAGAGAACGCAACAATTTATTATTTTGTTGTACCTAAATGAAGCAATATATTCGGTTATTGAATTCTTCCCCACGTTGTGAAGAGTGCAATTACATTTTTGGTCTTCTTTGTGCCTATGCTCATGCACACTGCAATAATAACTCGTTTGGAAGAACCATCCTCCCAAGAGTATATTTGATAACAACTTCTCCACAGCCCAGAAAATATAGAGCATGTGATTCATTTTTTATTGTTGTGGGATGAAATAGAAGCACCTCCTAGGTACGATCAGGTGGAAGAAAAATAAACTGATTTGAAGTACTAAAATGTATGGCATATCATACATTTTTGATATTTGTGGGATGAACGAAGATGGAACCACCTCTTGGGTATGGTCAAAATGGACAAAATAAACAAACACCTGACTCTCCTTGTGCAATCAAAACTTGTTTCCCTGTTCTTTATGGTACACTATGTTTATTATTTTTCTATTTCATTAACAAATCCTTGACGCACGAGACCTTCAAAGTTCTGATGAGCAGCATGGTGCTTTGTTGATACCTTGTTTTCTATGCTTATACCCCTGTTCCTAGTCTTTTCTTGCGGCTCGTTATAACTGAGGGCTGTGATTTCCCCTACCCTACCCTCAGCTGCATTAGGTACTACGGCTACTGGTATATTGGCTCTTTGTATGTCCTCTAACAGGTTTACCACTTGAGGCATATTAGGTCTGTGCTCTGGAACTCGATCCAAGCAACGCATTCCTATCCTCAGCATCTTCACCATCTCCATCTCCACATTAGGGTACTTGATAAGCTCTTCCTCAGAAATGACGACTGGTTGCTCCTTGCTGACAACAGAACGAACCCATTGGATCAAATTGAATCGAGAACCATCGGTAGAGTATCTGTGCGACTTTCTGGTGAGGACTTCAAGCAGCAGAACTCCAAAACTATATACATCAGATTCTTGGGACATTTGATGTGAAGACTCAACTTCTGGGGCATAATTTCCAGCAGTTCTCTTGACTACTGATGCTCTCATCATGTAAGGCAACCCGAAATCCGATATACACCCATACCCTTGAGAGTTTAGAAACACATTCGACGCTTTAATGTTCCCATGGACAATTTTTTCACCAAATTTCGCGTGAATATGAGCAATCCCTCTTGCTGCACCTATTGCTATTCTTAGCTTGGTTTCCCAGTCTAGTGGACTGGTATCTTCGCAGCTTCTTCCTGTATGGGAGATGTGTTGTCATTCTTGGAAGATTCAATTGGGTTGTGTTTTGAACAGATACTAGGGTCAAAGAGAATGGGAGCAGAAGGTTACCATGTAGCATCGTGTGCACGCTTTGCTGGGCGAAGTAGTCGTACACCATGAGCTTTTCGTGCACGGAAAAGTAGTAAGCCCTCAACGGAGCCACATTTTCGTGCCTTATGCTCCCAATAGCCTTCATCTGCTCCTCAAATACTCGTCCCGGGACTGTCACACCTCTCAATCTCTTCACAACAGCTACAACTCCATCGTTCATCCCCACATTATAAGCGCTCCCAAAAGTTCCCCTCCCAATGAACTTGGAAGAAGGTCCCAGCACATCTTCTAGGCCTACTGCAAAATGCTGGGAGCCTATAGATACAAGCCTGCCAAATGCTTTCTCAATGAATCCATCCGCCTCCGACCTCCAGTAAATTTCATCAAGGCGAAAACTTGAACCGAAACTGAAACTAGATGATATGGAACTTACACTGGGGCTCCTCGAATCTTGAAGTGCAATTCGCCGGAGCTTCTCCCTCAGTAGTACAGCTTCCACCAGCCTCGCCCAGTTGTCCCTGATATCAGACATTGCTGTTTGATCCGCAGGCCTCGACCGAATGTTAGACAAACATTTTATGCCTTAAAATGATGCTATGGCTTCATTGACATTGAAAGACGTGTGTGAAATGTCAAAATCTTCTGGAAGCTCCGGGCTTAAGGTAAAAATATAAGAAGCTTCTTGGAAATCCGTCTGTAACTACGTTGGACGCCAAGGACGGAACTTTAACAAATTTGAAAGTGAAATGTCCTGGGGAATCTAGAGAGTCTTTGGCCTTATCCCATAGGACAGATAGAAAAAGATGCAAGACTTAGAGATAAAAACATCGCACATCTAGATTATGTTTCTTCTAACACTTGGCTTAATCAATAAATTTGAGGGAGTAATTTCCTAAAATGTTGAAATTCAGGGGTTCAAGTGCGATTATACTGTTCAAAAAGGCCTTCACTGTAAACTTGACATTGTTTGAGGCTATCGAACCTGGCACATGGGCTACGTGAGTTCGATTTTCGAATGATCTTGCGTCGAATAAAATTTTATAAGTAGATGCTACGAAAGCACACCAATACGTAGAGATCACAATCAATGAAATTTATTAAGCAAACACACCCGGCTTTTGACTTTGCATTATTGATAACAATTCCATAAGCAGAAATACACAAATTAAATCAATTACAATTCACAAACCATGTGGCCAGCAACTTTCTATTCAACAAACAATTCGACAAATCATAAGTTAAGAAAGAATATTAATGAAAAAAAAAAGCACTATAACCCAACTGTTACAAGCAAGAATCTAATTATGAACCGAAGAGGGTCCAGCCTCATCCACATGTGGAGGAGTTACTATTGGAGTTGAACCTGGAGATCTGGTTCCAGTAGACTGGCTATTTCCCGTATAGACATTCCTAATCTGCTCGAGCATTTTCACAACTTCATCCATTTTAGGCCGCTGGCCAGGCACTCTCACCACGCAGCTCATGCCGATCTGCAGCACCGCCACCATCTCTTCCTCTATATTAGGGTACCTCAACAGCTCCACGTCAAAACACTTCACCCGTCCACTCCTCGCGGACCACAGAGTGAACCCATCTCACCAGATGACGGCCTCTTCGCCTCCAGGAGCCTGAACGGGTGACTTCCCGGTGAGAAGTTCAAGCAGAACAACTCCGAAGCTGTAGACATCGGACGCCTGTGACACCTTCTTGGCATCGGTTACGGCTTCCGGGGCCCGGTACCCTGGGGCCCTTGTTGCTAGTGGCGGTGCGATTGGGCTCATTAGTGTTGCTAAGCCAAGATCAGATACGCAGCCATGTTGTTGGGAGTTGAGGAAAATGTTTGAGGCTTTTATGTTTCCATGAGCAAGATTACCACCACTTTGCGAGTGGATATGGGCTATACCCTAGCTGCACCTGTTGCGATCTTTAGTCGCATTTCCCAGTCTAATGGAGTCCGATTTTCGCCCCTTTTTTGCTGCAAAAGTGATGAATACTAAATTAGGTTTCTGTCTATTAGAAGCGTAACAATTATAAACATAAACAACGGCCATATAATGTACCATGTAACAGTTTGGAGACACTTCCTTGATCAAAGTAGTCGTAAACCACGAGCTTTTCATCCTTGGAGTAGTAATAAGCCCTTAAAGGAGCCACATTGTCATGTCTGATTTTCCCAACAACCTCCATCTGCTGCTCAAACTCCTTTCTCCCAACAACAACTTGCTTCAATCTCTTCACTGCAACCGTGGTTGTGTCCTCCAACGCTGCCTTATATGTTGTGCCAAACGTTCCCTTCCCAAGAACCTCAGCAGAAGCCCTCAACAAATCTTCAAGATCAAACGCAAGATTACAACCCTCAAAAAATACAAGCCCGTTATTCACATCCTGTGGCTCAGAAACCATCTTTTCGTAGATTTTTCCTTCTTTTGGATCGACTTTTCATCTTTTCCCTTTCTGTTGGTGATAATCAACAGCAATGCAATAGATACAACGCCACTGTACAGCTACCAATCACAATTGCCAGAATGGCGGATTCGGTAAATTCAGACGAATGCTTCCCCGGCGCCGGTGGACCAGCCGGAGGCAACGAGTTATCAGATGATGAAATATTGTTACCGGAAAAGGCTGAACTAGGAAATCTATGAAGGGATTGAGGGATAACTCCGGTGAGATTATTGTTAGACAAATCCAAAATTTGCAGGCTTGGGATGTTGATATCAGGGATATCACCAGAAAGGGAGTTGTTAGCAAGATTCAAAACTACCAAATGAGTAACATTAGAAATCGAAGATGGGATAATACCATTAAAACCATTATTCGAAAGATTTAACACCGAAAGATTTTTCCATACTGAAAATCCAACGGCAATGGACCTGGAAAATTGTTGTCCTGAAGATAAAGGCTTATCAAGTTCCCAAGCTTCAAGAGATCAGAAGGGAAGGACCACCAAGACCGTTGGATCTCAGACTCAAGATCTGAAGCGCAGATAACCGGCTGAGAGTGTTCGATGGAATCCGGCCTACGAAACCAACGGCCGGCAATCGAACTGCTATACTCTTGAATTATCATGATTGCAGGTGATGCCAGTCCAGTTTCTGCAACAAGAAGTTCTCTCATCCCATTTCAGCTTTCTTGAATGGTTAACATTATGACGAAATCGAGCAAAGCCCGTTATCTTCAACAGGTTCAGACAATGCTGGTAAGAACAGAGTACCGCACACTACTAGAATGGCTGAAATAATAAACTTGATGATGCCCATTTTTCTTTTCTTAAAAAGGTTGTCTTTAGGCCAAACATGAAAGCCCTCAAATTTTATCCTTAATATCTGCCATCTCTGCAAAGATTTGTCAAAGAGGAACCCGGAATTAACACACAATAGTGATCAATCAATTGCCACATCAATAGTGTAGCCGTTTTTTTTGGAAATGGTAAAAGAACGTTAGGTCAACACAACCAACCAAATTGAATTAGTTAGGTTTCAATAGAAAAAAGACAAGAGAACAGAAAAATGGGTATAACAAAAGAGAAATCTTTGTCGTTACCTGACTCTTATAAACCGTTTCCATTTCAACATTTTTATCTCTTCTTGGACATAGTGACAAAATATTACACAAAAAAATTCTGGGTTTTCAAATCTTAACCATCCCGAAACTAAATAAATGCTTCCAATGAAATTAATTAGTTTCAGCTGAGAAATAAACACTCACCTCTGTTTTAGAGGACCGGAGAAGTTTAAAGCTCTGATAAATACAGCAAACCAAGAATTCAGAAGGCAATAAAGCGGCAGTTACAGAAACCTCCAAGAAAACATTAAAAAAAAGATGAAATTTAAGGTATGATTAAGGACAAAAAAAAAAAACAAGAATTGAAACACAGACTTGGTTGGTGGTGATGAAATTCTAGATGAGAAGGGAAGAGGGTGATGAATTCTTGGTTGAGGTGGCGAAAATGATCGGGGGTGGTGGGCGAGTCAGTGGGACAGAGCAATAAATGATTGAAAGTGTTTGCAGAAAGCTAAGCAGAGGTTTTTGGTTTTTGTTTGTTTCGTATTTTTAGTGCTTCTACAATGGCGAGGGAAGAGTGGGAACTTCACGTGCTGGCAGCGTAACCACTACAGCTGCCACAGTGGGGCGGTGGGGGGGGGGGGGGGGGGGGGGGGTGGAGGTGGAGAGAGAGAGGGACAGAGAGAATTTTCTAATGGAGATGATGGCACTTGCCGCACTTCATTGCACGAGTGTCATGAAAGTCGTTGTAGTGAAAAACATGGCGTTCTTTCGGGGACAGTTCTGCGCAATAATGCCCTGTTAATTATCTTACAAGGATTATCTTATTAGTTATGTGGTTGATTTTTTCTTTTTTCTTTTTATTGAATGGCATATAAATTGTAGAAAATATTACACTCAGCTATCTGTGATATATGATCAAATTATAAAAAGAATTTAATTTTTAAATGACTCTAAGGTATGCAATTGTTATATATATAAAACTCTACATTTATTACCGTTATGATTTTTGTGAAAACTGCTAAATTTTAACATATTTTTCTTATTTTACCCATTTGTCGAATTTGATTAAATTTTACAAATTGTCTAGAATTTATTTCATAATATTTTGAAATACATAAAGTTTGATTTATAATATTTTTATATCAACTTAATAAACAAAATCATTGATAACCAAGTAAAAAAAAAATTACAAACCTTAGAATACACATTGAAAAAATTAAAATTTTTTCAAAAAAATACTAAACACATGCTAATTAATTTTCTTAATACACCATAAATATAATACTTTAAGTATCATTCTCAATGCAAAATTGAACTACCAAATAATATCATTCGCGATGAAAAATTCATACATTATAAAAGATTTGAGGAACTTTGGTTTTTTATCAATTTCTATTAGCATTACAATTTAGTATGTAAACTCTAGGATTATGTAGGTAGATTTCTAAAATTTAGGGTTAAAATTGTAGGTTTATCGTACTTTTGGGTAGTTTAATGTGATTTATCTTTTTATTTTTTTCAATAGTAAAGATCCAGGGACATTTTTATTTTTCTTGCATCTCTGTTAGCACTGTAACTTAATATGTATATCTCAAAATAATCTAATAATTTTTAAAAAATTTGAGGATTTAATTTGTAGTTTTGTCATCTCTCAGATAGTTCAGTGTAATTATTTTGCATGTCACTGATTAGTTTTATTTTGATCAATTCAATTATTGAATTGAAATATTTCATTCTTTCACTTAAGTCTTTTGGACGAAACCTACTTGATAACGTTTTGATGAAGGGTAAAAATTAAGAAATAAATTCTATATATGACTAAACAGCCCAGGTTTGAAATATTAGCCCAATGGGCACTGAACTCTGAATATGACCAATTTAAGTGTTCGAAAAATAGGAATATCTATAAAAAATAATTGTAAAAAGATCATTAGCTTACAAACAATAAAATTGAATATTAAAGAGTATATTTATGAAAATTGGGTAATAGTGCAAAATAACCAAAAGTTAGGGGGTTTAACGTAATTTATCCTATTTTTTAAAATGTTATTTTGAACCAAAAGTTCATTTGGGTAATGGCAGTTTAAACGACTACTCCCTAAATCTCGCGCCCGTCGGCCACCTTTCACCAGCCCCAGCCGCCGCAGCCGCAGCCCGGGCCCATCAAGTTCAGTAACTCTACCCCTCTTTATCTGTACTTGGGAGCTTTCAATTCATTCTTAATTGGGCTAAACTGCTGAGTTTTATATGGTTTAAATGCATTCTTTTTTTTTTTATTCCATGTGGAAAACCATTCTATTTGTTGTTTAGGTTCAAGAAAAATTGATTTTAAACGCAATTATTTATGACGTCAGAGTTATTTGAAAATTCAAATACAATCTGGCGAAAAAAAGGCGCGACTAATTTCCCTCAAAAAATCATCTTGACAAGTTGTAAATGGCCGGACTTTGTAAGACATAGTTTATATTGTAATGCTATGTGTCTTCTTCAGTTTGGTCCAGTAATTTTTACATTCAATGTTATTCAGCCTCGTAGCTCTTTCTAGTTCTAATGCACTACTTAGAAATTATAGTATAAGCTCAAAGTCACGTTCTTCAATCGATGAAACCCATTAAAAACTCAACTAATCTTTCCCGCCATGTTTTGACTGCCACTCGAAATACCACCGAGTCTTATATCATCCAGACACTGGATAGAAGCCTGGATATCAAAACCCTTAAGAACTCCATTCGAGGATTATTTTCGATCCGAATTTATACTCAGACACATCCCGTCGCTATCAAATTGATGCGGGCTTATGCTGCCTGTGGTAAACCCAGTGTCACCCGCAAGATATTCGACAAAATTTCTGAGAGCAACAACGTTATCTGTAATGTCATGATCAGACAGTTTATGTGAATAATCATTTATATCAAGATGCAGTTTTGATGTATAAGAGTATGCTAGTCTCTGGCATTACGCCAGATCATTACACATTGCCTTGTATTCTGAAAGCCTGCTCAGCCTCGGATGATTTGAGTTTTGGGGTGCAAATACACGGTCCTGCTGTGAAGAAGGGTCTTGATTTGACTTTATTTACTGGGAATGGTCTCATAGCAATGTATGGGAAATGTGGGAATTTGGTCGAGGCGAGACGGGTTCTTGATGAAATGCCATATAGGGATATCGTGTCTGGAATTCTATGGTGGCAGGTTATGCACAGAACGGGCGGTTTGATGAAGCGCTGGAGGTATGTAAAGAAATGAAGTCATTAGGTGTGAAACCTGATCCCGGCACAATGGCCAGCCTCTCACCTGCTGTGACTAACACAAGTGCGGAAAATGTCATGTTTGTAAAGCAAATTTTCTTGGGTATGGCTAAAGATGAGTTAGTGGCATGGAATGTGATGATAGCCATGTATGCAAATAATTCTATGTCTAATGAGGCAGTTGACCTTATTTACAAATGAAATCTCATGGGATAGAACCAGATGCAATTACCATAGCTAGTATTCTTCCAGCTTGTGGCGATCTTTGTGCCGTTTCACTAGGAAAGCAGATTCATGAATACATTGAAATGAAGAGGCTACAGCCTAACTTGTCCATAGAGAACGCCCTTGATTGATATGTATGCAAGTGTGGATGTTTACTAGAAGCGAAGGAAAGTATTTGACAAGATGCGAATCAGGATTCATCTCATGGACTTCAATGATTCTGCCTATGGTAGAAGTGGCAAAGTCGGGGAGCCATTGCTTTATTCTCTAAAATGCTGGACTTAGGTCTCGTCCCAGATTCAATAGCTTTTGTTTCAATTCTTTCAGCTTGCAGCCATGCAGGGTTGTTATCAGAAGGGCGCAATTATTATAGAATGATGACAGAAGAATATAAGATAGTTCCTAGATTGGAACACTACACTTGTGTGGTTGATCTACTTGGGCGTGCTGGTCGAGTGGATGAGGCGTACAATCATATAAGCAGATGCCGATGCAGCCTAATGAGAGGGTTTGGGGAGCTCTGCTGAGCGCTTGCCATATATATAATAACATGGATACTGGGGTGGTAGCAGCAGATCGTCTTTTCCAACTGTCTCCACAACAATCGGGTTATTATGTCCTGTTATCAAACATTTATGCAAAGCTGGGAGATGGAAAGATGTAACATTAATTCGCTCAATCATGAAAGAGAGAGGAATCAAGAAATACCCGGGTGTTAGCAACGTTGAGCTTAATGGTCAGGTCCACACGTTTCTTGCTGGTGATAGATCACATCCACAATCTGACGAGATATATGAAGAGTTGGATATCTTAGTAGGAAAATGAAAGAAGCTGGTTATGTACCAAAGACAGACACTGCCCTGCATGATGTGGAGGAGGAAGATAAAGAAAACCTCTAGTGGTACACAGTGAGAAGTTGGCCATGGTATTTGCAATTATTAATAGCAAGCCAGGGATGCCAGTCAGGGTTACTAAAAATCTTCGTGTGTGTGAGGATTGTCACATTGCTATCAAGTTCATTCCAAGATTACCGAGCGTCTAATCATAGTAAGGGATACAAATAGATATCACCATTTTGAAAATGGGAGTTGCTCATGTGGTGATTATTGGTGAAATTAATAAAAAAAAAAATTGCCGACATATATACCAATTGCGGGCCAACTGCAGTTCCTGAAAAAGAGGACCTAGCAAGTTCTCATCCAATGAAGCATAATCTGCTGCGTAATGTTTTCTTTCAACATTTCTGGACTTACAGGTTAGATCAAAGCTTTTTATTCCTTCTCTGTTTCTTACTGTTGATTTTCTTGGATTCAATAATAAATGTGACTGCAGCCATACGTGATTAAGTGATATTAAGTTGAAATTTTTTGTGTTTATGTGGGTGTGCGATTCCCTGGAACTAAGCTCTTAGACGTTAGATTTGGACTGGTACAGGCTTTAATTTGTGAAAGACCCATTGGAACTAACTTGTCTCAGCTGGAAGCCGGAGCGTATTGATTATCCTACAATTGGACTTTAAGTAAGCTTATTTCGGCTAGAATTCCCTCATCACCGGGGCGTGTACCTTTTTTGTTTTTTTTGCAAAACCCTAAGAGCTTCGGCCATTTCTTAGTAGAGATAGCTGAAAAGTCCATGTAGAGACATTGCCACATTAAACTAGCTGTCTTGCATAGATTTAGAAAGAGGACTGCAGAATTGATTTATTTCCATTTCTAGAAGCCTTACTTCTTGCTTACATGTTCAGGTCATGCAAAAGGAAGATCATCAAGGCTTCTTGCTTCTGCATATTAACTAACCTTGGGTGCCTTACCAGTCACATGGACCAAAGTAAATACTTTCGTGAGAACTACTGATTTTTCTGTTTAAAAATGATTAAACACCATCTCCAATTCTGTCGATCCGTGACATTTCTTTTTTTCTTTCCTTTTTTTATTCCCCTCCATTCATTAGGTGGAATTGAGGTAGCAGTCTTCTGGAGCAAAGATGACAGCAAAGGGAGTTCAAACTACGTGGCCACAGGGCAACTATTAGCATATTAATATTGCTTCATCGCCTTTTGAGGCAGGGCTAGACTGCGTTACTATCTTGATCACCCTTGGTCCAACAAGATTGAACAGTCCTTGCCATGGAAAGGCCTCACAAAGAGGCGTATTCTCTCAATCCTATTTCTCTCGCACGTTAACTCGCGGGTGTTGATGAAATATCACTATAGTGTACATTACATGTTTACAACAATTTATTTCTCTTTGAGGACTTGAACTATTACTATAATTTAGTTATGATTGTTTGAAATGGTGGGGGATATTTTGTAAGATGGTATCGGTGTTGGGAATATCTTGTAGGATGATAATAATTTGACACAGCAGGGATTGGCATGTGCATGCTTAGTTTTAAATGGCGACGACGAGATGTTAGAAGAGTACATTGAAATACTTATAAGCCTAGGTTGTAATGAATTAGCAATAACTTCACTTAAAAAGATGTAACATTTTCTCCACCGATAGTCAGCGAATACCAGGTCTTTTAATTAATTCTACCTTGATGTTAATAGCAAGAGTAAACGAAATTTAATTTACATCCCGTTCCGTTTATCTTTAGTTGACTTGTTTACACCTAAATTACAACACGACAAAGAAATGTTCATACTTAGCTTGCGTTTTGTAGCAGTATAGAATTGTGTATAATAAGATAATTGTTTGATATACATGTCATGAATATGTCATTAGTCCATTGCATTAACTTATTTGATGGCAAATTATTTCCTATTCAAAAGTGTTTGCTATGTTCCTTTTCCTAGATAGCCTAGAAGAAAATTACGAAAATCCTTATTTTGGGCTCCCATCATATAAATTTAGCGGTAATATAGTAAATTTAATTTTTATCATTCAATACAAATTAATTGGATCATACATCCATGCCCATGGTGGGATCAGTTATCCCACATATTGATAGATAAGAAATCGGACCTGAATTTTATTAAGGGCCAGAAAAACTCTACCAACATAATTATGATTGGATACTCATACAATCACAACTATAAATCCCTACCAAGTGTAACCTTAGCGTATATCCATTGGTTGAAATAGAAAATAAAATATAATTTGAATAGATGATCATGTAACTGGTCGAATGTGTCCAAATTGGGTTCGGAAATTTTTTTTCTCCATCATATAAGATACCATTTATCTCATGAATTTTTGTATGATTCTAATCAACCTATAGATGCTAATAGATATAAGTGGCATGTTGTATTAGGGATGAGCATAAATTTTTAAAAAAATGCATAAACCTTGGCAACGCACCGAATCACATTGTTTTGTTAATTTTTTGGAAAAACCATGGTTAAACAAGTTAGTTTAAAACTGTACCGCAAAATCGATCCTGTTCTAATTTTTTCCTCAACCCACACCGAACCGAACCGAACCGCTCACACACACACCACATATCTAATATATCCATTTTTTAACTTAAACTTTTCATGTACAA
>CM047877.1:20832372-20988995 GCA_026212405.1 Petrea volubilis
GATAAGCTCTTCCTCAGAAATGACGACTGGTTGCTCCTTGCTGACAACAGAACGAACCCATTGGATCAAATTGAATCGAGAACCATCGGTAGAGTATCTGTGCGACTTTCTGGTGAGGACTTCAAGCAGCAGAACTCCAAAACTATATACATCAGATTCTTGGGACATTTGATGTGAAGACTCAACTCTGGGGCATAATTACCAGCCAGTTCTCTTGACTACTGATGCTCTCATCATGTAAGGCAACCCAAATCCATCGATATACACCCTACCCTTGAGAGTTTAGAAACACATTCGACGCTTTAATGTTCCCATGGACAATTTTTTCACCAAATTTCGCGTGTAATATGAGCAATCCCTCTTGCTGCACCTATTGCTATTCTTAGCTTGTTTCCCAGGTCTAGTGGGACTGGTAATCTTCGCCAGCTTCTTCCTGTATGGGAGATGTGTGTTCATTCTTGGAAGATTCAATTGGGTTGTGTTTTGAACAGATACTAGGGTCAAAGGAGAATGGAGCAAAGGTTACCATGTAGCATCGTGTGCACGCTTTGCCTGGGCGAAGTAGTCGTACACCATGAGCTTTCGTGCACGGAAAAGTAGTAAGCCCTCAACGGAGCCACATTTTCGTGCCTTATGCTCCCAATAGCCTTCATCTGCTCCTCAAATACTCGTCCCGGGACTGTCACACCTCTCAATCTCTTCACAACAGCTACAACTCCATCGTTCATCCCACATTATAAGCGCTCCCAAAAGTTCCCCTCCCAATGAACTTGGAAGAAGGTCCCAGCACAATCTTCTAGGCCTACTGCAAAATGCTGGGAGCCTATAGATACAGCCTGCCAAATGCTTTCTCAATGAATCCATCCGCCTCCGACCTCCAGTAAATTTCATCAAGGCGAAAACTTGAACCGAAACTGAAACTAGATGATATGGAACTTACACTGGGGCTCCTCGAATCTTGAAGTGCAATTCGCCGGAGCTTCTTCCCTCAGTAGTACAGCTTCCACCAGCCTCGCCCAGTTGTCCCTGATATCAGACATTGCTGTTTTGATCCGCAGGCCTCGACCGAATGTTAGACAAACATTTTATGCCTTAAAATGATGCTATGGCTTCATTGACATTGAAGAACGTGTGTGAAATGTCAAAATCTTCTGGAAGCTCCGGCTTAAGGTAAAAATATAAGAAGCTTCTTGGAAATCCGTCTGTAACTACGTTGGACGCCAAGGACGGAACTTAAAACAAATTTGAAAGTGAAATGTCCTGGGGAATCTAGAGAGTCTTTGGCCTTATCCCATAGGACAGATAGAAAAAGATGCAAGACTTAGAGATAAAAACAATCGCACATCTAGATTATGTTTCTTCTACACACTTGGCTTAATCAATAAATTTGAGGGAGTAATTTCCTAAAATGTTGAAATTCAGGGGTTCAAGTGCGATTATACTGTTCAAAAAGGCCTTCACTGTAAACTTGACATTGTTGAGGCTATCGAACCTGGCACATGGGCTACGTGAGTTCGATTTTCGAATGATCTTGCGTCGAATAAAATTTTATAAGTAGATGCTACGAAAGCACACCAATACGTAGAGATCACAATCAATGAAATTTATTAAGCAAACCACACCCGGCTTTGACTTTGCATTATTGATAACAATTCCATAAGCAGAAATACACAAATTAAATCAATTACAATTCACAAACCATGTGGCCAGCAACTTTCTATTCAACAAACAATTCGACAAATCATAAGTTAAGAAAGAATATTAATGAAAAAAAAAAAGCACTATAACCCAACTGTTACAAGCAAGAATCTAATTATGAACCGAAGAGGGGTCCAGCCTCATCCACATGTGGAGGAGTTACTATTGGAGTTGAACCTGGAGATCTGGTTCCAGTAGACTGGCTATTTCCCGTATAGACATTCCTAATCTGCTCGAGCATTTTCACAAACTTCATCCATTTTAGGCCGCTGGCCAGGCACTCTCACCACGCAGCTCATGCCGATCTGCAGCACCGCCACCATCTCTTCCTCTATATTAGGGTACATCAACAGCTCCACGTCAAACACTTCCACCCGTCCACTCCTCGCGGACCACAGAGTGAACCCATCTCACCAGATGAACGGCCTCTTCGCCTCCAGGAGCCTGAACGGGTGACGTCCCGGTGAGAAGTTCAAGCAGAACAACTCCGAAGCTGTAGACATCGGACGCCTGTGACACCTTCTTGGCATCGGTTACGGCTTCCGGGGCCCGGTACCCTGGGGCCCTTGTTGCTAGTGGCGGTGCGATTGGGCTCATTAGTGTTGCTAAGCCAAGATCAGATACGCAGCCATGTTGTTGGGAGTTGAGGAAAATGTTTGAGGCTTTATGTTTCCATGAGCAAGATTACCACCACTTTGCGAGTGGTATGGGCTATACCCCTAGCTGCACCTGTTGCGATCTTTAGTCGCATTTCCCAGTCTAATGGAGTCCGATTTTTCGCCCCTTTTTGCTGCAAAAGTGATGAATACTAAATTAGGTTTCTGTCTATTAGAAGCGTAACAATTATAAACATAAACAAACGGCCATATAATGTACCATGTAACAGTTTGGAGACACTTCCTTGATCAAAGTAGTCGTAAACCACGAGCTTTTCATCCTTGGAGTAGTAATAAGCCCTTAAAGGAGCCACATTGTCATGTCTGATTTTCCCAACAACCTCCATCTGCTGCTCAAACTCCTTTCTCCCCAACAACACTTGCTTCAATCTCTTCACTGCAACCGTGGTTGTGTCCTCCAACGCTGCCTTATATGTTGTGCCAAACGTTCCCTTCCCAAGAACCTCAGCAGAAAGCCCTCAACAAATCTTCAAGATCAAACGCAAGATTACAACCCTCAAAAAATACAAGCCCGTTATTCACATCCTGTGGCTCAGAAACCATCTTTTTCGTAGATTTTTCCTTCTTTTGGATCGACTTTTCATCTTTTCCCTTTCTGTTGGTGATAATCAACAGCAATGCAATAGATACAAACGCCACTGTACAGCTACCAATCACAATTGCCAGAATGGCGGATTCGGTAAATTCAGACGAATGCTTCCCCGGCGCCGGTGGACCAGCCGGAGGCAACGAGTTATCAGATGATGAAATATTGTTACCGGAAAAGGCTGAACTAGGAAATCTATGAAGGGATTGAGGGATAACTCCGGTGAGATTATTGTTAGACAAATCCAAAATTTGCAGGCTTGGGATGTTGATATCAGGGATATCACCAGAAAGGGAGTTGTTAGCAAGATTCAAAACTACCAAATGAGTAACATTAGAAATCGAAGATGGGATAATACCATTAAAACCATTATTCGAAGATTTAACACCGAAAGATTTTTCCATACTGAAAAATCCAACGGCAATGGACCCTGGAAATTGTTGTCCTGAAGATAAAGGCTTATCAAGTTCCCAAGCTTCAAGAGATCAGAAGGGAAAGGACCACCAAGACCGTTGGATCTCAGACTCAAGATCTGAAGCGCAGATAACCGGCTGAGAGTGTTCGATGGAATCCGGCCTACGAAACCAACGGCCGGCAATCGAACTGCTATAACTCTTGAATTATCATGATTGCAGGTGATGCCAGTCCAGTTTCTGCAACAAGAAGTTCTCTCATCCCATTCAGCTTTCTTGAATGGTTAACATTATTGACGAAATCGAGCAAAGCCCGTTTATCTTCAACAGGTTCAGACAATGCTGGTAAGAACAGAGTACCGCACACTACTAGAATGGCTGAAATAATAAACTTGATGATGCCCATTTTTCTTTTCTTAAAAAGGTTGTCTTTAGGCCAAACATGAAAGCCCTCAAATTTTATCCTTAATATCTGCCATCTCTGCAAAGATTTGTCAAAGAGGAACCCGGAATTAACACACAATAGTGATCAATCAATTGCCACATCAATAGTGTAGCCGTTTTTTGGAAATGGTAAAAGAACGTTAGGTCAACACAACCAACCAAATTGAATTAGTTAGGTTTCAATAGAAAAAAGACAAGAGAACAGAAAATGGGTATAACAAAAGAGAAATCTTTGTCGTTACCTGACTCTTATAAACCGTTTCCATTTCAACATTTTTATCTCTTCTTGGACATAGTGACAAATATTACACAAAAAAATTCTGGGTTTTCAAATCTTAACCATCCCGAAACTAAATAAATGCTTCCAATGAAATTAATTAGTTTCAGCTGAGAAATAAACACTCACCTCTGTTTTAGAGGACCGGAGAAGTTTAAAGCTCTGATAAATACAGCAAACCAAGAATTCAGAAGGCAATAAAAGCGGCAGTTACAGAAACCTCCAAGAAAACATTAAAAAAAAGATGAAATTTAAGGTATGATTAAGGACAAAAAAAAAAAAACAAGAATTGAAACACAGACTTGGTTGGTGGTGATGAAATTCTAGATGAGAAGGGAAGAGGGTGATGAATTCTTGGTTGAGGTGGCGAAAATGATCGGGGGTGGGGGCGAGTCAGTGGGACAGAGCAATAAATGATTGAAAGTGTTTGCAGAAAGCTAAGCAGAGGTTTTTGGTTTTTGTTTGTTTCGTATTTTTAGTGCTTCTACAATGGCGAGGGAAGAGTGGGAACTTCACGTGCTGGCAGCGTAACCACTACAGCTGCCACAGTGGGCGGTGGGGGGGGGGGGGGGGGGGGGGGTGAGGTGGAGAGAGAGAGGGACAGAGAGAATTTTCTAATGGAGATGATGGCACTTGCCGCACTTCATTGCACGAGTGTCATGAAAGTCGTTGTAGTGAAAAACATGGCGTTCTTTCGGGGACAGTTCTGCGCAATAATGCCCTGTTAATTATCTTACAAGGATTATCTTATTAGTTATGTGGTTGATTTTTTTCTTTTTTCTTTTTATTGAATGGCATATAAATTGTAGAAAATATTACACTCAGCTATCTGTGATATATGATCAAATTATAAAAAAGAATTAATTTTAAATGACTCTAAGGTATGCAATTGTTATATATATAAAACTCTACATTTATTACCGTTATGATTTTTGTTGAAAACTGCTAAATTTTAACATATTTTCTTATTTACCCATTTGTCGAATTTGATTAAATTTTACAAATTGTCTAGAATTTATTTCATAATATTTTGAAATACATAAAGTTTGATTTATAATATTTTTATATCAACTTAATAAACAAAATCATTGATAACCAAGTAAAAAAAAAATTACAAACCTTAGAATACACATTGAAAAAATTAAAATTTTTCAAAAAAATACTAAACACATGCTAATTAATTTTCTTAATACACCATAAATATAATACTTTAAGTATCATTCTCAATGCAAAATTGAACTACCAAATAATATCATTCGCGATGAAAAATTCATACATTATAAAAGATTTGAGGAACTTTTGTTTTTATCAATTTTCTATTAGCATTACAATTTAGTATGTAAACTCTAGGATTATGTAGGTAGATTTCTAAAATTTAGGGTTAAAATTGTAGGTTTATCGTACTTTTGGGTAGTTTAATGTGATTTATCTTTTTATTTTTTTCAATAGTAAAAGATCCAGGGACATTTTTATTTTTCTTGCATCTCTGTTAGCACTGTAACTTAATATGTATATCTCAAAATAATCTAAATAATTTTTAAAAATTGAGGATTTAATTTGTAGTTTTGTCATCTCTCAGATAGTTCAGTGTAATTATTTTGCATGTCACTTGATTAGTTTTATTTTGATCAAATTCAATTATTGAATTGAAATATTTCATTCTTTCACTTAAGTCTTTTGGACGAAACCTACTTGATAAAGTTTTGATGAAGGGTAAAAATTAAGAAATAAATTCTATATATTGACTAAACAGCCCAGGTTTTGAAATATTAGCCCAATGGGCACTGAACTCTGAATATGACCAATTTTAAGTGTTCGAAAAATAGGAATATCTATAAAAAATAATGTAAGAAAGATCATTAGCTTACAAACAATAAAAATTGAATATTAAAGAGTATATTTATGAAAATTGGGTAATAAGTGCAAAATAACCAAAAGTTAGGGGTTTAACGTAATTTATCCTATTTTTAAAATGTTATTTTGAACCAAAAGTTCATTTGGGTAATGCAGTTTAAACGACTACTCCCTAAATCTCGCCGCCCGTCGGCCACCTTTCACCAGCCCCAGCCGCCGCAGCCGCAGCCCGGGCCATCAAGTTTCAGTAACTCTACCCCTCTTTATCTGTACTTGGAGCTTTCAATTCATTCTTAATTGGGCTAACTGCTGAGTTTTATATGGTTTAAATGCATTCTTTTTTTTTTTACTTCACTGTGGAAAACCATTCTATTTGTTGTTTAGGTTCAAGAAAAATTGATTTTAAACGCAATTATTTATGACGTCAGAGTTATTTGAAAATTCAAATACAATCTGGCGAAAAAAAGGCGCGACTAATTTCCTCAAAAAATCATCTTGACAAGTTGTAAATGGCCGGACTTTGTAAGACATAGTGTATATTGTAATGCTATGTGTCTTCTTCAGTTTGGTCCAGAATTTTTACATTCAATGTTATTCAGCCTCGTAGCTCTTTCTAGTTTCTAATGCACTACCTTAGAAATTATAGTATAAGCTCAAAAGTCACGTTCTTCAATCGATGAAACCCATTAAAAACTCAACTAATCTTTCCCGCCATGTTTTGACTGCCACTCGAAATACCACCGAGTCTTATATCATCCAGACACTGGATAGAAGCCTGGATATCAAAACCCTTAAGAAACTCCATTCGAGGATTATTTCTGATCCGAATTTATACTCAGACACATCCCTCGCTATCAAATTGATGCGGGCTTATGCTGCCTGTGGTAAACCCAGTGTCACCCGCAAGATATTCGACAAAATTTCTGAGAGCAACAACGTTATCTGTAATGTCATGATCAGAAGTTATGTGAATAATCATTTATATCAAGATGCAGTTTTGATGTATAAGAGTATGCTAGTCTCTGGCATTACGCCAGATCATTACACATTGCCTTGTATTCTGAAAGCCTGCTCAGCCTCGGATGATTTGAGTTTTGGGGTGCAAATACACGGTCCTGCTGTGAAGAAGGGTCTTGATTTGACTTTATTTACTGGGAATGGTCTCATAGCAATGTATGGGAAATGTGGGAATTTGGTCGAGGCGAGACGGGTTCTTGATGAAATGCCATATAGGGATATCGTGTCTTGGAATTCTATGGTGGCAGGTTATGCACAGAACGGGCGGTTTGATGAAGCGCTGGAGGTATGTAAAGAAATGAAGTCATTAGGTGTGAAACCTGATCCCGGCACAATGGCCAGCCTCTCACCTGCTGTGACTAACACAAGTGCGGAAAATGTCATGTTTGTAAAGCAAATTTTCTTGGGTATGGCTAAAGATGAGTTAGTGGCATGGAATGTGATGATAGCCATGTATGCAAATAATTCTATGTCTAATGAGGCAGTTGACCTTTATTTACAAATGAAATCTCATGGGATAGAACCAGATGCAATTACCATAGCTAGTATTCTTCCAGCTTGTGGCGATCTTTGTGCCGTTTCACTAGGAAAGCAGATTCATGAATACATTGAAATGAAGAGGCTACAGCCTAACTTGTCCATAGAGAACGCCTTGATTGATATGTATGCCAAGTGTGGATGTTTACTAGAAGCGAGGAAAGTATTTGACAAGATGCGAATCAAGGATGTCATCTCATGGACTTCAATGATGTCTGCCTATGGTAGAAGTGGCAAAGGTCGGGGAGCCATTGCTTTATTCTCTAAAATGCTGGACTTAGGTCTCGTCCCAGATTCAATAGCTTTTGTTTCAATTCTTTCAGCTTGCAGCCATGCAGGGTTGTTATCAGAAGGGCGCAATTATTATAGAATGATGACAGAAGAATATAAGATAGTTCCTAGATTGGAACACTACACTTGTGTGGTTGATCTACTTGGGCGTGCTGGTCGAGTGGATGAGGCGTACAATCATATTAAGCAGATGCCGATGCAGCCTAATGAGAGGGTTTGGGGAGCTCTGCTGAGCGCTTGCCATATATATAATAACATGGATACTGGGGTGGTAGCAGCAGATCGTCTTTTCCAACTGTCTCCACAACAATCGGGTTATTATGTCCTGTTATCAAACATTTATGCAAAGGCTGGGAGATGGAAAGATGTAACATTAATTCGCTCAATCATGAAAGAGAGAGGAATCAAGAAAATACCCGGTGTTAGCAACGTTGAGCTTAATGGTCAGGTCCACACGTTTCTTGCTGGTGATAGATCACATCCACAATCTGACGAGATATATGAAGAGTTGGATATCTTAGTAGGGAAAATGAAAGAAGCTGGTTATGTACCAAAGACAGACACTGCCCTGCATGATGTGGAGGAGGAAGATAAAGAAAACCATCTAGTGGTACACAGTGAGAAGTTGGCCATGGTATTTGCAATTATTAATAGCAAGCCAGGGATGCCAGTCAGGGTTACTAAAAATCTTCGTGTGTGTGAGGATTGTCACATTGCTATCAAGTTCATTTCCAAGATTACCGAGCGTCTAATCATAGTAAGGGATACAAATAGATATCACCATTTTGAAAATGGGAGTTGCTCATGTGGTGATTATTGGTGAATTAATTAATACAAAAAATTGCCGACATATATACCAATTGCGGGCCAACTGCAGTTCCTGAAAAAGAGGACCTAGCAAGTTCTCATCCAATGAAGCATAATCTGCTGCGTAATGTTTTCTTTCAACAATTATCTGGACTTACAGGTTAGATCAAAGCTTTTTATTCCTTCTCTGTTTCTTACTGTTGATTTTCTTGGATTCAATAAAATAATGTGACTGCAGCCATACGTGATTAAGTGATATTAAGTTGAAATTTTTGTGTTTATGTGGGTGTGCGATTCCCTGGAACTAAGCTCTTAGACGTTAGATTTGGACTGGTACAGGCTTTAATTTGTGAAAGACCCATTGGAACTAACTTGTCTCAGCTGGAAGCCGGAGCGTATTGATTATCCTACAATTGGACTTTAAGTAAGCTTATTTCGGCTAGAATTCCCTCATCACCGGGGCGTGTACCTTTTTTGTTTTTTTGCAAAACCCTAAGAGCTTCGGCCATTTCTTAGTAGAGATAGCTGAAAAGTCCATGTAGAGACATTGCCACATTAAACTAGCTGTCTTGCATAGATTTAGAAAGAGGACTGCAGAATTGATTTATTTCCATTTCTAGAAGCCTTACTTCTTGCTTACATGTTCAGGTCATGCAAAAGGAAGATCATCAAGGCTTCTTGCTTCTGCATATTAACTAACAATTGGGTGCCTTACCAGTCACATGGACCAAAGTAAATAACTTTCGTGAGAAACTTGATTTTCTGGTTAAAAATGATTAAACACCATCTCCAATTCTGTCGATCCGTGACATTTCTTTTTTCTTTTCCTTTTTATTCCCCTCCATTCATTAGGTGGAATTGAGGTAGCAGTCTTCTGGAGCAAAGATGACAGCAAAGGGAGTTCAAACTACGTGGGCCACAGGGCAACTATTAGCATATTAATATTGCTTCATCGCCTTTTGAAGGCAGGGCTAGACTGCGTTACTATCTTGATCACCCTTGGTCCAACAAGATTGAACAGTCACTTGCCATGGAAAGGCCTCACAAAGAGGCGTATTCTCTCAATCCTATTTCTCTCGCACGTTAACTCGCGGTGTTGATGAAATATCACTATAGTGTACATTACATGTTTACAACAATTTATTTCTCTTTGAGGACTTGAACTATTACTATAATTTAGTTATGATTGTTTGAAAATGTTGGGATATTTTGTAAGATGGTATCGGTGTTGGGAATATCTTGTAGGATGATAATAATTTGACACAGCAGGGATTGGCATGTGCATGCTTAGTTTTAATGGCGACGACGAGATGTTAGAAGAGTACATTGAAATACTTATAAGCCTAGGTTGTAATGAATTAGCAATAACTTCACTTAAAAAGATGTAACATTTTCTCCACCGATAGTCAGCGAATACCAGGTCTTTTAATTAATTCTACCTTGATGTTAATAGGCAAGAGTAAACGAAAGTTTAATTTACATCCCGTTCCGTTTATCTTTAGTTGACTTGTTTACACCTAAATTACAACACGACAAAGAAATGTTCATACTTAGCTTGCGTTTTGTAGCAGTATAGAATTGTGTATAATAAGATAATTGTTTGATATACATGTCATGAATATGTCATTAGTCCATTGCATTAACTTATTTGATGGCAAATATTATTTCCTATTCAGAAAGTGTTTGCTATGTTCCTTTTCCTAGATAGACTAGAAGAAAATTACGAAAAATCCTTATATTTGGGCTCCCATCATATAAATTTATCGGTAATATAGTAAATTATAATTTTTATCAATTCAATACAAATTAATTGGATCATACATCCCATGCCCATGGTGGGATCAGTTATCCCACATATTGATAGATAAGAAATCGGACCTGAATTTTATTAAGGGCCAGAAAAACTCTACCAAACATAATTATGAATTGGATACTCATACAATCACAACTATAAATCCCTACCAAGTGTAACCTTAGCGTATATCCATTGGTTGAAATAGAAAATAAAATATAATTTGGAATAGATGATCATGTAACTGGTCGAATGTGTCCAAATTGGGTTCGGAAATTTTTTTTCTTCCATCATATAAGATACCATTTATCTCATGAAATTTTTGTATGATTCTAATCAACCTATAGATGCTAATAGATATAAGTGGCATGTTGTATTAGGGATGAGCATAAATTTTTAAAAAATGCATAAACCTTTGGCAACGCACCGAATCACATTGTTTTTGTTAATTTTTTGGAAAAACCATGGTTAAACAATTTAGTTTAAAACTGTACCGCAAAATCGATCCTGTTCTAATTTTTTCCTCAAACCACACCGAACCGAACCGAACCGCTCACACACACACACACATATCTAAATATATCCATTTTTTAACTTAAACTTTTCAATGTACAAGATAAATTCACTAATTATATTTTAAATTTCATTAGTTATTGCTTTAATCATTCAACATTTCAAATTCTTTCTAACCATTCATTATTAAATTATGAATGAGCTAAAAACTTTAGTATGTTATATTAGCCAATATCTTAAAAAGTTGCGTAATTAAATCAATATTATTTTTTGAACTTGATTTAAGTGTGCAAAGTCCCATTATACTTTTTAGTTTTATGAGCTCTATATTTAGTCTTCATGCTTTTATTTATACAAATTTTATTTTCATGCATTGAATTTTTAATATTAATTTAAATACTTTACTGATATTAGAAGATGATATTTTCTTACTTTTGTCTAATTTTTTTTTCTTGCTTAAAACCGCCAAACTGCTCCGAATCGAATCGCTTTAAACTGCACATTCGGTTTTTATTTAAAAAATGCAATTTAAAACATATTTTCAAAAAAACTGCATATAACAATTCGATATTAAATATGTTCCAAAAAAAATCGAAATCGAACCGCGATCACCCCTATGTTGTATGACGCAGTTGGTCGCAATCCAACTTGTAATACCGTGAAAGTCCACTCTTTAAAGTTGAATACCAGTTGGAAACGAAAGTTCATATGTTAACTGGGAGGTCGGGGACCTGGCCAAAATTAATGTAGTCTTTAATGTTACTGCTCGTTTCAATGCTTAACCGGGACTCACCCGACTTCTACTTACGCCTGTAAATTCACACTGAACTCTCTTCTCGCAATCACCACCAAAAAAAACACAATCAGCAAGCTAATAAGGGCAGTGAAGGAGCATGTGCACTTGAGAGAATAAATTAATTAAATAAAATGGTTGTTGCTCTTTGATATGTTGCTACAAATGGTCTTAACAATGTCGAGAGTTTAAGTGGCATCACTTCTTTCGTATCACAGGATCAGAGATTTTTGAGGTTAAATTCGGATTCATATAATCCCATTTAAGACGCAAGAAAATAACAGTAACATTAATAAGACGAGGTTTGATGAAAAATAATCAGTAATTGACCAGAGTTTTGCCAAACTTCTTGGTGGTGTTATATTGTTGCTTGCTAACCTGTTATACGTTTGTAGAGGCTGCACTTGGTACAATGCATTAGATTGTAATTTTCACATAATGCACATAATGTACCAAAATAGTCTTTAAGAAAGTTGAAAACCAGTTGTAAACGAAAGTACATATGTTAACTGGGAGGTCGGGGAACTGGCCAAAATTAATGTCACTGCTCGTTTCAACACTTAACCGGGGACTCACCCAACTTCTAATTACGCTTATAAATTCACACTGAACTCTCTTCTTACAATCACCACCAAAAAAAAACACAATCAGCAAACTCATTAGACAAAATGGCAGGCCAGCATTCACAAACATTCCTGATGCTACTCTCCACATTACTGATCATTAACGCCTTCACATTCTTCACACCCTCACAAGCCGCCGGAATAGCAACCTACTGGGGCCAAAACGGCGCTGAAGGGACCCTCGCCGAGGCCTGCAACACTGGCAACTACAAGTTCATAAACATTGCATTTTTAACCACCTTTGGCAGCGGCCGAACTCCCGTTCTCAACTTGGCGGGCCATTGCAATCCTCAGGCAGGGGCGTGCAAGGGGATGAGCAACGACATAAAGGCCTGCCAGAACCGGGGCATCAAAGTGCTGCTCTCGCTCGGCGGCGCCGTCGGGAGCTACTCCCTGTCCTCTGCTAATGACGCCGGTCAAGTGGCGCAATATCTCTGGAACAACTACTTAGGGGGTAGCTCCGCCAACAGGCCGCTGGGCGACGCCGTTCTGGACGGCATAGACTTCGACATCGAACAGGGTACGGGCAAATACTGGGATGTGCTCGCCAGGGACCTGTCGGGCTATGGTTCGAAGCGAAAGGTTTATTTATCCGCCGCCCCGCAATGCCCTATGCCCGATGCTCATCTGAACACTGCTATCCAGACCGGGCTTTTCGATTACATTTGGGTACAGTTTTACAACAATCCGGGGTGTGATTATAGTGCAGGTGTCAACGGTCTCTTGGCTAGTTGGAAACAGTGGTCTCAGGTCAATGGCGGTCAGGTTTTCATGGGCTTGCCGGCGGCGCCAGCAGCGGCAGGCAGCGGATACATACCACCCGATGTGCTTAAAAATCAGGTTCTGCCGAAGATCAAGTCTGCCCCCAAGTACGGAGGGGTCATGATTTGGAACAGGTTCTATGATAAGAGTTACAGTCAAGCTATTAAATGCTGTGTTTAGTATTAATAAATATGAAGGAGCATGTGTACTTGAGAGAATAAATAAATTAAATAAAATGGTTGTTGCTCTTTGATATTTGGCTACAAAAGGTAATAATAATGCCGAGAGTTTCAGTGGCATCACTTCTTTCGTATTACGGGACAGATTTTTGAGGCTAAATTCAGATTCATATAATCTCATATTTAACACGCAAGAAAATAATAGTAATAGTGATAAGACGACGTTTGATGAAAAATAATCAGTAATCGATCAGAGTTTTTGCCAAACTTGTTAGTGGTGCTATATTGTTGCTTGCCAACCTGTTATAGGTTTTGCAAATACTGCACTTGGTACAATGCATTAGATAGTTGGACGTACATTATGTGTTCTTTTAATTTAATTTCATTAATTTTCTTTTAATTCATCATATATATACTAAAGTATGCTCATGTTTAGTGGATTCATACAGCTAATTCTTGAAAGCTGGAGTAAAATTATTTATTTATGATGTTACTTTAAGACGGTATAAACTATAATTGAACTCTTAACTAAACGAATTAACAAATACATCTGCCAAGTATTTTCCTACTCTTTTTCCCCCAAAACTGTCTTAATCTTTGATCTACTCTACCCTCTCCCCTGTCTCCTCTCTCTTCTCTTTCTCTATCCAACTATTTGTTTTTTAATTATATAATTCTTTTATTTTAATGTTTTTTCTTTTCGCACTTTATAGGTTAATAAATTCATTAAAAATTTACACACACACACACACACATGTTCACATAAAAAATTGACAAATATCTGTGATTTTATACTGTCAAATTGAAGCACATACAGAGTAAGTTAATACTGCTAGTTTATATAATCTATTAACAATTGCTGGGTTTATTAAATTATTGATAATATGTATCCTTTTTGGTCCTTCACATAACAATTATCTGGACTTCAGGTTTGAGCAAAGCTTTTTGGTCCTTTTTGTGTATGCGGGTGTGCGATCCTTGGAAGTTGTAATACAAGATTGTATTGACTAGCACTTAGAGTATGATGAAAGCATAGGCCTATCAGCCCGAGCCCTTTGCTATCAATATAGACCTTCAGCAAAAATTTCACTTCAAGTCACAGTGCGGGCTCTTCGAATTTGATCATAAATTAGATCATCCAAATTCAAATCACATCGATATTGTAATTATGTTGAGGCTGCGCTGTTTCTCTGAAGTAAGTGGTTGCCCAATTTGCAACCTTTTCTTTTTCTGTGTTTGGATTTTAGAGTTTTATTTTCAAATACTAATATTGTCCAAATTATGATTGTGATAGATCGCTAACTATACTCTGACGATTCATACCCTAAGGCTGGAATTTTCGATAAGTACATTGAAATACTTAGCAGCCTTCTCAACGTAGAATTAGTCTCCACTAAAGTCTGGTGCCTTTGATTTCTAGATGGTAATTAATTAGTGATAACTGCATTTAAATATGTAACAATTTCTCCATCGTTAGTCAGAGAATACCAAGTCTTTTAATGAATTCTACGTTTACGGGCAAGAACAGACAAATGTTCAATAATTACATCCCATATATCTACAGTTGACTTGCAAGAATGCTATTAGACCTACCGAAAATTCCAGCCAGATTAGGTTTAGCAAAATCCAATCAATTATTATAAGTGTTACTATATTTGTCTCACGCACGTGATTAACATTGGTTCAAACGAGTTGAGTTTGGATTGGATTTTCCTAAGAGATTACATGTTAAAAGATACGACCGGTAGAATTTACTACAGAAAAACGTGCGAAATGGTTAGAACGAGTCGAGTTTGTATTGGATTTTCCTATTCATATTGCTTATCCATAAGTTTTTTTCCAATAAGAGATTAAATTCATTCATTACAGGAAATATTAGTTAAGATTCATAAGGAAATTGGTATTGCTTATCCACAACCCATAGCCGCATCCGCCACTGGAATAATAATCCCAAATGTGCAAATTTTTTTGTTGAAGGGATTTGAACCCATGGCATTAAGATTAGATGATAAGCACTCCACCACCAAAATAGTCCAAGGAGTCGTAATATATTTTGTTTTGTTATATACTTATTATATATGTGTTTGATTATTCTTATTTTAATTTATTAATTAATTTTAATTTTTTTTGTAATTAGAAGATGATTTTTGTACTCTAAATTTTTATATGGATGCTTTATTCTGATTATTTTATTAAGAGATTAACTAAAAAAAATATATTTTTCATTAAATAGATAAATTTGTTATAGAAGTACATGTAATAGTTTAACATTCTTTTTTCAATTTTTAGAAAAATTTAAAATTCTTTTGTTTATGTTGTGTTTTTAGCCTTTCATTTAATTATTTAATCAAGATTTTAAGTTTTTTGATAATTTGTGAAAAAAATACAATATCATGATAGGTACCAATATTCTAATTTGTGAACAATTTGGCGGAATTTCGGGGGAAATTCCTTTAGAATATTTTTTAATTTATTTTTTTTAAAAAAATATATATTTTTTTCATTCCTTGAAGTTTGAACCGTAAAAATTTGGCTTAGAAAACGTTTGCTTTACATGTTTACCATTAGGCTATTTAACAATTTAGTAATAAAATTCTTTTTTTAAAAAAAAATAATTAGGGGGAATTTTCTCCAGATTTGGACTATTCCAAGGAAAAATATTCCTCTGGTGTTCTGTCAGAATAGTCCGGCGGAAAATTCCCTCGGAATTTGTTTTTATTTATTTATAGAATATATATATATATATATATATATAGATTTACATTCAACGGAGTTTGAATCTTGAACCTTTAGCCTAGAAAACAAGGGCAATTTTATCATCAGTCGGTTTCGTAGGCGACTAAGGTTAGTTATGCCTTGAAATAATGCCACGTGTACTAATTTTAATTTTTTAAATAAGTTACCAGTTAATTAAATCTCACACTTACCAACTTCTGCAGGTAAACAAATTATTTTTCTCTCTCTACAAAATCAATTCTAATCAGATTTCTCTAATTCTCGTTTAATCTTGAAGAGAATGGTTATTGTTAGATTCTAAAGAGATTGGAGGATCATTAATTATTAACCTTACCAAATACAAAAAATCTCCTTTAATTATTAAGAGTTCTTAAGGTAAATAGTTTCTATTGCTATTTAAATGTTAAACTTTAATTAAAAAGAAGGGATAATTATTTTTTACCCTCCGAAGTATACGCGTTTTTACACTTTACCATCTAAACTTTTTTTTTTTGCCGTTTGCCATATGAACTTTACGTTTTGTTGACGTTTGCCATCTAAGCTCAGTTGCGGCGGAATATTCCATCAAGATTCCGTCACATGCAGATCATGTGACATGTCTAAGGGTAATTATGTCATTTCACATAGTTATATTTGAAAAACTCACCCCAAAAAATAATCGCGCTCAAAGGGAGTTGAACCTTTGCTTTGACAATTAAGTTGCATTTCCAATTTATATCTAGTTTGATATGTTGTCTTTTTATATATACATTTTTTTAAATGTATCGTATATATGGATAAATTAATAAAATAAATTATTGTTTCAAGTTAAATGGGAAAAAATTAATTTATTTCATTAAATTTAATTTATTTATATAATTTTGATAATTTACCTTCAATGCATATATATGCTTATGAGTTAAAAATAATTTATTTACCTTATCAACTTTAATTAAAGTAGATAAATTAATAAAAACAATTTAAATATATACTTTTAAAATAATTTACCTAAATAAAAGTGAGAAATTATAAATATAATTTATTCCAGAAAATATATATTTAAATTAATTTAACTAAAATAATTCAAATATATAATAAAATTAATTAAAAATAATTTATTTACCTTATCAACTTTAATTAAAGTAGATAAATTAATAAAAATAATTTAAATATATACTTTTAAAATAATTTACCTAAATAAAAGTGATAAATTATAAATATAATTTATTCCAGAAAATATATATTTAAATTAATTTACCGAAAATAATTTAAATATATAATAAAATTAATTAAAAATAATTTATTTACCTTATCAACCTTAATTAAAGTAGATAAATTAATAAAAATAATTTTAAAATAAATAATTTTTTTTACTTCATAAGCATATTTATGCATTGAAGGCAAATTATCAAAATTATATAAATAAATTAAATTTAATGAAATAAATTAATTTTTTCCCCTTTAACTTGACACAATAATTTATTTTATTAATTTATCCATATATACGATACATTTAAAAAATATTTATATAAAAAGACAACATATCAAAACTAGATATAAATAGCAAATGCAATTTAATAGTCAAAGCAAAGGTTGTCCAAGTTGGTTGGGAGGCATGTTATATACCCACAACACCTGGGTTCGACTCCCTTTGAGCGCGATTATTTTTTGGGGTGAGTTTTTCAAATATAACTATGTGAAATGACATAATTACCCTTAGACATGTCACATGATTTGCATGTGACGGAATCTTGATAGAATATTCTGCCGCAACTGAGCTTAGATGGCAAACGTCAACAAAACGTAAAGTTCAGATGGCAAACGGAAAAAAAAAGTTTAGATGGTAAAGTGTAAAAACGCGTATACTTCGGAGGGTAAAAAATAATTATCCCTAAAAAGAAATTACATGATATTTTATTTCAGTAACAACAAATATTATTATTATTATTTCTTTTAATTATTCTCGTGAATTAATTTAGCTAATCATTCTATTATTATTATTATTATTATGATTATTATTATTATTATTATTATTATTATTTCGACGTTCAATCAAAGTATATAAATCCTCTCCATGATACGATTACAAACATCGACACAGTAGTATAAACCTTTTTATATGAATTCATAGATGTACGAACAAAAATTAAAAGCAAACAAACTAGTAACATTGACCTATTTTCACATTTATTTTGTTTATTTTCAAATAAGTCAATTATTTTTGTTAAAATATTGTATATTTCATCCTCAATTATTATACGAAGAACGTATAATACAATTACTAATATTTTATATCAAGAATGTGAGTATTGTTCATCAAATTAAGAATCTGGGCCATCTAATCGTTAATATTATTATCAATTAACTTTATATTTGATCACACATATAGTTATAGTCATAATTATTCAAATTAATAAATGGGTTTTATAATTGTTTACCTTCTTTAAGGAGTACATACTCTTCAATATAAAATTGTTGTGTTACGTCATTTAGATCTATATTAATTACATCCAGATATAAAATACTTCTAAATTATTATTATTTATTCACATATGATTATTAATATTATAATTGTTATTATTTTTACAGTTACACTACAAGAAAACGCCCATTTTTTGGCGGAATTTTTCGGCGGAATTTCGATGAAAATTAAAAAAAATAAATAAAAATTTAAAATTTTCGGCGGAAGATTCCGCCGAAAAATTAAAAAAATAATAATAAAAAATATATATTTTTTAAATTAAAAATAATTTTAAAAAAAATAATATTTTTGAATTTTTCGGCGAAATTTCAAAAATAAAAAATAAAAATATTTTTTAAATAAAAAATAATTAAAAATTAATATTTTTAAATTTTTCGACGGATTTTCGGTAGAAAATTCAGTCGAAAAATTAAAAAAATAATAAATAATAAAAAAACTATTTTTTTAAATTAAAAATAATTTTAAAAAATAATATTTTTTAATTTTTCGTCGGATTTTCGACTGAAAATTCTGCCAAAAAATTTCAAAAATAAAAAATAAAAATATTTTTTAAATAAAAAATAATTTTTTAAATTAAAAATAATTTTAAAAAATAATATTTTTGAATTTTTCGGCCGAATTTTCGATGGATTTTTGATGAAAAAAAAAAATAATAATAATATTTTTTAAATAAAAAATAATTAAATAAATAATATTAAATAAATAAAAATTAGTATTTTTTTTAAATAAATAATATTAATAATTTTATATAATTTTAAAATATATTAAAATTTAAAATTTTTATTTTTATTTGAATTATTATTATAAAATTATTATTATTATTATTATTTTAATGAGTATTAAATGAATTTTTGAATGCTATATATATATATGTTTATAATATTATGTATTATAT
The DNA here is from genome assembly GCA_026212405.1 of Petrea volubilis. Lineage (NCBI taxonomy): Eukaryota > Viridiplantae > Streptophyta > Magnoliopsida > Lamiales > Verbenaceae > Petrea > Petrea volubilis. The sequence continues at coordinate 20,851,728 of CM047877.1, forward strand.
ATATAAATTTTATAAAAACTAAAAAATATTAAAATTTTCAATAAATAAATAAAATATTATTATTATTATTATTAATTATTTTTATTTGAATTGTTGTCTGCTATAAATATAAAATGTAATGAATTATGACAATCAAATCAAGATAGCTCAACTGTAAGAGAGTTGTTTGCCAACCAAGAGGGTGAAGGTTTGACTCCCAGCATCTCCAAAACTTGGTACAATTTCAGGCCCGTGTACACACGCGTGCGTGAGCTAGGGCGAGGTCCCAGGTTTAACTCCTAGGTTGGGCGTTCGAAATTTTGTTTTAAAAAATATACAATAAATTTCGGCGGAATAATCCGCTGAAATTTAAAAAATTTCAGCAGAATTTCGGTAGGATATTCAGCTGAAAATTTATGTAATTAAAAAAAAAATTCCGCCGAAAATTGAAAAGTGACCAAAGTTTATCCGGCGGATTCGCTCCACCGAAATTAATTATTTTCGCCGAAAATCCGTCGAAATTCCGCCGAAAATACCATTTTTTTCTTGTGTTATCTCACATTAAATTACATATTGCTAATATATAGTAATTATTACTACTATTATTATTCATTATATATTATTATAATCATAATTAGTGAGACCAATAATTGAATTACATATTTGGTTACACTTACTGTGCAGAATATACATTTGAATATATCATACCATATTGACATATATTTGGTTAATTATTATTATTATTATTATTATTATTGGTGTTTGATATTAGTATACTTCCACTAGTAATCAAAACATATTTTTTTTAACAACTACTGCTTATTGCACTCTTCTGGATATATTTGATATATTTGCACCACTTTTAAAAATATATTATTCAATATCAATACAGATCAATCATTAAATAATAATTTTACAGATAGTATGAATAATTTACTTAATAATAATATTCAAATTTTAAAATTTTAATTTGTTATTTAAAATACAAATACTAATGTTCTAGCTATATTTTTAAAATAATTTGTCATTAGTGTTATATATATTTTAAAATGTGTTAAAACTTTAAAGTAAGCATAAGTTTTTATCAACTATTAATATATTGTTCGAATTTATAAATTACATATATGTTATAAAAATAATTTTATTGGTTTGTATTTAGTGGGACCATATATGGTGTAATAGAGTAATTGTTATAAATTAAACTATAGAATAACCTATGTAGCAGATAACCCATTCACTTTACCTGCACAATAGGTAACATGTCACAAATACATGGATGGCTTATATTGTAATTACCATATCTAATGGCTAAGATTAGGGATTACTAATGTTAGTCACCTAACCACGCCATAATTCCGGATAAAAATTTCCCGGGAATATTTTTTAAAAAGTAAAATTAATTTTGTATTTACTAGGGTTTGAACTTATGATATCTTCCGTAGAAGTGTAATGCTTTGCCACTAAGTCAATTCCAAATTGATTTATTTATGGTTTTTTTTCCTTTATATTTTTTATATTATTGATTTTTTTCAAAAAAAAAATACTCTACCTGAATTTGTCCGCCGGAGTTCCACTGAAAATCTTTAATCCCGGAGTTTTTTTTTTTTTATTTTTGGCAAAAAATTTCGTATGAATTCTGCCAGAAATATCAGGTGGAACGTTTTCCCCAGATTTCTCCCTGAATTTTTTTCGGCGGGAATCCAACATAAATTTTTCGGCAGCATTATGTTGTCGAAAAATGTTTTTTTTTTTCCAGTAGTAATTACAACAACTTATTGTGGATCGATAAGAGATATGAGGTCCCATTTATCTCATTTAATTTTTAATCTCATGAAATTTTTAAATATGGCATGTTGTATGACGTAGTTCGTCGCGATCCGAAATGCAATACCTTGAATTTTAACTCTTTAAGAATGTTTCAATACTAGTTAACTGGTAGCTAGTTATATTCAAACGCAAGAACGTATGATAACTCCAGCGGGAACTAGCCAAAGTATTTATTGCCCACTTCAACATTTAGAATTTAGAATTAGAAATCTCGAGCTAAACAAATGAAAGCTTTAAATGTTATTGTTACTTGACCGGGACTTGGCCAACTTTCACTGAAAATTTTCCAACACAGCGGTGGCTGTACTCTAATGTTGCCGTCACGACCACGCACGTAAATCCCTGACTTTTTTTCTCACAAATCCTACCACTTTACGCCTATAAATTCACCCTCAACTCTCTTCTCACAATCACCTCCAACTAAAAATACAAACAAAAAACTCATAGAAAAAAAAAATGGCAGGCCAATATTCTCAAACATCTTTGATGCTGCTCTCCACATTCCTGATCATTAACGCCTTCACCTTCTCCAAATCCACGGAAGCCGCGGGGATCGCGACCTACTGGGGCCAAAACGGCGCAGAGGGCACCCTCGCTGATGCCTGTAACACCGGCAACTACCAATACATAAACATCGCATTTTTATCCACCTTCGGCAACGGCCAAACTCCAGTTCTCAACTTGGCCGGCCATTGCGATCCGCAGGCGGGGACATGCACCGGGATAAGCAACGACATCCGGGCTTGCCAGGGCCGAGGCATCAAAGTGCTGCTCTCGCTTGGCGGCCAAGGCGGGACCTACTCCCTGTCCTCCGCCGATGACGCCAGACAAGTGGCGCAGTATCTCTGGGACAACTACTTAGGGGGTAGTTCCGCCAACAGGCCACTGGGCGACGCCGTCCTGGATGGCATAGACTTCGACATCGAGCAGGGCTCGGGCCAGAACTGGGATGTGCTCGCCAGGGACCTGTCGGCCTTCAGCTCGCAGCGAAAGGTTTATTTATCTGCCGCCCCGCAGTGCCCGATCCCGGATGCTCATCTGAACGCTGCGATCCAGACCGGGCTTTTCGATTACATTTGGGTACAGTTTTACAACAATCCGGGGTGTGATTACAGGGCAGGTGTCAACGGTCTCTTGGCTAGTTGGAACCAGTGGGCTGGGGTCCCCGGCGGTAAGGTTTTCTTGGGCTTGCCGGCGGCACCAGAAGCGGCAGGCGGCGGATACATACCGCCAGATGTGCTTATTAATCAGGTTCTGCCAGCGATCAAGTCTGCCCCGAAGTACGGCGGGGTCATGCTCTGGAACAGGTTCAATGATCAGAATTACAGTGACGCTATTAAGGGCAGTGTCTAAAACCCCTAGTCAGCATGAAGATTAATAATTAATCTCACCAGAATAACATCTTAGATGATGGTTTTTCTTTTTCCATCTGTTTGCCGTTATTATCTTAAACCTGGCTTCTTAAGCTTGGGTTCTATAATATTAATAAATATGAAGCAGCATGTGTACTTGAGAAGAAATTAATTAATGAAATGGTAGTTGCTCTAGATCTTGTCCATAATGTCTTTCTAACTCTTTGATATTTGGCTACAAAAGATATTATTAATGCCGGGACTTTAAGTGGCAAAATAATAGTAAGATATTGATGTGGCCCGATATACCCGAGGCCACGTCGGCGCCACGTTAGCTCAAGATGCCAACCGGAGGCCGCCATGTGTCAGATCAGTCCGAGTAGCTAGGATTGCGCCCAATAATGTCTATGCCCAATCAGGAAACACAAGAGCGCCCTACCGCTCGTGTTTCCTCGAAGTCACGTAGCTCCTCGGGCTATTACCCCCATCTTCGTTCTCCTCGGGTCATTCCGCGGGCCGTCCGATTAGACCCCTCTATCCTCGGACGGTTCCACCCCGTCCTCGATGTGGTCCTGTTAATAACGACCCCTGACACCGGGTGTACTCCTCTGACACAATGTGTACCCGACGCATCCCCGGCATGCGCCGGGGAATATTCCTGTACGGACAATAAGGCTGGGCCGGTCTAACCCTAATCCGGCCCACTCGTCTCCAATTATTATAAATAGCACACCGTTACTGTTCATACGGTAAGATTTTCTTTACACAATTACATACATTATTACCTTCCGATCACCTGCTCGAATTCTGACTTGAGCGTCGGAGGGTCTTCTCCGGAGACACATCCGGCTAGGCTCACGTGTGTTCTATCCTTGCAGAGTAGGACCCGACTAGCAATCAAACACCTTTGCTCGGAGTTTGAAAGGACTTTGGACAGCCATCCTCGAACTTGTCCCTTACTCAGAGTGACGTGTTCTCCGGACCAAATCCGACCACATCAGATATATATAAAGCCGTTGAGGAAGAACAATTAATAATTGATCAGATTTACTCCGAACTCGTTACTGGTGTTATATTGTTCCGCGCGGAAACTTCCAGCCCACACCTAATTTGATTGAATTCAATTAATTATATATCAAGTGTTGATATATTTATTATATGATTGATTACTCTTTTTAAATTATATAAAAATTATATAGCAAGTAGTGTTGTCAAATTTGGTATAGGCAAGAATTTCCGATTGTTTGCTAACATGTTATAGGAAAATTCTTACCGAGATTCGGTTTGGCTGCACCCAACCAATCATGTAGCAAGTGTTAATACACTTATCATGTAATTGGTCACTCTTCCTAAACTGTACACCAATCACATGACAAGTGTAAAAAACTCGCCACATGATTAGTTCTGGTGTGGCCGAATCGAGTGCGAATAAGAATTTTTCCATGTTACATTAGGTCTTGTAGATGCTACAAGTTACGCCTAATACACCACATTGATTAGTTGGATAACTATTATGTGTGTGTGTGTGTGTGTGTGTGTGTGTGTGAGGGGGGGGGGGGCGGGTGAGATTGTCAAAATACCCCCACATTTTAAAATCTTTAAAATTTATCCTAAACGGAGTTTTGAGAGCTCGATTTTACTGAACCAAGATTCAAGAACTCGGTCTATGTATTAATTTTTTTTTTTTGAAAAGCAAGACCGAGCTCTTGAAGCTTGGTCTTAGAAGTTCAAATTTTTTTTGTGTTATGGCGACAGTGCTAATAGATTGGGCTGAGAAATGGTTCCTTGTGTGGGAGGGGGATACATTCATTCAAACATGAGAGAGAGAGAGAGAGAGAGAGAGAGAGAGAGAGAGGGAGGTAAATGGAGTTGGGCCAAGATTTGCTTGATACGACGGGTGGGGTCATGATTTTAATTTTAAGTGAGAAAATGTGAATACAAGGTAGGGTCGATTTGTGTAATGTTTTCTTGAAAAATTGAGGGTGAGAAGATAGGTTGGGAGAGAACAGGGCATGTTTCAAGCGGTCCTTAATTGCTAAAAGAAAAAATTTTAAACTTTTAAGACCGAGCTCTTGCTTTTCAAAAAAAAAAAAAAGAAAATTTAATATATAGATCGAGCTTCAAGAGCTCAGTCTTCAATGATTGAAAAAAAAAATTAAATACTAAGATCGAACTTCAATGTTTGACAAAAAAAATTTAAATACTAAGATCGAACTTCAAGAGTTCGGTCTTCAATTTTTCAATTTTTTTTTTTACTTAGACCGAACTCTTGAAGTTTGGTCTTTAATTTTTTAAAAAAAAAATTAAAATACCTAGACTAAGCTTTCAAAGCTCGGTGAACCTCGGACATGCACAGTAAAACTTAGCTCTCAAAGCTTGATTTTAGGTAAATTTAAAGGTTTTAAAAAATGAGTGTATTTTGACAATTTTGAGTCCCAAAAAGGACAAAATAAAATTTTTTTCTGTGTGTGTGTGTTTTTATTTATTTAGTTTTATTAATTTTTGAATTCACTCCATTAAAGTATAAGGTCAATTTTAAACACCCGGTCTTCTTTCGATTACTTGCTATAATGTATTAGGTGGAATATAACAGTACACTGTCATATTAATTCTTTCGTGTTGACTGAATTCATACGACTAGTACTTCAAAAGGTCGTTCAAGTATTTATCAATGATGTTACTTTACGACGATGCAACTCATGATATTAATTAAATTAAAATTGAACGGAACGAAAAAATAAATATATCAAGTGGATTTTTTTCCCCCAAACCTATAATCTTTTATCTACTCGCCTCTTTTTCTTTTATAGTTAATTTTTAATTATATAATTTTTTATTTTAAATTAATTTTCTTTTCACACTTTACAAATTTAACAAATTCATTAAAAAATTTTACATGCATGTTCACATAAACAAAAAGATTTAACAAATATTTATAATTTATACTATTTAATTTAAGCGCATGCAGCGTATGCTAACATTGCTAGTTTACAAAATCTCTTAGCAATTGCTAGACCTACTGAATTATTGTTGTTGTGCAATAATATATGTATCATTCTTTTTTTAAAAAAAATCAAATATTTGAACATGATTTACATACAGAATTTGTTGCTTATCTATATTTTATCTAGTTTGCAACATTTTCTATTTCCATTTCTTTTGGATACTTTAGAGTTTTATTTTTATAGATCGCTAACTTGACTCTGATGAGTCGCCTCTAAATTAAGTCTGAGGATAAGTCTTCATTAGTCTACCTTAATGGACAAGAGTACATGAAGGTTTTGCAACCCATTTATTTGTTGTTGACGCGTTTGTTTTTCTGAAATTTGAACTGGTCCTAAAATACCGCAAGGCAAGAGTACGGACAGTAGTTAACGTTTTCACATGTTGATAGTGACATTTGATTTCTGATTTTCACATGTTGATAGTAACATTTGATTTCTGATTTTCACATGTTGCTTATTCACAAGTTATAACAAAGAAAACTGTCACAATGATGAGACAACCAGCGACGTTATCGTAAATGAGTTAAGGCTCCATTTGTCATATGATTTAATTTTTGTTTTTTCATGAACTTAATTAAGTGATTCTAAAACTATGAATACTAATAGATTTTAGATACATGCACCACTTTTCAGTGAATATAATAGCATATCGTTGTATAGTAGAAAATCTAACATGAGTTTAGACTCTTTCACCTTAACTCGTTAAGAAAGTTTAATACTAGTTAATAGGTCATAATCAATCGGAAGTACATATGTTAATATATAATATTTTTTATTTTAAAATAATATTTTATTTATTATTTTATAATTTATATTCATATCGTGTGTATAAAATTATTTTTTTTTATTATAAATTTAGAATGAAATTTTTGCATTTAATGCTAATTTATGTATTGAAATAAAAGATAAATATAATTTGAAATAGATGATAGAATGATAGTACCAATGAGAACTGGCCAAACTGTCACGATCTTGAAATAACTGATGTTGCGGGTGGCGTACTTCACCCGGCAATTAGCGGACTTTCCGTGGAAATTTCCAACACGGGGCGATCGATGGGACTCCATCACTGCCGTCGCGACCACGCGTGTAAATCCTTTTCTATAAATCCTTCTACTTACGCCTATAATTTAAAATTCACCCAAACTCTGTTCTTACAATCAGCATCGAAGTCCCATTTTCACATCTTCTATTAAATAATGGCTCACCAACATTCTCAAACATCCTTGCTGCTACTCTCCATAGTATTCCTCATTCATGCTTTCACATTCTTCACAACCTCCGAAGCCGCCGGAATTGCGACCTACTGGGGCCAAAACGGCCCCGAAGGGAGCCTTGCCGACGCCTGCGCCACCGGCAACTACGAGTTCGTAAACATCGCATTTCTATCCACCTTCGGCAACGGCCAAACTCCGGTTTTGAACTTGGGTAGCCACTGCGATCCGCCATCGGGGACGTGCACAGGGACAAGCAACGACATCAGGGCCTGCCAGGATCGAAACATCAAAGTGCTGCTGTCCCTCGGCGGCGCCGGCGGGAGCTACTCCCTTTCCTCCGCCGACGATGCCAGGCAAGTGGCGCAATATCTCTGGGACACTTACTTAGGGGGTAGCTCCGCCAACAGGCCGCTGGGGGACGCCGTTTTGGACGGCATTGACTTCGACATTGAAGCAGGTACGGGACAGTTCTGGGACGAGCTCGCCAGGGCCCTGTCGGGCTTCAGCTCGCAGCGAAAGGTTTACTTATCCGCAGCCCCGCAATGCGTGTTCCCGGATGAGCAATTGAAAGGTGCTATCCCAACGGGGCTCTTTGATTACATTTGGGTACAGTTTTACAACAACAGGGCGTGCGATTACAGGGTGGGCATCGATAAACTTGTAGATGGATGGAACACGTGGGCTGGGGTCCCCGGAGGTCAGGTTTTCTTGGGGTTGCCAGCTACACCAGAGGCGGCGCCGGACGGCGGATACATGCCGCCTGAAGTGCTTATTAATCAGGTTCTGCCGGCTATAAGGTCTTCCCCGAGGTACGGAGGGGTAATGATCTGGAACAGGTTCTTTGATCAGAGTTATAGTCAAACTATTAAGGGCAGTGTCCAATAAGTCTGTCAGCGTGAAGATTAATAAATTAATCTTAGAAGAATAATATCTTAGATGATTGGGTTTTTTTTTAATTTTTGTTATTTTTTCTTTGTTTTCATTTTCCCCTGCTGTGGCGTTAGTATTGGCTTGAACCTGGCTCTGTTATGCTGGGGTGCTGTTAATAAATTTGAAGGAGCATGTGTGTACTTATAAAAGAAATTAATTAAATAAAAAGGTTACTGCTCTTTCCAAGTTCCATGATATAATATTATAATATCTTTCAACTCAATGATGTTTTGCTGCAACGGCTTCAAGTGCCATAACCTCTTTTTGAGTTTAAATTCAAAGCTCATATCACCCCAATTAACATGAAAATAATAATCATATGTAAGAAGTAGACAAAGACTAATTAGTGATTAAGAGTTATGCCAAAATTGTAACTGGTGCTACGCTGTTGCTAGCTAACCCCCTCTCATAAATTTTGTCGTGCTCAAGAGAGTGTCTGCCTAAGCTTATTTTCAAGAATTTATAAGGTGCTTTTGAAACTTATAAGTTTTTATATTTTATTTAAAAAATAAATTTTATAGTATTTGAATAAAATAAGATCTTATAGCTTATAAAATATTTTTAGGACTTATAACTTGTAATTTTATTTGATAAAAATTAAAATTTATATGTTTTTGTTTAAGTATAATGATGATTGAAAAAAATCAAGTTAAATTAATTTCATAATTTTTTGAGACAGTAGAGTGTAATATTGAAAAATATAAATATATTTATGTTTTTAGCATTAGACAACTAATAAATTATATAAAAAAATTGAAAAAAACTTATTATTATTATTATTATTTTGAGTTTATAAGCTTCTAACAACTTATTTTTTAAACTTATAAGTTTTTTTACTAAAAATATTATCAAATATTTTTATCAAATATTGTTAAATAATTTATAAACTCCAAATATTTGATAATATATTTGTAGGAGTTTAGTTCGGCCAAACACTCTATTAGTGGGGAAATTCTTACCCGCACCGGGTTCGGCCACAACCTGACTAATCAGGTGATGAGTGTTTTACACTTGTCGTGTGATTGGTGTACAGTTTAGGGAGAGTGACCAATCACAAGACAAGTATATTAACACTTGTTATATGATTAGTTGGGTGCGATCAAATCGAGTTTGGGTAAAAAATTTCTCTATTAGTGAGCCCAATTATTTATCGGGCAAAATGCAAATTACCCCGTATGTCATATCAATTGTCCAAAATATCTGCTTCCGAAAAAAGAACGAAGAAAAAGAGAGCAACCCCCCCGCCACGTTTCCAAAAATCATGGTGTCTTCTTCCCATAAAATATATTTATGCTATTTTGGCCCTTGAATTTCCATACGAAAACCGAAAATGGTTTTTTTTACTGATTGGACTCTACGCTTTTTTTATTTTGTTTTGATTTTTTTCTTATCCAAATCCAAGATCCAAACACACCATTATTATTTATTCTTGCCGACCGCACCAACACGGTCATTGCCTTCACCGACAACAACTTCATTTGCTTTAATATACTTTTTTTAATATAATGCACATGGGATATTTTATACATGTTAATTGAAACACTACAAACAAATTAATCCGAGACGAAGAGGTGATGAAAGGAGAATTCGAACCCAACACTTTGAAAATGTATTAGCCAAAAATAATATCTATCAGCATAGAAGATGCGACGAAGGTAGAAATATCAGTTGTTCCATCGAGAAAAGGAAAAGCATTCTTAGCGAGTCTGCAGACAACTTTGTTTTCGGAACAACGGACAAAAGAGATATTGTAACTATCAAATTGTGCTAGCAACTCCTTAATATCAAGAAAGACATTGCTAAGATAAGACTTAAGAGGCATCTAGGTTTTTACTTTAAAATGGTATAAATTAAATTATAATTAAACTAATATTGGTTGACCGAACAAATAAATTTATCAAGCTGGAAGTTATTTTTCAAACTAAGTTTATCTTATAATCTCTCTCTTTCTACATTTTTTCTGCTTTTTGTTTTATATTTATTTTTTAATTATAAAGCGGGTCTTTTTCGTCAAGCGGTCAAGACAAGGGGAAAATTGGGTCGAATAGATCTCTTCGAGAAGTAATTTAGGATTTTTTGTCCAAGTAGATGAATAAACTTGAGCTGGTTGAGGATGTCAACGATAAAACCTTTTGATACTAAAGTGGGCATATCGACTGGAAAAGATTCGAGGTTTGAGTGGCATTAATATAAACTTAATTACCTACCTTAAGAAATGAACTAGTATTTATAGTCGAAAATTCTCAACTTTGTGGGGTGCTAGGATGTAGTTATTTATCTAGACAAACTCTGGATTTCATAGATAATCATGATTTTAATATGAGCCAACCAGTAGAGCTAGTAATCCGACATAGCTTTTAGAATAATTGCATTAATGGAGATAAGGTGCTAATGTGGCTAATGAAAAGTTAACATGTAGGCACATTTAATGCTAATACGAATTGATGCGACCTGCGTTCAATATTTAAAAACAATTAAATTGCATGATTGGTCATAAATATTACTAATTCGATGATAGTAATAGGGATCAATCGAAAATGGATTCGAGTGGCCCAACAGTACAAATGGTCACTGGTCAAGTCCCTCAAGAGAGACTCCTCTAGAAGATGGGGTCAATCTAGTCGAGGCTCGTGATTCTTGGAGCGACCTACGGCTCCACTCGACTCAATCACCATCCGAAGGGGAACAGTTTTAAGGAGTAGTATTAGTGGAATAATGAGGTGATGCCATACGTGACGACTTCGAAATGTGCCATGCAATTATAAGTAAAATTATTTTTCATCTCGTGTTTTATAAATTTAATAAATTCGTTAAGAAGATAGGTATGTACATAGTTAGATTAAAAAAAAAATTCTTAACAAAAATTTATGATTTTGTACTATTAAATTTAAGCGTGCGTGAAGTATGTACAATTGGTAGATTTATAAAATTATGTTTAATATGTGTATCATTTTTTTGGAAAGTATCCAAATATTTGAACTGAGTTAAATAGTATCTGTTGCTTATTTAAATTTCCAACTCGTATATATTGTTTTTTATTAAACTAAACGAGCACATAAAAGGGGAGAAATATAATGCGTACAGGCAATAAATCAATCGACGGAAAAAGAGATAATGGATTGAACAGAAACAGGCCCATTCCAATATTCGTAGGAAGCCCATTGAGCGAGACAGATTTGCTTGAATGTACAATTTGGATCATTTATTTATAAACATTATTTGCTCTAGGGCTGTCAATGGAGCGGATTTTAATTCGAATCCGATCCGAGTCCGATCCGAATTTTAGCATATCCAACAGATTAAAATATTCGATAGATCAGATCCGATAATAAATATCCGTAATCCGAAATAAATGAGATGGATTTGGAATCAAGGAGTCCGATCCGTTAAAGATCCGAGTCCGAGTTTTTGTAATATATTTTACTAAATTTATACATTATATATAATATAATAGTAGTAAAGATACTTCAATAACATGTAATATATATGCCATTGTAATTAATAATATACTATTTATTATTTTTCAAGGTAATATTTTGTATAATTTTGATACATTTTCTAAAATATTTTTCTACTTTATTTAATTTTATTTTAACGTAAAGGGATTTTTTTTCTTTTTGTTTATAGAATACTAACTAATTAATCTAGATATTAAAGATCTCTATTACATACACTGTGGAAGTGTTTGGTTTCCATAATTATTTAATTGCATGTTATCATAAGATTGAAGATTAGACGCAATTGTGTAAGATATATTCTCTTGTTTGGTTTGTTAGATGAAATGCCAAGATCAATTTTTTCGTAATTGTGTTTGTTTTTTTGGTTTCATTGATTATGTCATTTTATCTATGAGTAAGATTCAAACATACCAAATCACCCCTCCAACTATTATACATGTGGTGTAGTTAAAAAAAAAAGGGGGGAAAAGTTTGTGCTTTTTTTTTTTGTGATAATAAAAGTGTGTGAATTATTTATTGAAATCGGATCGGATCGGATTTTTTTATCGGATCTCGGATCGGATTCGGATTCGAATTCGGTAAAATGAATGAAAATCCTATAGGGTTTCGGGTCGGATTCGGTTGCAAATACTTGTTATCGGATTCGGATCCGGATTTCTCTGATTTGCTCCAGATCCGATCCATTGACAACCCTAATTTGCTCCCAATTATCATTTTTCGGCTATAAACCTCCCAATATCAGTGACACATCAAACTCTTTTATTCATTTTTTTTTATTATTCATGAAATTTTAAAAGAAAGTTTACTGAATAATCATATGCAGAATCTATATATTAATAACATCATTAATGTGGTATAATTCAGTAGTGGAGCCAAAGAACATTAGGGCATGCAACTATCAATTATGCATTACAATTTATGTATACATATATATCGAGTGTGCGCCAAAGGTATATAGTGTTTGAAAGGACAATTAGGGAGGTAATAAATAAATAAATAAATAAATAAATATATATATATATGAGATAATTTTAAAATTTTGGATGCACATGTACCCCTAAATAATATATAGCTGCAACTGCGTATAAGATAATACATTTTTTTTTTATGTTTGCTTTAAATCTTTCATGATATTTGAAACAAATAAGAAACATATTATCGTATTCAAGGTCCAATATACCATAATGATAAATATTTGATATTTTTCTTGACAGGATTTTATCTGATAATGTCGTATATATGAGCTAAAGGGCTAGTGCTTGCAATATATATTAGTTTTATATTTGATAAGATTCCTTTTTGGTATTTTTCTTGAAAACCAAAATTTAATAATATTGTAAACGATGAAAAAAAGAAAAAAAAACAAGATTTTGCAACTCCCATGTCCCATCACCGACTAGTTAACATGACCTAAATTCACTATTTTATTTCTTTTTTTTTCTTAGCCACTCGGTTCCGACTGATTGGTCGATTAATCTGGATCGAGTACTGCAGAAGCCCATTTTGGGAGCAACCCTCTCAATCTAATTGCTTCATTCACAATGTCAGGGTTCGTTCGAATCCTTAACATTGATTAAGGAATCTAGCGCTCAATCCTATTAAACCAATTGGTAGTTGGTTTAAATTCACTATTGAATTCTGCAAAAGTTAACGATGGAAAGGACATACCAAAATGGAACCCAATATATATAGTAGTATTAACACCTAATTTTAGAAATTAGTAATCTACATTACGCTACGTAAGTAGACTCGGGGCCAGCAACCCGAATTCTCAAGATAAAAATAAAAATAATGGTGATCTTTAGTTTATTTAACAGGTACGCTCTAATGTTATTTAAAGGTACACACTAATATATGCTTTGTATGTCTTGTAAGGATCAGATGCAAGCTAAATTGTACAGAATTGATGTCTCTAAGAAGTGATTGAATTTACAGACTTCTATTATTATTTGAAAATTCCTCAAGAAATAATTGATGCCCAGCAGGGACTTTAAATTATCTGAGATAAGAAAAGAGAATTTTTGAATTTTTCCTCTACATCTCATCAATATACACAACGTGTATTGATGAGTAGAGAAAAAATAGCTCATCAATACACACAACGTGTATTGATGAGTACAGAAAAAATATAGTACGGTTATGTAGCATATATATATATATATATATACACACACATATATCTTTGTTCTTTTACATTGTTCTTTTCACTAAAACCAAATAAGAAGTTGAGAACACGAACAAGGTCAGACGATTAATTTATAGGTACAGACGAGAAATCAATTGGCCGAAGAAGAGAAAATGGAGTTAACAGTAATAGGCCCATTCCAATTTGACTTGAAAGCCCATTGCAAAAAGAACATCCACCGTGATGAATGCTACAAATGGGCCCTAAATTTGATTTGGGCCATTTTCTTGGAAGATCTTTTGCTATCAATGTCAGTGGCACATCAAACTCTTTGTATTTTTCAGTTCCCCACACACAAGCAATTATTGCCAAGGCAAAGTCGGGACAAAAACCAAATAGATGTCGCATTAAAATCCAATAATAGATATATTTTGGAATTAATTTATAGAAGAATATTACTTTTAAAATTCTCCTCTCTTTTTCAAGTGTATATATATATATATATATATATATATATATGCTACAATTGGTTCCCGTGAATTGAACTTCACACACACAAAATAAATAAATAAATAAATAAAATAAAAACAAAAAACTACTACTCATTTTAGGCTGACAAGAATTATTTTTTTTTATTTCATAAAAAAATAGAATTCTATAACTTCAGAGTGATTTTTATCTCTCAATTTTTAGGGAAAGTGAATTTTATTTCTCGTGTACTGATTTTTGTTGTAGAGATTTTTTTTTTATTTTTTATTGGCATTTTGATGAGGCTTTGGTACTAAGAATTCATATTATTCGGTTGATTATGGGGTCATATTATAGGTTTTAATAGGAAATTTTATAGTACCAACAGGAAACTTTTCTAGTTCAAAGGTATTGTTATACTTATTGCTGTCTATAAACGTTAATTCACAATAAAGTTAGCATGCACATTTGTTTTGTTCAATATGTTTAGAATGAGATATTCGTAAATTCGTACTAACTCGCTATTTGTTTTCTATGTGAGTAATAATGATAATTTTTAGGGATAATTTACTATGAGTTAGACTAAGGTATGATCAAATTACAAATTAAACCTTCAATTTTTGAAAATTATCTAGATAATCCTGAGGTATGCATACCAAATTATAATACTAAAAGAGATGTGAAAAAGATAAAAATGCCCTCAGATTTTTAACTATTGAAAAATGAGTAAATTATACTAAACTACCCTGAGGTATAATAAAATTATAATTAAACCCTTGATTTTGAAAAAATTACCTAGACAACTCTAGTGGTTTTCATACAAATCATAATGCTAACGAGAATTTGATAAAGGCAATTTCCCCAAATTTTTTGTAATGCATGATTTTTTTTTTCATAAAAAATGATGTTTTTTCAAAGTTTACTCTTTTTTTTATTTTTATTTTTATCAAGAATGATACTAAAGGTATCATATATGTGTTGTATTATGAAAATTAAGCAACATGTATTTAGTATTTTTTTTGAATAAAATCTCAAATTTTCAATTCTGATTTTAAGGTTTGTATTTTTTTCTGGGTTATTAGCGATTTTGTTTGTTAAGTTGGTATAAAATTACAACAAAGACCTTATGTATTTTCAAATATTACGAAAGCAACCTTGAACAATTTGAAAGTTTTAATCAAATTTGACAAAAGGGTAAAATAGGAAAAATATGTTAAAATTTAATGACTTTTGTTAAAAAGCCCTAATGATAATAGACGGAGGGCTATATGTATAAAACATCTGCATACCTCAAGGTTATCTCGATAATTCCAAAAATTGAACGTTTATTTGTAATTTAATCTTATCTCAAGGTAGCTGATTGTATGTAATTATTCCTAATTTTAATGGGAATTTTTTGGCACTCGACAGGATTAATTGACATCCAGCTGAAAAAATGTTGCACACTTTAATAGTTTTTTTTTAAAATTCTTTTTTTGTTTTTTTCAATCACATGAGTTATCCACATAATGAAAGATGCCAATTCTGATCTTCTATTATATAATTATGTTATACTTCTATTATACTCATCAATACACGCCACGTGTATTGGTGAGCGGTCGAAATAAGAAAAGAGAATCTTTATATATTTTTTTTCATATGATCGGTTTTTTTCTTTTCTTATCTCGATAGTTCACCAATACATATAGCGTGTATTGATGAGTGTAATGGAAAATATAAAATGATTATATTATGTAATAGAGGATTCGAACTGAAAAGATGCTCCGAAGGGTGGTTTGTTTACTATGTAAGGACAATAAGTGTAGCTACAATGAGAAAATGTAATTTATCTGTATATAATTTATCATCGAAAAAAAAATCTTTAACAACTGAAGAAACACGTCTAATGATCGAATTGAAGACTAAGCAACTAAATATGGCCATTATCTAGGAGTTACAAATGGTGCATGGTTAGATATTTTCGTGTTACTTTTAGTGTCTAGTGGCAATATATAATATGAAGCTATAAACGATTATTAACTTCAACTTAATATAATAATGATTGTTTGAAAAATGAATTTATAACTTTAACAATCAACTGTCACTACAAGAAAAAGTAATATTATTGACAAGATTTAAAAGTGTCAATATAAAAGTTGTCATCAATAATTATATAAAGTGACAATATATTCTATTTTATCACTAATTAAGTTTTTTTGGTGACAATAATTTTTATGTTGTCACAATATTACTTACTGATGACAAGAAGTAATATTTTAATTGTCACTATTAATAATTAGTGACACACTTATGTTGACAACTTGGTAACAATAAAAATTATTATTAGAATTTTGTGATAAGATTTCATTGCTATTAAATTATCACAATAGGTATATCACTAATTATCACTTTTGCACTATGTTGTTACTGTTTTACAATAAGTTATCACTATTTACATTGTGTATATTATATTTTATGACAACGTCAATTTATTATCACCAAATATATATAATTAATAATAATTTTTTAATTATTACTTATTATGTTATCATAAATCTTCTCATTTTCTTACTTTATCGGACGACAAATGAAAGTTTTTTCACCTTTTGTAAATGACTTATTGAATATTGTGAATCTTTTTAACACGGTAATGTAAAGATATATTTTAATACATTGGACCAATATTTTATGAACCACAAATAATTGAAGATTTTAACTTCTCAGAATAATATCGTTATCCTTTATAAAAAAAATTCAACACGTGTTCAATGTATTTTTCCAGTGACAAGGACACATACAACAATAATTGCAAAAGTTAAACAAATAAAGGCCCACCGTGACTTTTTTACTCAGATTCAATTTGATTGTACTTAATCAATTATATAATAAATATTAATTTATTTATTATATGATTGGTTATTTTTTTTGAATTGTACATCAATTATATAACAAGTATAAAATATTTACTATGTGATTAATTTTAATATGGTTAAATTCAAAACGGGTAAGAATTTCCCACGTGACCAGTGTCCCCTTACCCATCTTGCCATTGAATGAGTAATAACAGGAATATTATATTTTCCTCTATCCCAATAATTGACTGGATTTGGTTAGTTTGGATTTTTTATTATATAATCGTATTATATTTTTTATTACATTCATTAATATACGTCATATGTATTGGTAAGCGGTTGAAATAAGAAAAAAAATATAAAAAAATTGTTCCATATCATTAGTTTTTTTATATATTTTTTTAATATCATCAGTTTTTTTTTATATTTTTTTTCATATCATCAGTTTTTCTCTTTTTTTATCTCGATCGTTCATCAATACACGTGATGTATACTGATGAGTGTAATAGAAAATATAACACGATTATGTAAAAGAAAATTTGAATTGGGATTTGGTCCCCTATAACCTCGTACACTAACAAAATAACACAAAGTCTCTCCTCAGAATTAGGCAAGAAGAAAGCAGAAAAAATTAAAAATTTAGGTTCATCCTATTTTTTTTTTTTTTTCAAATTCTAAAACACTCACACAAAATTTTATTCCTAAACAACCTTTATAGTAAAGATTACCTCGATCCAAATCTTAAGTTCAATCATTATAACAATAAAATCATATATGTGTGCATAGAAAATGAATTCTTCTTCAACTGTTGAGCAATTTGTTTATGATTTCGATAAATGGTTTTTGAATATTTATTTTTGACAAGTTCTAAAATATATATCTACTTTATTAATGTTACAATATAATATCATTCATTTTCGTTTTTAACTCATTTGATAGATATTTTACCATCCTATTAACATATGCAAAAATAATTAATTACTTAATTGGTGACCTCGGACGCCTATAAAATGGCGCACAAAATCACTTCTTAGACTCACCCAAACCAATCAAGACACTCAAATTTCTTGTAAGATTTTTTAATAAAAAAAAACAAGAAAAATGGGAGCACGCGCAATGTCTTCCTTTCTAATGATCCTGATATTTGCGTTTTCACCTTTCAGATCCTCTGAAGCCTCATCATGTGGAACCGCTGTGTACTGGGGCCAAAACGGCTACGAAGGCTCCCTCCGCGCCGCCTGCTCCACCGTCTACTACAAGTACGTCAACGTCGCATTCCTGACCACCTTCGGCGGCGGCCAAACCCCCGTTCTCGACTTGGCCGGCCACTGCACCCCCTCTTCCGGCAACTGCGTCCCGTTAAGCGAAGAAATCAGCTTCTGCCAGAGCCGAGGCATCAAAGTCCTGCTGTCTCTGGGTGGCTCCTCCGGGCGCTACCTCGTTTCGTCTCCGGAAGACGCAGAGGTCATAGCTAAATATATATACGACACTTATTTGGCAGGTAACCCTGGTGGGCCCCTGGGGGATGCTGCTCTGGATGGCGTGGACTTTGACATCGAATACCCTATATCCACCCTCTACTGGGACGATCTCGCCAAGGCCCTGGCGGCGTACAGCACCTCGGAGAGAAAGATTTACTTAGCTGCGGCCCCGCAGTGCCCTCACCCCGACAGGAACCTGGATGCTGCTATCAAAACGGGGCTTTTCGACTACGTCTGGGTGCAGTTTTACAACAACCCCCAGTGTGATTACAGCGGCGGCGCCAGCAACGTTATACAGTCATGGAATGAGTGGAGCTCGTCTCTGCCGGCAACGAGTCAGCTTTTGTTGGGGCTTCCAGCAGCGCCGCAGGCGGCGAGCACCGGATATATCGCGCCTCAGAACCTGATTGATGAGATTTTCCCGGAGATTAAGCTTTCCCCAAAGTACGGAGGAATTATGCTGTGGAGCAGGTACTGGGATATTCAAAGTGCTTATACTGTGCAGGTAACTGTCTTCGTGTGTTATAACGTTACCCAGCAGCAGCAGCCATATATAAGAATGATCTCCGAGAATTGATTGATGAATGTACGCAACAACATAAGATATGCATGCATGTGGGTTTTCTGGCATTGGCTGGGTTTAATCCTGCTTTTTAAGTTAGGAGTACTGTTATGAATAAGTCAGAAGCGCACAGCTCATGCATGCACGTTGTACCAAGAATAAAATTTGAATAAGTAAAGCTTATGCTCATTTATTGGGCAAATCGTCTCTTGAATTTTTAATTGAATCTTTTTATTAGTGTACGTAACGTACAGTTATGAACTTGCTTGATCTTGCTTTCATTTTCCATTAATTGTATACGAATAAAAGTTTCATGACAAGTAAGGATTAGAGACACCAGCGCGGATATGGCAAGATTAATAGAATATGGAATGAATTGGACCTGTTTAATGAAACGGTCTTTTCTCTTTCATGTCCTTTCTAACTCCTTCATATTTGCTAATAATAATAATGATGATGATGATGATGATGATGATGATGATGATGATGATGATGATGATGATGTTCATGATGATGATGATGCCAGTTCTCAAGTTGTGCTTAGCGAACTCTGGGGACTTTTTCTTTCAGTTTAGTCAATGATTTGGACTTCTTACCTCTAATTCTTTTAAAAAAAAAGGAAGTATAATTATTAATTGGGTAAATATCATTTTTAGTTCCTAATATTTTATATTAATATCATTTTAGTCCCTTAAGTACTATTTGTGACCTTACCATCCCTAAATTTATAAATTTGTTCCACTTTAATGCCTATGATGAATTTTCCAACGAGTTTTGGCCTGAAACGGTGTCATGTGACATGCATTTGACTAATTTCCGACTAATCACGTCAATTAGTCGGGTTTTCCAAGTATCTTACAATTTTACATTTAAATTAGTTATATGTGTGTCACATGACACTATTTCAGGCTAAAATTCATTAGAATATTCATCAGAGGGACTAAAGTGAAATAAATTTATAAGTTCAGAGATTATAACATTACAACTGATATTTTAGGGACTAAATTGATGATACTAAAATAAATATAAGGGGCTGAATATGATATTTGCTCTTACTAAGTTATGTTGTTAATTACTTTAAAATGTTCTAACATAATTAAACTGAACGAAAGGACAAACGAATAAATTCAGCTGCGCTTGGAAGCTGCCCAGTTTTATTTCTGGAACATAGGCCTCATAATTACGAGTCCATTTGGATGTGTGTTTTTTAGAGGATAAACATTTATTTTTTGAAAAACACTCCAATGGAAAAAAAAAATTATATTTGGATAGTCTTTTTCTTTTTTAAAAAAAAAAGAAGTCAAAAAAAAAAAAAGATCCACAAGTAACTTTTTTTAGAAGCTATCTAGATTAACTTCAAACAAAAGCATTTTCAATTACTGTATTCAAACGTAAAACTATTTTTTTTAAAAGGCTTAAGAAGCACATTTTTTTAAACTCATTCAAACGGGCCCTACATTCTGAGATTAGACTATGATAAAATGCAAGATATAGATTTTGACAGAAAATTCTAGCATGGACTGGATTTGATCATATTGGGATCAATTAAAATGAGTGTACTATACTAATCACGTGATAATGTATATTAAGGTTGCATTAGGCAGTAGTATAAGATTGTGTGTGATAGTAAAACCATTGGATAAATATGCTATAAATTTGTTATCAATAAATTGCATTAATATATTTGGTAGCGAGTATTGTTTCATGAGATATTCTTCAAGTCGTGTTTGGTAGTATTCTTATGAATAAGTTACGTTAAGCACCCCAACTTTTGGATATTTTATATTTTGGTACCCAACATTTGTAAATGTGGGCTTTGGTACCTAACATTTATCATTTGTACGCCGATGGTATTTTTTACTCTATTCTAGTGGAATATTTTTCAATATTTTCCAAAATATGCTCAGATATTCCACAAAGATTACATCGAACATGTGAAAAAATATTTTCCACATATTAGATGCGGCGTGTCTAGACAACATGGGAAAAAATTAGCCATGGATCCGTGGCTAATTCCGTGGCCAAGGTGGCGCCATTCTTAGCAAAGCTTAGCCACAGATTGGACAGGGAAAAATCTGCATCTAATTTAGCAACGGATTTTTTTTTGTGGCTACTGCATAGCCACCAATTTTTAGTTTTTTTTATTTAAAAAAAAACAGAAATTATAGCCATGGCTTGGCCGGTGTAGCCACGGATTTGTCCGTGTCCAATCAGTGGCTATTGCATATTTTAATTATTTTTTTAACTAATAAATAAGCCACGGATTAGACAATTCGTGTCTAATCCGTGGCTACTCGATTATTTTACTTTTCAATTATGTTATTTGTACCCAATTTAAACACCATGTTAATTTATTTGCTTAAGTATTGTATTATGTATAACAAATAATAACCCTCATTTAATTTACTATTATAACTCAATTAAGTCTTTTAAATTGATTTATAATTGAATGATACGAATTTGTGTTGAAAATCAATTCGAATGACTAATGATCGTTTCAATTATTTGACGATATTATGATAATCTATTGAGTTAAATCACAACTTATTATAACCTATATTTGTTAATACTTTACCATTTTTTTATAATATAACAATTGGAGTATGCTATATATATATATATATATATATATAAGTATACATATTTCTCAGTTCAGTTCAACGTTTATGATTACTTGTATACGTACATATATACAAGTTAATTATGTGGTTTTGGAAGTTTATAATGGATATAATTGATCCATTCGCATAACTTGTACTATATTTTTACCCATAATTCAATGATCACTACTAGAAAACAGGGATTTGACCATGGATTTTGGGTAATGTTACTTTGAGCCACGTACGTATTTTAGTGTTTAGCCACGAATTTTCTGTAGCAAAATATTTAGCCATGGCTTGTGGCTGACCTGTGGCTACTAGCCATGGATTGCCGTGCTAATCATGTTGTCCGTGGCTAGTAGCCAAGGTGGCCAATTTTGGCCATGGCTGATCCGTAGCTATTAGCCACGGCTTGCCTGTGGTAAAGTCCATGGCTATGAAATCCGTGGCTAATCTGTGGTTGATGAATCCGTGGCTAAAATCAAGTTTTCGAGTAGTGATTTTTAATGGTGCTCCGAAATTGTTATTGGCATTTCATTTTTTTTAATATTGAAAAATTGACTAAAATATCAATTCATCTTTGAAACACTATATACCATTTTTAATTTTAATGGATTTATTGAATTTTTGATCTATTATATTGGACTCATTTGACATTGAGGACACTTTTTATATCTACTAGCAAAAATAGGACACTTAGTTTAAAATTTTTTTCAATGTTAACCCAAATGATGGAATTCAGCCAAAAAGTGTTATGCCATCTTTGGGAAACTTCTAATTGGCTTATTTTGTGCTTACGTGGAGGATAAGTAGGTCAGTGATGGTGTCAGATGATATATTTTGATTTGTCATATTTAAAAAAAATTAATTTATTGATTTGCAAGAGCCAATATCTCTTGTTGCATGCAAGTTGATATATATCATATTTTCGTATTTGCAGAGTTTAAAATTTTCAATTTCCATCATTATACGTTAGGAGAAAGAGTGACCAAGATACGGTTTGCGAATAGAGGATGTAAAGTGCAAATTGATTAAACAGAAACGTTAAGACACTCTATTCCAATTTGCATAGCGAGTAATGTGCCTTATTCTCATTTGGGCCATTAAATTTGAAGAAACTTATGCTATAAATTAGTCTTTTTCGCCCATCGATCCATATCCATGACACATCAAACTCTTCTGTATTTTTCAGCTGTCACTACACAGACAATTAATTTTTGCCGCCTAAAACTCGCCAGAAGGCAGACGTAGAGAGAAGAGCCAAATAGATGAAAAGGATGTGTTTGTATTTATTTATAATAGAATCTTACCCATAATATTTTCTTCTTTACTTTAAATGTACATGGTACAATGGTGCCCGTGAATTGTACTACATACTCTCGCACATAAAAACAGAAAACCTCACAGAAAAAGGCAAAAAAACAAAAATATACATATATTTATGCATATATATATATATAGAGAGAGAGAGAGAGAGATTTATTGGTAATTATTATTTGGTATATTGTAATATAAATACTTTGTTAATTCTAATATTTAAGGAAAAATTATAATTTTAGGAATGTATGTTGTACCCTTTAATAATTTTAGGACATTAACTTTTTCACTTGCAATTTCAGGACATGAATTTAAGATTTTGTGGCACATTAGGACTTCTCACATCGATATTTGCAAATTTGTTAGAAAATTGACAGAATTGGTCGAAATTTTATCCTAAATGTGCCACAAAATTTGAAATTCATGTTCTAAAATTGCAAATGAAAAGGTTAATGTCCTGAAATTACAAATAAAAAAGTTATTGTCCTAAAATTATTAGAGGGTACAACATACAGTCCTAAAATTGTAATTTTTCCAATATTTAAATATTTTTATTTATTAAATATTATTTATTGCCTCCAAAATTTGCTAACATGTCCTTTTTTTTTTGTTAATTACATGTCACAAATTTTAAAAACACCACATACGACATCCTGCCACGTAGGACAACATAATCTAGCACACCACTTTTAGCCGAACACGTGACGATCACGTGACAAATTCCGGCAAGTTGGGGGTCTCCAATCAAAAAAGGAAATTTTTTTCGAAAAATACATAGTTATAGGACGAAATTGCGAACAAATATTTAGTCAACACCAAAAATACCACACATCAAAAAATGCAGGACGAAAAATGCAATTTACCTGTTATATTGAGGAAACTTTTCTAGTCAGTGAGTAATTTTTATTGCCTTTCCTCTTATTAAGACATACTAATACGTTATAAATTTGAAAAGCCAAAGGAAATTTTAGGGTTAAGTTGGGCATTACACCAATGAAAATGATCATATCAAAAACCACCATTAACTTTTTTTTTTTATATATATATAATACATGCATCACCTATATACACACACTATCAAAATGCGAACCACATTGTATTCTCTACACTTTTATGGAGGGTTGCACTTCATCAAACTAAAGACAGATGAAGGATCTTTTTACTAACGAGAACTCCTGAATACAACACATCAAGCGTGTGCCAAAATTATACATGACAACCTGTTTGGAAAATATTGTATACTTCATTTTTTGATGAGTTAAGGTGTAGAGGTGGAGCGATTTGCTTCCATCTCAAAAAATGAAGATCAGTTAGAAAACATATAACAATTGAAGTCTTAACATAAAAGATGTATCAAGGCCCATAACTTTTAACACTTACAAATGAGTGTGTTCAAAGTCCAATTTGTTCTTTAAAAGACAAGATTGAGTGCTAAAGCCTAGGTTTCTTTCGTTTGGTGTGTGTGTGTGTGCTTTATCTCTTTTCAAAAATGAAGGGGGCCCATTGGTAATCGTAACAGCAAATAATGAGGAAGAATTGGTAATTTCATTTGGTTGTAAATTGACGGTATGAAATTCGGCATGTATCTCCTATTTTACCTGAGGACACTATTATCCAGCACGCCCATCTCATTCTGTTAACTTAGCCACGACAAATGAGGCATGATTGATGCTCTTGTTGTTATTACAAGCCATTGCTGTTCATCAAACGTGGCATTGTTTGATTTATTGAGATGAGATATTCGTAAACCATTACTGGGCTCTCAATAGATTTAATTTCACGTGAGGAATACTGACAATTTTCGAAACTTTTCTTTCCTCATCCACGTTTGTAAATGCCATTATTTGTGAACACTAACCCATGTTTGATTTTTGGATTTTTGTTAAAAGAAAAAAATAATTATACTTTTTACTTTAATTTTGATCATTTTTATTTTTCTTCTAATTTTCTCACTAAAATCCTCATTCCAAAAACAGCATAACAGTATTAGTAGGTTATATTCCTATTTTTTTCCAAAGAGTCGGAGATCTGATAAAGGAGATGATGGATTATTAATTAATTATAGAATTGATTAAATTATTTATTATTATTATTATTATTATTGTTGTTGTTGTTGTTGTTGTTGTTGTTGTTGTTGTTGTAACTAGCAAAACTAATCCATGCTTAATAGCTACCAGAGGTTTTAAATACTAATTTATATTTAGTCACTATATAAACATGTGTTGATATATTTTTCTTGATGACATAGAAATGTATTGGTATTTTTCTAAAAAAATGAAAATTAAATAAAAACCCATCTCATATTTTTATATTTATATATTTTACTATATATATTTTAAAAGTATATAATTTATATAAATATTATAAATTTTGAATTTAAATATATATATATATATATCTATTTTTATAAAAAATTATATAAATTTAATTAATTTAAGTAAATACAAATTTTGATGAAATTATGTATTTGATACAGGTTGAATTTGGTTTAGGTCAACCTAGTTGAAACTTAGGTCGGTTTGTTGTGCTTGGGAAGAGATCGGGAAACTATGGGACTTACAATAAAGAAAAGGTAACGTGAGCTAGCTAGGGTGGTTTACGTTAAGAACCTCCAATGCCTAAGTTAGAGATCAGATTTGTGTAAGGTAAAGATTCGAACACAATATGTAGTTGAGAGTGTAATTAATGTTTGCCTTTGGCTATAAATATTGGAGTTATTTATAGTGTGGGAACTTAGGGGTTTAGACCCCTAAGCTGATATGTAGATTTTACCTATGGGCTCCTTAAATTTGTTCGGCCATGATGTGGTGACATGGGAAGGTTCATAAGCCTAGAGATTTGATATGACTTCATTAGGTGAGCTGAATTAATGAGGCATGAGGGTTAGTTGGGAGTCCCACGTTGGGCATATAGTGCCAACATGGACTAACAAGACCTAAAGTGTGTCCGTTTGAAAATCAACCAACTAGGAATGGGTTCGGAGTATACCAACCGTGTAGTCGATAACGATACTCGATCCTATATATCGCGGTGTCAACGATTGGAGAGGAATTGACACGTGGTGATCGAGAATTTGCCACGTCAATATTATAAAATATAAAAAAATCTTCCCCTTCTTCTGAAAAAAGGTAAATCTAAATTATTTCTATATATATGCATATTTGAAAAAAGTCATTAAATAAATTAATTACTGAATTAATTAAAAGAAATAATCCGTCTTCTTTTTCAAATCCACCACCCCTCCCTCCCCACCCCAACCCCCAATCTCGTCCAACTCGTGTGCCTCCCCCCTCCCCAACTCCACCCCCACCCCTAACCCCCAATCTCGTCCAACTCCAGCAGCCTCCTCCTCCCCTCCCCGTCCCCTTGCCCTTACCCCTTCTCCCCCAATTTCCTCTGACCCCACCCCATTTTTCTTCCCAAATTTCTTTCCTTTCAAGCCCACCCACCACCACCACCACCCCACCCCTCCCTCTTTCCCAATTTCTTCCTCATTCAACAATCTCTCTCTCTCTCTGAGTGTGAGTGTGTGTGTATGCATGTCTGTATTTATATCTATGTGTGTGTGTATATATGTATGCGTATGTGTGTATATGATTTTTTGACCTTTTTGTCAAAAGAAAAAAAATTATGTGCTGTCCATGTGGGCATTTTTGGAGGTAAAATTAGTAAAAATTCCCAAATTATTTGACACATCAACGTCGATGAAAAAATTCGACCAATCGATTTGTATGCCATGTTAGCTCCTACGGTCGAAATAGTCTAAAATCGGACTAAAATTAAAATTTTTGTAAAATAAAAAACTAAAATATAAAGGAAAAAAATTCACACACCCCAAATTTAAAGAACAATTTTATAAAATACCCCTATAACTAAACAATAAAATATAATTGATCAGTGATCATGCAAATTCTAATAGATTTGTAATGGACAATATAACAAAACTATATTTTGTGACAACTTTTGTTGGATATGTGATGGGTTTTGCCTTTATTGAACGGACATATTCTTTTGTAGTAATTGTTTTTATATTTGTCATATGATTTTTTTTAATATTACTAAACCCAATTTTTATGTATCCCAAGCGATCGAATATTTGGATTTCCGACGTACCATTCTTGCATTTTATTATCCATTTCATGTAATTGTTTTGTCCCTAGGGACAAATATCAAAGAAGTGCCAATTTAAAGAGGGACCACTCAGTTAATGAGACCTGGTCTCTATAGTAAGGTAAAAGTCCTATAATTTAAAAGTTATGAGTTTTATTTTTTGTAAATGCGGATATTGTTTTAATTTAATATTAATTTCTTCGTACTGTATAGTAATTTATATTTAGTTGTTATTTGATGATATTTAATTACAACAATTTTCTTTTTATTATTTTGTATTTATTTGTCATTTGATGGTGTTTAATTATAATAATTTACTCTTTTTTTAAAATATTAATTTAATAATTATAATAAATTATTAATATAATTAATTAATTAATTACAATAGATCCATTTGCCCTTCAAAATATCGGAACACCTTAAAAATTGATAGGTCGATGTCTCAGCCTCTCAGTAATTGACTGGACATCTCTATCCTGGACAAAAATAAATAACAACGTGCAAGAATTGGTCTGTATATCAGTAAATGACCGGACATCATTATCCTATACAAAAGTAAATAAATAAATAAAATCAACACGTGTTCAATGTATTTTTCGAATGACAAATACATACGACAAAATTTGTCAAAAATAAAGGCCCGCTCCAATCAAAGGCCCTTAACCTCTTGCAATAAAACGAATCGATCCTCGATTGCAAAACTTATTTTTCTAACTATATACTTGTTAGAAATCTTTACACTTAATATAAGTCTATATAGTAAAATAAAAATAAAACAAAATTTGAAATAAGAGATGAAATGCCCCGATCCCAAGAACTAATTAAACTTCGTCCCCTCTTACCCCGTACACTAAAAAACAACACATAACCCTTCTTAGAATTGGTCCACAAAAAGAAAAAGAAAAGGTAAAAGGCAAAAATAAATAATAAATGCCAGGTTCATCCGGCCTTTTTGATTAAGAGGGTGTTTGGCTAAATTTATTTAAAATATTTTATAAGTTCTTACATCTTATAAGATGTTGGATCTTATTTTAAAAATAAATTATTAAAGTGCTTGGATAAATAAGATGGATTATATCTTATAAGATGTTAGTAATGATAATGTTGTAATTAATTTGGTTGAAAATAAAAGAGCGTGGCAGGTCTTAAAAAAATAAGTTACCACCTTCTTACTTTTTTAAATTAGTTACTCTAAATATAACTAATAAATAATAACCACCAAATTTAAATTATTTTATTGATTATTACTATAAGGCTTAGAGAGTGTTTGGTTAAGCTTATTTAAAACATCTTATAAGATATTTTATAACCTTATAAGATATTGAATCTTATTTTAAAAATAAGTTATTAAAGTGTTTGGATAAATAAGTTGGGCGTTAGCTTATAAGATGCTAGTAATGATAATATTGTAATTAATTTAGTTGAAAACAAGGATGTTGGTAGATCTTAAAGAATAAGTAAGCACCTCCTTATTTTTCTAAAATGAGTTTATAAGCTCCTAAATATTTTATTTTTGAAACTTATAAGTTCATTCTCTTAAAATTTAACCAAACACTCCATTATATTTTATAAGTTCTAAAATATTTTATAAGATATTTTGAGAAGCTTATAAGCTTAGTGTTAATCATGCTCCGAAGTCGGAATTAAGCATATGGCCTATTGTTTTCTGACATAAATAAAAAGGATAGTAAAGACCAACGGAGTAACCCATGTTAAAGTGCCATAAGAAAATCAGTAAATCATAAAGAATGAATTATATTCAAATTAAAAGTTGTGCACCGACGGCAAATCTTCAAAGTCACGCTTGGCACATGGTTGCATAACATTGCAAAAAAATTTCCTACTTTTGATGGATATATTTAGTAGATATATTTTCCAAATTGGTAAGATAATAGATCTAGTATGAAGGAAACCATATTCTTATAGTTCTATAATAAAATTTTTTGAATTTATATAAATAATTTAAGGGGTTTCGAGTATTCCTAAATTATTTCAAAATAATAATAAAAATTTAAGCACTTTAGTATTCATTTTTCAGTTTTTTTTTAATGGCAGAATTGAAATCCTCACTATTAAAAAATGACTTAACTTGCCACATATAATGTAATATTTTTAAAGAGTATTTTAATTGTATACTTATCGTTGCACTTCATAAAAGTGCCTTAATAAATTATACCAAATTTGAATTAAAATGTATCTTTTATGACAATACAAAATGTCAAAATAAGCTATTGTGATACTCAAATACATGGCTCATTAACTAGTGTCACCAAATCAAATTTGCTTTTAGTGACACTAGTTAAAGTGTCATGTAATTGACTGTATAGCAGTAGTCTATTTTGATAACACTATATAGTGTCACAATAAGTACATTATAGTTTAAATTTAGAATAATTTATTGATGATGTATTTTTTATGAGGTGTCACAGTAGGTACTTAAATGTGATACTATTATATTATATATATATCAAATTAAATTATTTTTTAACTAATGCCTGTACTCAATCCCCATTCAAATATAAACTTGTGTTTAAAAGAATTCACTTAAGACTCATATAAATAAATACATGCCATCAAATTCTTTATCGTGGAATGTGCTTTCTCTCACTGTCTCTATCCTTTTTTTTTGAATTATACATGTAAGAAAAATTTTGTAATCGCAGGATCAATACACCATGAATTTAGAACACTTATATATAAAAATTTATATTAGCGTATCTTACACCAATAATTGATAGTCGATCATTATGGATGTTTAGACAAACATCCTTGGCTAGTTCTTCCTCTCCATCTCTCACCGATATTGACAGCTTTCAATGGAACAAGCGATTATCAGAGTGTGGAGTGGAGAGGGGACCTAGCCAAATATATAATGTAACCCTAGGGCCCTCCTATCATGGGCTTTCTAGGATGGGCCTACACCAACTGTCAGACCATGTCTGCTATAATCAAGGCCTTAACAATAGTGGGTCAAACAAATCAGGCCTTATAAGTCAAGTCCCATTATCCGTATTAATTTAGCCTGTTTTTATAAAAACAAAATATCCAATTAATATAAGTCCACATTAGAATAAAATTCTTACAGTCTCCCACTTGGACAAATATTAATTGACGTTTTAATCTCCCAAAAACAATTTATTTGAAAAATGACTCTCGGGCTAAATTACAAGTTTTTTGATTGTGGCCACATTTTGAAAACAACAATACGGCAAGAGAACAAAACTTCTGCAATCTGGTCCAGTGAAAATCACTAATATTGGATCATGGCGATAATTGCATCCTTAATTGACACAAGACCTTCCATGGTCACAAACACCAGCAATTCCACTGACATGGATTCATACATGGTGGTCTAGCAAGAAATAGCATCACAACATGACCCAAACACATGCTATTTCATTGTCTGTCCTTTGATTTTCTTGTAAGATATGAATTTCTGTATTAATATGAAATCCCAAGAAAATTTGATTTTCTTGCAAAATATGAGTTTCTAAAACAATATGAAACTCCAAGAAAATCAATATGAATTTCTTGTAAAATATGAATCTCGAGGTCAATATGAAACTCCAAAAAATCCAACGTGGTTTTCTTGTAAAAAAATGAATTTCTAGAACAATATGAAACTCCAAGAAAACCCAATTACTTCTTAGGAAGTCATATATGTCTCGATCGATAATCGAATAACAACATGGTGTCATTTATGAGACATACCCATCTCTTAAGGCCAACACCAAGCCTTAAGATATCAAAAAATGTGTGCACACAAATATGGATTAATCCAAGAGCTTTATATCTTGATGCGCATAGTCCAACTTAACTCTATAACAAATTGGGTTAAATAATAATATATGAACCAAGTTAAATAGCTCCCACTGTTTCAATATACCAAGACTTGATTGCATATACATGTTAAAATTATGTATATCCCACTTGATGGACATCGACTAAACCATCAACTTTTCAGCAACTGGCCCAAAAACTATGTGTTCTACCACAATGTTGCTTATCATTGATCAAGTCTATACAAGTGAGAAATTTAACTTCATATATCAACATATTTGAAGATGAATAATCACATGATCATGCTATAAATAAATCCTCAACCAAGAATAGATAGAATCATCAAAGATATATCGTGAGACAACATTCATCAAAATCTACACATATAGTGCATTAGACCCAACACACAAGTATTAGCCTTGATTTATTGAAGCCTTCAAAGTCCTTCATAATAATTTTCCCAACAATTACTTATTCCACTCAAGTTAATAAGTAATTCAATATTAGAAGAATTAATCACTCTAAAATGAGTATCTTCTATATTAATTTAAACTTATAATAATTGAATCAAGAAAATATGCAACAATACAACCCCATCAATCATAAAAGCACATCCAAGTCAAATGATTCAATTATCAGGCCTACTAACAATGACCACATGTAGGCAATTTGAGAAATCAACAATCAATTTCAAATCTTATGGGCCAAGTCATAGTATCAAGCAAGAGTTTATTTCTCCAAGCATTCCATGAAAATAATAAGACATTATTGTGCTTGGTTTATCAAATAACTCAGACAACCAGTCAACAATTTATTGACCATTTAATATTTCAATTTGTCCAAAACAAGAAGTTCTATCTTTAAATTTTCAATCAAAATTTTATGGCCAAAAGAGAACTTGAATGCTACAAAAAAAAATTAGAAATTGAGAATTTTCAAGTTCATCATATTTGAAACAAGGAGAGTAAAGGATTATCCTTATCGACACACACCCCCTTTTGAATAAATTTCTTAGCAGCAAATTTTGATTGAATCATTCACGGAACTTCTCACTGATCAAATATTTTCTCACAATTGACCATTTACAATAATGATCCATATATATGACTCCCACATATCATTGTGAGACATGGATTATAACAAAGTCCATGTATTCCCAACTTAAATATCAAACTGAAAACTTGAAACTATAAATATTAGTTCCCAGGACCAGTTAAACAATTCAATAATAATCACTTTCGCAACAGTCAAGAAACACAAAATATCTTTCTCCAAAATCAAAAGAAAGATATCTTTGCTATATAAAATTTTCAAGTATTAGATCCTAACGTGATATCGAAAGTGATTATATCAATTGGATTTACATTGAGAAACGTAATAAGTTGGGAAAAATTCTCTCTTTTAACTCTTAAACACATAGACTTGGGTATACAGAAAAGAATATGAATTTGTTAAATCGCTTTCTCATGAAGCACTAGTAATAAAATATAGGATCAATATTTTCAAATATTGCACAATAGATCCCAATTGAAATCCCTCATTAAGATTTCAAATAAACTCTCTATTAAATACATAAACTTCACCTTTCTTCAATACAAGAGAAAAGCCAAGAACAAAAACACAATCAAAGAAGTCTCTCAAGGTATGACACCAAATATTATTCATACCAATTACTCAGAACTATCAGGGTAATAAGTGAAGTTTAATAACAGGTACACCTTTAAGATAAATGCGGAATTTCAAATATGTTCCCAAATATTCACAATCAGTATGATACTTCACCATTTGAAAAAGAATTTTCCAAGTATATTAGAGTTATTTTCAAGAAAACAACTTGCATTGTAAGAAGACAATTACAGTGAAATAAACTGAGTGTAAATCCTCACACGAACCACGAATGGTTCCTCTTAAATATTATGGAAAAAATTATTCTCAAATATATCAAAAGATTAGAATGTGAAAGCACCGTAGCCAATAATTTGGTCAAAAATTTGAATAATATTTATGAGACTAATTGAAAAAGCTAATTTCAATTAATAATGTGATTATTTCCACTCTCAAGTGACCTAAGCATTTCGTCATCACATCAAAGAATTTCTCTTTATTACATTTCATGAAATAACTTTATCAAGAGGAGGAACTCTATAGTATTCATGAAAATAATTACACAGTACATATGACAAATACTTTGGAAAACCAACAAATAAGCTCTTTTGTTACTTCTCATGATCAAAAGAAACAAATCACATTTTATCAAATTGAATTAAATTCAATTTTCAAAGCTACCAATGGTAGTCTTTTCATTCAAGTATTCCTCACATATGGGTTAAACAAGCCCATTTGTCTAAAGGCTTTTAGCCCATTGGGTCTTTACAAACATTAACCCCATAATATATGTTTTGACCAAATAATGAATGAGTCTAACTTTCATGATCACAGTCTATTGTAGAAAATCAAGTTCTCTACTTATCGAAAATTAATATCTTATATGATTCCATTCATACATATGACGCAAATCTTTATGTTCAAAACTCCTCAGCTATGAGAATGATTTTCACATAATCAAACTCTAGGAGAATAAATTGATAATGTACATCAATCATATCAAGTATAGAGATATTAAACCTTAAAATCTGGTTTAAACTTTTAAGATGTCTAGAATCCTCTAATCATAAAATGCTTCTTATCGCGAAATCAAAAGCAATATTTATGACATCAAAATCACAGAATAACAGATTCTTTAGATGCACAACTCCAATTTTGCGCTCAAATCAAATAGATAGAGCCGACTCCCACAATAGTCGGATCATTGCTCATTTGCTTCTAAAGTGGCTTTTTCAACAATTAGGAGACTCAAGTGATGATTCTTATTATTCAAAACAAGGCATTCTAGAAGAGCAACAACTTTAGAGATTTTATTAAATTCAAGGCTATGTCTGTATTGGTACATCTCACAATAAATAATATATCATGTCCATATCATATTGCCTTTTAAAGTTCGAAATAAACTCACTCTTGTTGAGTAACTTAGAACAAAGGCAAATATCTAACAATGGACCATTTTATTCCACATAGGGAATAATAAATAAAACAAATTCAAATATGCTGATATATATAAAACATGCCCAAACATAATATCAGCTAACAAGATCGCGACCTCTTATGTGATAACAAACTCCCCTTTGGGCAGAGTATGCTATACACAAAGGCTCTATTTTCCACAAATACGATTAACATGAATGCCATAATAGTCATGTAGTGTGGGGAGAATTAGTGAGAATAAACTTAAACCAACGAAACTTATTTACTAGAGGATCTAGGCACACTATGATAAAACTCTCCTTTGGGCAGAGTATGTCATCCACAATAGGTCCTCTACATGCAAGAATGAGCAGGGGAATATTCTGATTTTCGAAAAGTTGACTCCTTTGGGAGAACAAACCCTCTATATCAGTACATCCCCATCAATATGTTCTTACACTACCACCATTTAAGTTCATAGTAATAGTCCAAATCAACAAGAATACAATGAATTATTATCAATAGACAATTAATTGGAATAAGCTTAAAACAATATAACCTTATTCCTCCGAGAGTCCAACATGTCATGACAACTCCCATTTGGGCAGAGTAGTCACACATGATAGGTCCCTCTGTGCAAAACGGTATAAAAGTACCCTAATCTTCGAAAATTGCCTCTTTTGGGAAACTAACTTTCTAGATCAGCATACCCCTATCAATATGTTCCGCACCAACTAATCAAAATTATCACACATATTTTACTCCCTTTGGGCAGGTAAGAATGTATAATAATTTAATCAACTCGAACTATGCATGTCACAAATTTTACAAATTTCAATAAATAAAACACTTTGGTGTAATTATTTATCTCAACTCATAAAATTAGGACATGACCGAGTTAAAAATAATTGCCTGACTTGCACACGAGCAATATGCATGCAAAACTCCCACTAGATTAAGTACGAGAGCTATATGTACTTTTAAGGAGTTACAAATATAATTCATTGGATTCAAGTTGTCACAAAATCTAATATGATTAACTAGTACATAAATGAATCAAACTAAATTGGATGACTAAATATCATAACAAGAGTTAAAAATACAAATCATATTCATAACTGAACCAAGTATAATTAGTCATCTAATTATCAACTAATGTACTAGAATTAGCAAAATATTTTTACATCAGACCATAAATCACAGGATATCAATATGACAATGGAAATTTATCGAGTTACATATATAAATATAGTGACCAAATTAACTTTTCTATGCATCCTTCAAAGGTTTAATAGCATTAATCCCGTGCCCTAGTTAATATACCCACATGATATCATCTATAATCTTATATCTATTACAAATCTTGTGGTATATAACATAAGCCATATATGTATATTTTAATGTATAACATACACATAACTAAAGCAGGAATTCATATACATGAATGCAAATCGAAGACGGGAAATTTTGAATTAATTGGATATGCATATTCAATATATCAACACTAAACCCATAACTTGACATACTCAAATTTAGCATAACATGGATTTATCATTAAAAATTGGTGTATTACCATGAACTGCCATGTATTCTATATGTATGAATACCATTAGTAAACAAATCTAATACAAATCATATGGTATATGACATAAGTTATTTATGTGTATTTAATATATATGACATGCAAACAACTAAAGTGGTAGTTCACATACGTTGATGCAAATCGAGAAGGAAACTTTTGATAACAATTAGTTCAGCAAACAATCTCAAACAATTGTTGTCAATTATCTGATAACAAGCCAATGTTTGAAATCACGTTAGCCTTTTCATATTTAATAATTTCATTACTAGGAATTTAGTAGGTGTATGACAACAAACAACTTGGGACACATAAGCCGTTGTATTCATAAACGTAGTGTTCGATTTGCACTCGGAATGTCACAATTGAATAATTAGAAGTCAATTCTTGCATTTAGATGCGGCGAGCAGTTTATGATTAGTAGATCGGAATTTCAAATTGAACAAGTCACGATCAAATATAATTTGGGATTAAAATCTTAAAATCACACCATCACAACGTTATTGACATATAAATTTGATCGACTCTTTATTCGTGCAACAATCAATCAAATATTCAAAACATACGTAGTAAAATTTAGGGTTCTAAATTGATAAGTGTCCTGCTCTGATACCAACTGTAAGAAAAATTTTGTAATCGCAGGATCGATACACCACGAATTTAGAACACTATATATAAAAATTTATATTAGCGTACCTTACACCAATGATTGATAGTCGATCATTATGGATGTTTAGACAAACATCTTTGGCTAGTTCTTCCTCTCCATCTCTCACCGATATTGACAGCTTTCAATGGGACAAGCGATTATCAGAGTGTGGAGTGGAGAGGGGACCTAGCCAAATATATAATGTAACCCTAGGGCCCTCCCATCATGGGCTTTCTAGGATGGGCCTACACCAACTGTCAGACCATGTCTGCTATAATCAAGGCCTTAACAATAGTGGGTCAAACAAATCAGGCCTTATAAGTCAAGTCTCATTATCCGTATTAATTTAGCCCGTTTTTATAAAAATAAAATATCCAATTAATAGAAGTCCACATTAGAATAAAATTCTTACAATACACACCTTTTCTAAATTTAAATGAAATTACCTATAACCCCCTTTTACTTCAAAAATTAATCAACATCCCATGACTTTTGTCAGTATTTAACAAAAAACCCCAACCATTAGATGTTGTTTGGGTTTTAATGTTTTCTGAAAAATATAATGTACCAAAATATCTTTTGGGTGTATTTGCAAGATTTTGCTTCATATAAACGTTTTGTTTTTGTAAGTTTTTAAATTATTTAGGTTGAAGCCCAAGAAACAATAAATTAAAATAAAATAAAATAAATAAATCACACACAAATACACACACACTATAAATTAATCATCAAAAATTTATTCAATTTTAAATTAAATTAAATGTATATTTGACATGTCCATGACGTAAGGATTTCATTTATATGACAAAACTTGAAGGAAGATGGTTGAAGGCGGCGGATTCGCGCTGCCACTGCGTGCTTCCATCATGGTGGATTCTATCACTTCCAATTGTCTTCCCTCCCATTTTCCCATCAATGAAATCATTATTTATGGGAAAATAGAATATGTGATCAATTTTAAGATTGGATAAAATTTGGGCGAAACCATATCAAATTTTATAACGAGAAAATTTTATTTTCGGTCAAGTTAGACAAGCCTGATATCAAATTTGGTCCCGTACATTTACTTATAATTTTAGTACCACTAATCTTGTTATTAATAATTTTAGTTTCACTGATTTCGAATTTAATCAATGTTGGTCCCATCACCTATTTTCTTAACATAAATTGATTAACACTTGAATTTAATCAATTTTGGTCCCATCACCTATTTTATGAGTTCCTAGAAAGCACACGCTATAATTTGATAACACTTCACAAAATCGAAAAATGAGTAATAAAATTATTTCTGCAAATTAAAATAATATGTTAAACAACAATAAATAATTAAAAAATACACAAAGTCATATTGAAAAAAGGGAAAATTACATCCACCTCCCCTGAGGTTTGGGAAAATTACATTTTAGCCCACGATTTTTTGTAAATTACAAAAACCCCCCTGAGGTTTATTCCGTCTAACAATTTACCCCAGCCGTTTATGACCGTTAGGGTTCCGTTAGTTTTTGTACGTAAAGTTTCGATAGTACCCTTGACGGGTTTTTTTGTCATATATATAAAATATTTGGGGTTGTATATTATGTATTACATCTTTGTGGGGCTAAAAGTAATAATATTGAAAAAATTGCTCCGTTTTCCGACAAGTTTTTCAGGTGAACTTGAAGCGGGTCTTCAACTTTTTGACGTAGAAAACACATTGGTGAGGTTAATTTTGGGCTAGAGTAGATTTTATACATTTTTCGTTTATCACTTGTAATTATTACATATCACATGGGGTTATTGTAATATACACAAAAAAATGTGGGTTAAATTGTAATTTCTCCAAACCTCAAGGGAGGTAGATGTAATTTGCCCTATTTAATATCAGCAAAAAATAAAGGGCAAAACGGACTTTTTACACTTTCCGTCCATTATTTGTAATTATTACAAACCTCAGGGGGGTTTTTGTAATTTACAAAAAACCGTGGGTTAAAATGTAATTTCGCCAAACCTCAGGGGAGGTGGATGTAATTCTCCCTTGAAAAAAACATACTATTTACAACCATTCTCCAAGAACTCATTATCAATCCGATTCAAACTCATTTATATCCCATTTTTTAGAATTTATTTGAAATCTTATCTATTTTTAATCCGACCCAATAAAATTCAACACAACTCCGACCCAACCGTCCATTTACCCCTATCCAATTAAATGTACGAACTCCCTTCAAAACCACGATCCACGACCCACAATGATGAATACATTCATGATTGATTGAATTGTTATACAAAACTCAATTTTGGATTGGCTCCATTTCCCCTTTGAGAGATTTTGCACGACATTGAAATCACCACCCACTGTCAACGGTCTGTGAGGTTGCAACCCACTAATGAAATTATTCAATATTCGATTCAAAATTAACTATTAAAAATTTGTTTGAACTCATTTCATTAAGAATAACAAATTAATCTTGAACACATATTTTGCACAATACATTTATCGGCTCAAATTTAATTCAATTAATTAAAGTATATCAATATATTATTCGAGTTTGTTTCAATTAAATTTGTTGAGTTCGACTCATTTAATAATCAAATCACGTTCAAAAAAATTTTCAAGTTCGATAAAAATTCAAATTAAGTTTGAATAATAAGTTATTTGCCTTGACTCGGTTGGTTTGCCCCCTAACTACATTTGGCATGCACAAAACTATAGGACGAAGAAATTGCCCGGGAAGGCACGGCCTGAACATGAAGCAATTGGTTATAGTACATCACTAAAATAAAAGCATCAAGTATGATTAAATTCATTCAAGGTCACATTCTCATACAGGAGAAATAATAGAGGAGCAGGCAGAGTATTCGTAGCCCTATGAGAGAAATTCAACACATAGGCAAAGGGATCGAGAAAATAATAATTTGATGATGAGGCTTTCCAACTTAAAGGCTTAATTTTAGATATTTAAGTTTCAAATTTGAATGGGAACATGCATATTTTGACAAAGAAAAAGTAATTGTGGAATAGGGATAATTACGCTGGGGTACCCTGAGGTTTGCTTAAATTACAAATAAAACCCTCTTGTTTGGAAAATTACCTAACAAACCTGGAATTTGCAAATGTTTTACAATGTCAACCTTCTATCTACAAACGTTAGGATTGTAACGAAAACTGTCAAATTTTTGTTTCGTTCTTCTTATTTTACCTTTTTGGTCAAAGTTTGAACATATTTGACTAATTTTTTTGGACTAAAATGCTCTTTGGGTCAAATCTGATTTTGCTGTAACTCTTATTACTATCAAATATTTCTACATGAATCAGACCCAAAGGGCATTTTAATCCTAAAAAATTAGTCAAATATGTTCAAACTTTGACCAAAAGGGTAAAATAGGAAGAACGAAACAAAAATTTGACAGTTTCCGTTACAAACCCTAACGTTTATAAACAGAATGTTGACATTGTAAAACATTTGCAAATTCCAGGTTTGTTAGGTAATTTTCCAAACAAGAGAGTTTTATTTGTAATTTAAGCAAACCTCAGGGTACCCCAACGTAATTATCCCTTGTGGAATATTTAGTTCCCGTGGCATTAATTAAACTTAAATAACTCAACTCATCCGAATCAAATCTAATCATGTAGCAAGTGTTTTACACTTACCCTATAATTGGTAGATAATTTAGGAAGGTGACCAATCACTTGACAAGTGCAATACACGTGTTATATGATTAGTTGGATTCAGCCAAACCATGTTTGGGTAAAAATTTTCCTTAAGTTTAATTCTTTATTTCATTGTAGAATAATAGCCAAAATACACTCCAACAAAAAACGCTATTTTCGGCGGAAATTCCGCGGAAATTAAAAAAAATAAAAAACAATAATTTTTAAAATTTTCACAAGAATTTTGACGGAAAATTCCACCTAAAATTTATAAAAAAATTAAAAAATATATTAAAATTTAAATTTTTGGATTTCTGTTTGAATTATTATTATAAAATTATTATTATTATTATTAATTGAATTGAATTGTTGTATGCTATATATATATATATATAATATTATGTATCATATATATACATTTTTAAAAAAATTAAATAATATTAAAATTGTCAATAAATAAAAAACTTATTATTTGAATTATTATTATAAAATTATTATTATTATTATTATTATTATTATTATTTTGTTTCTAATTATTATTATTTGAATTGTTGTATGCTATATATATATATATATATATATAATGTTATGTATATTATGACAACAAAGCGAAGATAGCTCAACAACAAGAAAGTTGGTTGCCAACCAAGAGGCAAATGTTTGACTCACAGAGACCCCAAAGTTTGGGGCAATTTTGAGCGCGTATATACACGCGTGTGAGAGCTGGGTCAAAGTCCCCGAGTTCGATTCCTAGTTTGGGCAATTGGAACTTCATTTTAAAAAATATAAAAACATTAGGCGGAATAATGTGCTGAAAATTTATTTAATTTAAGAAAAAATTCGGTCAAAAATTGAAAAGCGACAAAGGTTTATACGATGAATTCGTTTCGCCGAAATTACTTGTTTTCGGTCGAATTTCGCCAAAAAAATCGCTAAAAATACCATTTTTTTCTTGGAGTGAT
Source organism: Petrea volubilis (assembly GCA_026212405.1). Lineage (NCBI taxonomy): Eukaryota > Viridiplantae > Streptophyta > Magnoliopsida > Lamiales > Verbenaceae > Petrea > Petrea volubilis. Next base: position 20,892,612 of record CM047877.1, read on the forward strand.
ATTAAGCACCACTTCAAAATCAATGAATTATTTTAAATTTAAATATTCAGGCAAAATCATTCTTTTATGCATTTTAAAAAGTAAGTAATATTCAACTTGGTTTCTATTCTTAAAACTAAAATTACCATCTTACCCTTTATTTTTTATTGATACATGAAAAAGTTTTTAATGTAATTTTTGTAGTGATAATTAATAATTAACATAATTATTATTAAACAAGCATATGTAGAATTTAAGTACATAGTTCTCATATTACCTTCGTCGCTCTCATATTTAGTACTTGAACTGGCGAATTGAGTACTCAACTTAAGATTTATTAATCCTCGCATTAAGTTTTGTTGATTGCACACTTATATTTTAGACATAATAATAAAAATATACTAAAGGTTTGATATTCACTTGATATGTATATATAAACTTTTACAACTACTCTTTTGACATAGTCTCTTGAGAAAAATTAATGTATGTCTTAATTAAATATTGTATGTATAAACGCCTACTGATATAATTACTATCTAGTAATTCTAATGACTAGATAGTAATACGTGTATATATATATATTTATATATACACACACACACACATATAAGGACAATACATTGAACGAAAAATTAACAAATTTAGTAAATAACATTAAATCATCAGTGTTACAATTCAAGTGTAACATTTAGTAAAATTATTTTTGCTTATACTATCTTTTCAAATGTATTTTGCATTGAATATATGTATAATTTATAATTATATATAAAATATTTTTTTAATAAACACTTTAAAACGTTTTGAACTTAATTTATATTTTATTTTTTTGTCCTCGCGCACTTACCCATTGGCATGTGCACTAGCTTTTCTTAACTAAGTGAAGCACTTTGCTGCTAACGGAAAATTCTTGTCCAGACTCGACTTGGTCCGCACCTAACCAATTATATAACAAATGTTAATACACTTATCATGTGATTGATCACTCTCCCTAAACTGTACACCAGTCACATGACCAATATAAAACACTCATTATATGATTAATTTCGATGTGGTCGAACTTAATGCGTATAAGAATTTTCTGTTGCTAAATTGGTACAATTTCTTCAAAAATTAAATAAATTGCAACTTTTGAAACGCCGTCGCTGCCCACGTGCCCCATCTCCTCATCCTTTTGTAACCTCGGACGTCTATAAATTAACGACACATGCAGACCACCACTTCCATACTCATCAAAGCCAAGCAAAACAATCATACTATTTGCTTAAAAAAACAAAAAAAAAAAGAAAAAAAGAAAAAAAGAGATAAGAAGTAGAAAGATGGGAGCTCGTACGACGACTTCCCTCTCGATAACTATACTCTCAATCCTGATATTTTCGTTTACATCATCAATCAGGTCCTCTGAAGCCTGTGGAATCTCCATCTACTGGGGCCGAAGGCTCCCTCCGCGACGCCTGCGCCACCAGAAACTACCAGATCATCAACCTCGCATATGGTAAATTAAGAGAAAATTAAAATAAAGTACATATTTGTCAAAAATTAATTTGTTTTAATCTGTGATAACAAAATTTATTGTCTTAAAAAGAATATAGAAAATCTTAATACGATACAATGGATTAATTAAACATACCATTAATCAAAAATTAAATGATAATCATGATATCAAGCTTAGTCCTCAAATTTATTATTTGGCGCATTACACCCATCTTCCAATGAATTTAAGTGAAATTATCAAGAACTCCTTGTCTTTTCAAAAATTACCATAACCCTTTTTGAGTTTTAATCCATTATTTTTAAACTAGATGGAATAGTGTAAATTATAAGAACTAGTATATATGACATACTCAATGTGTCTGTTAGAGACTGTTGCCCCTGGGGATCCTCCAATGAAGAGGTGGCGGACCATTCTGAGGAGATCATCATAGTTTAGCCCAAGAAAAGACTGGTCTACCTTAAGGAGGGATTGTGGAAATGTGACTCCGAGAAGGGTGATGGTGAGGGCTAGGGCTCTATGTCCGAGGTCAGGGTTCTCTCCACAAACATAGGTTTGGTGAGCAATACATGGCACGACTTAAATAGATCCACCTCTGGGGTCTTATGCCAGATGGTCGGAACAGATTGGGCCACGTCATGGTGGAAACGAGCACGTGGCTTGAATGCCCCCGCATCATATTTATTTATCCAAATAACTTATTTTTAAAATAAAATCTAATATTTCATAAGTTCTTAAAATATTTTATAAAATATAGAAGTTTATAAGATGTATCAAATAAGTTTAGCAAAACATTCTCTCTGTGACGGCGATTTGTTGTTCTCTTTCAGTTTTCAAATATTGGCAAATTCAAAAGCATATCTGTTTTATTGATTTTTACTGAAAACATCACTTCTGTCCATTCATAGAATATTCTGTTATATGTGTAAAACTAATCGAATAATGTAGTATGGGCACGGAACCCACAAATCAATCTATAATATATTAAAAAAAGACAAAATAAATGAAAAGACAAAGATTAAGCCTCATGAATCGCAGTTTGACAAAATAATATGTGCATAATCCAAATCCAAGGAACCACAAAAAGCCCACCTAGCAAGACTATGGACCATTGAATTGGCTTGTAGGCGAACATGTTCAAGTTTAAAAATAGGCCCAAGAGTGCTTGCTGTGTCATTTCCTCATTGTGATATCTAAATGTTCAAACATTAATATTTACATATATATGTATATATTGGGTACGTGCTTAAACGTGGACATGATATGGCTAGGCCTGTCAATGGGTACGATTTTATTTTATCCTGATCTTAATTTTAAAAATATTCGATTAAATATATTATACATTCTATCCTACCCTACTCTATTTAAATATTTATTCATTGGGTATGTGTGTTGGGTCTATCCTATTTTTAGGGTAGGGTTCATATATTTTTTTTATTTGCTTTTTTTTAACTCACATACACAATTAATACATACACATGCATTTACACCCATTGCACACACACACACACACACAAATAGCGCGCACGCACACATTGCACACACACATTTTTTCACACATACACTGCACACACACATTTTTTCACACACACACACTGCACATACATTTTTTCACACACACACACACACACACACATGCACGCACAAACACACTGCACACACACACACTGTGCGCGCGCGCACACACACACATAGTGTGTGAAACACACAGTGTGTGTGTGTGTGTTTTGTGTGTGTATAGTGTGTTTGTGTGCGCGTGCAGTGTGTGTGTGTGTGTGTGAAAATTGTGTGCAGTGTGTGTGTGTGCGCGTTGTATCAGTGTGTATGTGTGCGTGAAAAATGTGTGCGTTTGAAAAATGTGTGCGCTTAGTGTGTGTGTGAAAAATGTGTGCGTTTGAAAAATGTGTGCGCTTAGTGTGTGTGTGTGTGTGTGTGTGTGTCTGAAAAATGTGTGTGTGCAGTGTGTGTGTGTGTATGTGAAAAATATGTGCATTGTGTGTGTGTATGTGTGTGAATACTCTTTGGGTAATGATGTGTGTAATGTGTGAATACTCATTGGATATCATTACTCAATGGGTGGGAAACGGGTAAGACCCTACCTTAACCCATTAATTTGTAGTAGTATGGGTTAGGGTAGGATATGAATAAATTTTAAAATTTTAGGATACAAGTAAAGTATGAGTAGATAAGAAATGAGTACGAATAAGGTAAAATCTTACCCATTGACAGGCCTAGATATGGCCATGTAAATTATCATCTGGTTTGAAATACTACATGGCTGTGCTACCCGTTGTCCATAAATTTCCCGATAATATGGAACAAATGCAATATAAAAAGCATGGAACACATATATTTTCAATATACCCGCAAGGCACGAAAAGGTCCAATTATTTCACAAAAGATCGATTTGAAATTTGAGAAGAATATTACCTGTAATATTCTCACTTTTTCAAATATATGCCCGAGTACGTGGACTCGAGAAAACTACAACGGATGCACATACTCACAAAGTAGGAAAAAGATTGATAAAGAAATTTAAAAAGTGGGTGGCACTGAAACTTGATAATTTTGAAAGTCAAGAGAAAATTAAAATCACGTAGCCATGTTTTGAGAGTTGTGACAAATTAATTGCTTCAAACTGTTATAACAAGAATTTGCCGTCGAAAAAAAATTATAAAATATGGATGAAACTTAGCGCTTTTTTTTTTTTGAAAGAAAACATTGCGTATAAAACTTTGAGTTACCAAACATAAAGGGAATAACATAATTGGGGATATCAAGGTCCCTTTCTTGTGAACAAGATGCCAACCTAGCTAAAGTGTGTGCAATTGTGCTGTAAGTCCAATTGACAAAGCTAAATTTGCATCTAGCCAACCCACCCAATGTAAGGTGAATATCACTAATGATATTTCTCAAAGGAAATATAAGTCAGCACATGACCCCTTGCGCTTGGTAATGACAGAAAGGCAGTCCCCCTCTAACTCAACAAATTGCCACCCTCTCTCAACAGCCAACTTTGCCGATGCCTTGATATGCTCCGGCTCCAAACAGCCCTCAAAACGGCGGACCCTCCAACCCACACAATCACCATCCGCCCCCCGAGCTACCACCCCAGTTGCTACCTCCCCGGACTAGTGAATTTACTGAATCTTCCAAACTAGAAAGCTCTTTGGCTCGATTACTCATAAAAACGTATGGATTTTTGTTATCTTTTGATAATAGTTTGTTATGCTTACATACATAGTGGTTGATTTACTGATTTATAGATAATATATTGTAATATATAGTTGTTAACATTAACTGATATTGAGGATATAATTCATGATTATTGATATTGATGTAATAAAAATATAATCGGTTTACTAAAAAAAATTATGGGTGGTCTTAATACGTTATAATGGATTATTAGAGCACGTTTGAATGCTTATTTAGAGAATAGTTTTAAATAAAAGTAATTTTTAAAATACTTTTCATTATTATTTTTAAAAGCAAAACTACTTGACTTAAATAAAACAAATTTTATTGTAAAAGCACTACTCTGAGATCAAATTTTTAAGCATATCCAAATGGCCCTTAATCACATAATTAACCAAAATTAAATGGTACCGGCAACCATATCAAACCTCAGTCCTTGAATTTATTATTTGTTGTCTTCTTATTAGTTGGCAAAATTAAACAAATGCTGATTAATATAACTGCCAAAGGTTTTTTTTAGTAAAGATTATTCAGCTTAATATGACAATATAATCCAGATAATCAAACATCGCAATCATGTCTGATTACAAATGTATCACTATCTATGCAAAGCATAATTAAGACAACTAATAATAATATTAAGACAACTAATAATACCCGGCCTCACCAAAAAAATAAGAAAAGAAAGTGAAATTCCTCTTAATTATAGAGCACTAATTACGTGGGGCCCAACACCGCACCACTGGCGATTACGAGCCGCTGCCTTTCGCGGGAACGTTACATCATCGATGACGTCATTTGTATAAAGGAGTTGATATTGTGTGTAGTTGAAGCCTTGCTTCTTATCGTGCGATCGGATTGTTTCATTTATTTGCTTAATAATTTTTGGAATTTGCAAAGAGCACCCCGTACCTTTTAGTTGTTTGGGATTGGTCCCTAAAGTCTTTACTTTTTTTTTTATTAGTTCCTAAAGTCTTACTTTATTATTTGATAAGTGATACACTGTTGAATGTGTTGATATTTGATACGTGCTTCATGAGTTGCAATTAAACTGATAAATTTTTGCAACAAATTTGAAGTAGTGGGAGTTCTTGACATTTATTCTATTGATAAAATGAAATTTTGATTTTCGTAATAAATTTATTTGATTGAAGTTGTTCAAAATATCAAATTATTATCTTTTAATTAATACATATAATAAAATATTATATATAAATATACTTATTACTAAATTGAGTGGGGTCACTTGGCTCCACTCGCACCAATGTGGAGTTGTCTATTACATTTGCATGTGATTTTTTATTTTTTTGAATCGTATGTAATTTAATTTTGAATGTTGGCTAATGTTTTATTTTTTTTATATTTAGTTAAAATTACTAAAAATATAGCTAGGATAAGATTCAAAGAATTCTTAAATGTTCTCAAACATTGTTGCCATTGTAATATAAAATTCATGTGAAATTGATAAAAGCTACAATTGAAACGGAAAGATCTACATAAAAGTTGAAATATATTACACTAATATCAAAAGTCACTTTTCTCGCTAAGAAACGTTGACCACCGAGGATGCATGGGAAGGAATTTTGAGGGCGCGCGCGGAGGATCGACGACACTCACACTCTAGCGTGCACCGAGTCCTTAACATGCGCCTCCAATTCCACTATTAATTGAATTCAAACTCATTTTTGCTTCTTATTTTCTCCACCGATCTTGTCTCTCTCGGACAACCAAAAACCCTAGCTCTAACCAGGCGGCGCGATATTCTATGCTTCTCGGTCCAATTAATTTCTCAAGGTAGTTCGAATTTTAATTTTGGAAAAGACAATTCTGTACTTCCTGTTAGAGAATTGATTGATTTCAATTTTTTCCCTATTTGTGGAGTTTTTTTTTTTTTTTGTTCTATATATATTTAGTGATGAAAGTGTTATTGGTGGAGAGTTGGAAAATTCTGTTGTCCTCAAAGACTAGGTTTTTGGGTTCTCAAATGCAATTCTTTTTTTCATGTGTAATTTTCTTGTTTCTTTCTATGATTAAGTGTGAAATTGAGGTTTTATGCGGAATTATGTCGATGTGTGTATTTCATTTGTCTTAAATGCTGTGTAAAATAATTTCTTGTATTTTCTGGGTAATAAATTGCATCTTGTTTTTCATCATAGGACTGCGTGCTATTATATGTCAAAATCTTTTAACTGATTGAGTATTTCATCTTTTTGGCTTTTTGGGTGGGGGTTGTTGGTGAACGTTATTTTCAGTAGTTTATTGTGATGCAAGAGAGGCCATGCATATGTCTGCAATATTTCTTTTATATTTTTTTTCCATTTGATTTGCAAGATTCATAGATGTGATTATGTATAATTTGGTGGCGAAAGGCCTGATATGATGTCTGATATACACCACCTACTGTGATTCTGTCGAGCATCTTAATTACATTGCTGTGAAGAACTTTGCATAAAAATAGATTACAATATGGGATGCCGATTTGCTAGCTGTTTCACCTTGAAAGTTAATCGTATAGAAGTTACGATATGATTCCCTTGTTCTTTCAATTGTCTGTGTTGTGTGCATGAACCTGGCCTCTTCCATGCACTTGCGAAAGTATATTCACTTATTTTTGAGTTTTCCTTCTTTCATTTGACATACTGCCAGTGTTATTTATCGTCTTGAATTTAATTGCCTCTAGATTTTGGTTGGTTGACGGAATTATGTATCGATTTGTTGATATTTGTTCCATCTTTTAATCAGAGTTCACATCTCTGAAACTCAACTTATAATGATTTTGGATTTAGTTAACTCTAGAATATTGCAGTTTTTATCTGTAAAATTCTGAATCAACGACCAATTTTATTGCTTAAAACAGGATGACATTTGCAAGTTTCATTGTGCAACGCATGTAGATACCTCTTGCAGCTTGAAGTGCTCAATTTGCATTCTTAGTTCGTAATGGATCGCCGGGACACATCCGGTTTTGTTAGTGGTGGTTGCCTCTGTCTCCAGAATCTTTGGTTTGATCTTTAGTCCTTAGATTTTGTTTCTCCTTGGCTTCTTCTTTAGTCATTTGACCTCCGTAGTTCAGCAAACTATTCTTTTGCTATTTCTTGTACGATTCTTGGTTTGGTTGGCTCAAGCAGTGAATATCAGTGCATGGATGGTACCCCTGGCTATACTACTACTTTGCCCTCTACGCCAAAAGATCTTGGCAAATTTGTTGACCACACAGTTGGTTCTGCACTAGCTTTTGAGTCGCATGGTTTATCAAGTTTGCATTTTCCCAGGGGAACAAAGAGAAAATGTATTGATGTAGGTACACCTAATAACTTGAAAGATGGCTCTTCTCTGGTGCTTGGGCTGGGGGGGCCATCTAGCTCGTGCACTACCATATCCTCGGGGAAAGAAATGGAAGAGGAGTCCTCCATAGATCTTGGTCTAAGTATCAACCTTTATTCTGGAGGTAACAGTACATCCAATCAAAAGGTTTCTGCTCAGAAATTGGATGCACTTAAGACTGGGGGGACTCTTTTAGACCTTCAACTAAGTCTTTCTACTGGACCAACTGAATCTGATGTAACTACCGTTTCCCAAGGGCTCATTCCGGTCAACAATTATTCTGAGGCACCACCTTTAGCCCTAACAGTTGAAATAGTAGATGAAGGATCAACATCATCTCGGTGGAAAACAGGCCCTCGTGTGCCCCCTCTGCAGAATGTTCAATTTTCCATCCCTTATGACCAAAACCATGTCTATGGCGATCATGGTCCAGTAACCCCAAATACGTCACCAACTGCCGTGGCAACACCAAGCTTAGTCGGCACTGATTCTGGCCCAGTTAGTCTACAACCGAAGCGAAAAAGTAACCTAAAAGCGTGCAGGTTTGAAGGGTGCAGCAGGGGTGCAAGAGGTGCTTCTGGTCTCTGTATTGCCCATGGTGGTGGCAGGAGGTGTCAGAGAGCTGGCTGCCACAAGGGTGCTGAAGGCAAGACCATCTTTTGCAAGGCACATGGGGGTGGTCGGCGGTGCCAGCATCTTGGGTGTACTAAAAGTGCTGAAGGCCGTACTGACTACTGCATAGGTCATGGTGGTGGTAGGCGGTGTGGTCATGAGGGTTGCTCTCGTGCAGCAAGAGGTAAGTCTGGCCTATGCATTCGACATGGAGGTGGCAAAAGGTGCGAGCTGGAGAATTGCACCAAGAGTGCTGAGGGTAGCTCTGGCCTCTGTATATCGCATGGAGGCGGACGTCGCTGCCAATACCCTGAGTGTACAAAAGGTGCTCAAGGAAGCACAATGTTCTGTAAAGCTCATGGTGGTGGCAGAAGGTGCACATTTTTGGGATGCACGAAAGGTGCAGAAGGAAGCACTCCATTCTGTAAAGGCCATGGTGGCGGAAAAAGGTGTACGTCTGAAGGATGCACCAAGAGCGTGCATGGGGGAACTTTATTCTGTGTTAGTCATGGCGGAGGAAAGAGATGTGCCACGCCTGGATGTACCAAGAGTGCAAGGGGGCGCACAAATTATTGTGTTCGTCACGGCGGTGGAAAAAGGTGCAAGTTTGAAGGGTGCCCGAAGAGTGCACAAGGAAGCACGGATTTTTGCAAGGCACATGGTGGGGGAAAGCGATGCTTCTGGGGACATTTGGGTTCTGAGTTCTGTGGTTTAGGTGCTGTTCCATGTGATAAGTTTGCTAGGGGTAAATCTGGCCTTTGTGCTGCCCACAGTGCACAAGTGCAGGAGAAACCGATCCATGAGAGCTTGGGAATTGTTTCTGCTAGTCCAGCTCTAGAATGCAGCATTTCTACCCCGATGGAAGGCTTTCCAGCGGCTGGAAACAGTCTTTCTTATGGCACAACGAACCACTGTGGAACTACATCCATTGGTTCAATAGGTCATGGACATCAACCGAGATCTCTGCCAATTTCACCTGAGGAAAATTTTATTATGGGAAATTTGGATAATCTCTCTCTTCCAGAAGGCAGGGTGCATGGAGGTAGCCTAATGGCATTGCTTAGAGGAGGCACAACATTTGAAACAAACAATGACAATCGGGAAGGCCATGGCCCATTGGAACTGGGAAAATCTGATCACATGCCTCATAACTGGGTATAAGCAAGAGTCGATTATTCTGATATGTGCTCTGTACTTTTCCTTTTTAGTAGTTCGATTGCTTTCAGGTAAGTAATCTGTATTTTGTTAGTATTGGGTGTGGGTGGGATAAGGAATTCTTATCTTATTTGTTACGTTATGGTGGATAAGTGATTCGTATATCATTTATTACGTCAAGAATAGTATAGATGTGCTTTGACGACTTCTGAAGTCTTTTAAGGGTGTAATTTATAAAGTGGTTGGTTGCTTTTCTTGTAAAGTTGTGTTTATGGACAAAAGAGTTGAACATAATAATATTCTCTCCATAGATATGTATGATGCTAGTCATCTGTTTTTGTTTTTTTCTTCTAATTTCCTGTCATGTGGTCGCTGATTTCTTATTTTCATTTTATTTGGTTTAACAGCAAATGAAATGATTAGGGGACCACGTAAATGTTATGCAAAATTGAGGAGCCAAACTCCGCACTGAAAAACCTACAGCTGATTCTTTGGCAACAGCGTTTGGCTCTTGCCCAGCATTTACTTCGCTTCAGATGGAAAGAAATGGAGGTTTCTTATGTAAACATGTGAGAATCTATGATGCACGGAAACGTCTAAAAATGACCCGGTGCAGTGTCGAACACGTGTCGGACACGGACACGGCCCCGACACATGTCCGACACGGCAAAAACGTGTCCGAAAATTTAAAAAAAAAAAAAAATCCGACACGGTGTCGAATACAGCTAAAGGACGTGTCCGACACGGCTAGAACACGGCTTGGCCTTTTTTGATATATTACAAAGTTTAAATGAGGTCTTTTTTAAAATTTTAAAAAATTTAGTGGAAACACTGAAAATAACAAATAATTTTTTTAATCTTTAAATCTTATAACCCAATTAAGAGGTGTTTGTTTCAATGATGAATATTATTATTTATCTTTCACATATTTTAATTTAATAAATTATAAATAAATAATATAATATAAAATATTTTTTAATAACCGTGTCAAAACCGTGTCGTGTTCTAAAATTTTAAGATTTTCTGTGTCGTCGTGTCCGTGTCGTGTTGTGTCGTGTCGTGTCCATGCATCATAGGTGAGAATATAAAAGTGACATTTTGAGAATTAACACTTGTCCGGGGTTAAAAATCTTACATTTGCATAAAATTAAATTTTGCCAACTAGGTTGAACGTGAGACGAGGGTGAGAGAAAATAGATTGAGAAAAATTGCTACAACTCTCCGGTGCTTTCACCAAACTAAAAAGTTCATTACAAGCACGATGTTTCCGGTGACATTTCACCGAGGGCAAAATCACGTGAAAATGTTTGATAGATATTGAAAAGAAAAGGCAAAATTTTCAATAAGAACAGACTTGCTGAATGTAAAATCAAATATTGAAGTTAAAGAGCCAAAGTTGACCGAAATCGATAACTGAAGCATCCAAGAAATTGACAATGAACGGGACGGTGTGGGCACAGGTATCCAATCTCTTTCGCCATCTTTGCATCGACCACCTATGTAGTGGCATGGTATAGATCTCCGATCTCCTTTCCAATCTATACTTTCCTAACCTGAATATTATGAGTTGATTGGGACCGCCAGATAGGTTGTATGCCGCTTTGAACAAGAGCAATCTGCTCACCTTCTTTCACCATTCCTTGCTTCTATAAATTGGCAAGAAGTAGGTATGAGACATAAGGTTTGCACGTTTCTCTTCAACGCTACTAAACAAGAAATGGATCGAAAGATAGAAGAAAAGAAGATGCGGACCACAAACTTTAGTATAATAAGAAACTATCATGGTCGTGCTGGTCAGATCAGAATGCGGTCATTTGGAGTGCTAGCATCGACACTAAATAAAATAGTATTTCTACAATGCCTGACGAATTATCAATTATATCGTTCTCTTTAATTCGGAAATAGAAACTCTGTCGACAGAAGCCAGTTGTGAACATTAAAGCATTTGTTCATCAATTTTTGGGTTCTAATTTAATGACTCTTTCTTTCTAATATAATATATTAAATGATAGTCAAACTGAAGCATGGATCTCACCTGTAACAAACTCAATGCATTGGCAAATGTCTCCTCAGCATCTGCTGAGAACTCCATGTGTAGGGGGCAAACCCCCTGATAAAGAGCCAATCTCTGCTGTATTCTCTTCCTGTTACACAATTACATTAGAGTTGAAACCAAGTAACAAGAAATGTCAACTTGTGAAAGACACGGAACGTTAATAACTTTAAAATCATTTCCTCAACTACTGTTGAACAATCATGTCCCCGGAGGTGCTAAGGAGTGTCTGGTGGTTTACTTAAACATAGAAACTTACAGACTTCAAAATGAATTTTAGTATTACGAACCCAGTTTTACTCGTTACATATGAAAGTTTCTATTCAAACATCAACTGGATTAAGTTTCGTTATAAGGGAATTCACAGGACTCACTCATTTGTGAAAGCAAATATTGTGCCAGCTGGCCGGTAATGACTCAGTAGAATGGCCATGAACCCAGTTCTTGTGAACACAACGATTGAAGTTCCAAGTGTATTGGACATCATTGTTGCATGGAATGCAAACATTTCGCTCATATGATTCTGCAGGAAACAAAGAAAGAATAATATAACAACAGCATCAATGAGGTTTACAGGCATGTGCATCACTTAGCTGGTATGCGGGTGTCACAGGGTTTATAAATTGTCAATAAAAGACTACGCTAACCTTGAAGGCTTGGCCCAAATTTGGAGGAGTTTGGGCACCAACTATAGTTGCTTCAGTCCGCAAAGCAACTGTGTGCATGACCTTTACAGCTTTCAGAGGGAACCTAACAAGCAAGTGAAATTAAATAAATCATGCAAGGGTAGGAGTGGTGCCTAACATCAAAATAAAAGGAAAAATTACTCACTTCCCATGGGCAGTTTCTCCAGAAAGCATAACCGCGTCCGCACCCTCTCTAACAGCGATGGCAATATCTGATACTTCTGCTCGGGTAGGAGTGGGATGTACAATCATGCTTTCAAGCATATTTGTTGCTACTATGACTGCTTTTCCCATACTCCGACATATCCTAATAATTTCTTCCTACATTTGCAATGAATTGCCTTTGTGATATATTATATGGACTTGAGAATGTCAATGAGATGCACAACAAAATATCCACGTAAACTCCACACTAAATTAGCAAAGAAAGCATAGAGAAGACATATGTTTCCTTAAAAACACATCAATAGATTACCTGCAACAGAGGAACCTCTTCAATTGGCAACTCTGCACCAAGATCCCCTCTGGCAACCATTGCCTGACAAAGAAAAGAAATAAAGCGTTAAAAAGATAAAGGTAAGAACGAATCAAGAGAAAGGTAAACAGCTATTTAGTATTCAATAAAATAAACATTCTGATGTTGTAGCATTTTCACTCGACCAAGTAGCAGAGTACAGTCCTTATAATACCAATATGGGTTTCAAAAACATTCTACTTTAAAGAGTTACATTGTTCAGAATTGCAACAAACTTACTCAAATCCAAAGAAATAACATTTTTCTTTTAAAACTGATAAGAACATGTATGTTATTACCCCATCAGATGCCGTTATAATGGAGTCCAAATTTGGTATGGAATCTGCACTTTCAATTTTTACAATGACATGAATATCTGCACCAGCATCTGCAGGGAGGAAAAAAAAAAGGAGAAAGAAAAACAAAACAAAATAAAAATGTGTTATCATGTCAGACATAAAATTAACAAAGTTGCATTGTTATTATATGGCCTAAAGTTTGAAATTTACCTTTCAGATAATTCTGTAGTTCATGGACCACAGCTGCATCCTTGACAAAAGAAACGGCATAGAAGTCAACTTTGTTGTCCACCCCAAATTTGATGTCATCCCAGTCCTTTTCTGTTGCAAGTTAGTTCCAGAAGGCCATTTCATTTACCATTCAGAGGAAGAAATAAATGCATAACACCTTTGCAGTCAAAGAAAAATTGACAAGTCTGCATGCACAACACTGTTAGCGAGTAACTAAGCAGGAGAAGAGGAGTTGGTGATTTAATAAGTATGATTGATTATCTGACCAGTAATGGATGGAAGTGTTGCACTTTTCCCTCGAACATTGAGATGTCGCCGAGATTTAAGCTCTCCTCCATCAACCACTTCACATTTTACTGAATCTTGAGTCTTTGATTTTACCATTAATGACATCATACCACCTGCATGGTTAAGCAGCAGTGAATAGCAGCACTAAAAATTCCTCCAGAACATAATTCAGGAGAACTGTGTCCACTGTGATGTTCATGTTGATATAAGTTCAACACACACACACACACACACAGAGGGAGAGAGGAAAAAAAAAGGGAGGAGGAAGAAGAAGGAGACCGAAACAGAACCAGAAAACAAAATGAAAACCGGAAAAAAAGGGTGAAAGTGGAAAAAAGAAACACATGCAAGCATGGACACAGATGCATCAAGTTAGGAAATCTATCTATTTAGCCTACACAAGCGCATGCATAACCCAACATGAATAGTTATTTGATTTATTTATGCATGAATAGTTGTTTGATATATATATATATATATATTGGTAACAAGTTGAATACATGAAAAAGTTCAAAAGTTCAATTTCTAAATCTAAGATCCTACGTTAGGTCTTAGTGAGTCATATGACCGCATATAATGAACGACTTTGGTCCATATTAATGAAATGACTGAAAAAAGCCAAATTTACCATAATCAACTTTCCATCTTAATTCAGTCATCATTTTACCATGCGCATATTCTGATTTGCATTGACATAACACAATTAGACAAAATTCATAGTAATGTACCATCAACAAGAAGCATGTCCCCCACTTCTACGTCATTCACAAAATCATCATAGTTGACACTGACACAGTCTGCTGTACCAACACCTCTTCGAATTGTAAAAGTAAATTCCTGACCAGTTATCAATGTAATTGGTTGAGGTAAATCGCCACTCCGAACCTCAGGACCCTGCCAGAAGAATTCATGAAAAACAACATTAGCACATAAAAAGGATAGACACAGTATGCACTTGAAAGCATTACTTCAAGCATCTCGTTTGCCATAACTCATTAATTCCATATGCACGATCATTTCTCTAGTGGGTCGGATCCATGTTCAGGTAAGATACTCCCCAGAAGGTTCAAAGTAGCATTTGCTACCAAAGGAATATTTTAAAGGCAGCTCAAAGCCAGCCCACCCTTTTCATGGCTGCATCACTGAAATTGTCCCTGCTAGGACAGCTCGTAGTGATTTTAGGGCAAGTTCGACGAATATTCCTACACTACATCTTTCCCACCTCTAGAGGGGCAAGAAAGTCACTCTTCAATCCACTCACACAAACCAATCTCATGCCAATCCATAACCTTCCTTTGCCTCTAATTTGATCCTAGGTTGTCGACATTGACAACCTTTCAAGAAGAGCGAGGATCAATGAAAAGGTCATTCTTCCCTTCTTTTTGAGCATGTATCTTCCTGGGATTGGAATTGAGTTATTACTTGGCAACCATGGTTCGTTTGCAGTATTGGCCAGAGCACATTATGACCTCTGTTGAACTACTCTAAGTTCTTCCCTAAGCTCCAATCATCAAAGAATCTTTTATAGAATTGATGCACAAGAGAGTACCATAAAGGGTGCTGATATAATACCAACGATGATACAGCTTCTTCATTGACAACCCCGCAAAAAGTCCTGCTCTTGCTAGATCCTTAGGTTAAGAAGTTTCCTCCTTGTTCAGTAGGTCTTCATCAGAGATAATTGGATCTGGTGTTGGAGGAGGTGTTGTCTCTAACAGATTTAACGGCCCAGACCACGCTGCAGGGATTCGAGGAAATGGAACACGCTTTTATTAGTTATACGCACCTTTGTTTTGATACATCGTCGTTTTATTTACCAGGATGGCATCGTTTTAGTTGTTTTGATTAGTGTATAATAAGCCTAATTAAAGACACGTGTTTTGTTTGTATTGGCTACAGAAGGTAGTTAGTTTTCCGTCATAAGACGCATGTATGAGGAGGGTCAGCTCAGATTTTGGAGAATCAATCAAAATTCCATTTAGTTTCCCTCTCGAATTCTCTCTGTTCCTCTATTTCTCTCTCTATCTCTTCCCTTCCCCAAATTCTGCTTCTGTTCTTGACATGGGGTTTATTCAGAAACTAAGTCCGTACATGTTTGACTTGGGCTGCCCTACTCTGCTATTGGGTCACTGTAAAGATTGACATCATATAATTGATCAAAAACTTGAGGGGCTGGACCAAGCCTTCCTAATCGTTCCATGCCCACGTAAGCCCACCACCTAGTATTTGGTAACCCTTCTTCTATTACCCAAAGTGACAATCCAGTGGAACTGTAAACACATTTGCAATTCGAAATATGGCATGAAGATTAATTATCACACCATACTGATTAAGTGATGATTCAAGAACTGAAAAATGGGAAAGTATCATACAAAAAATATGTACCATGAAGTATTTCAGCTAGACATTGTAAAACCAAAAACAATTTTCAAATGCATGCCAAGATCAGCAGAAAATACAGTGACATCATTCTAACAAATGATATCATTTACTTGGCAAAAAAAATACTGTCAATGAAATACCTTGGTGACTAACATTACTTGAGCTTTAACTTAAAAATTTAATCAAATTGATGCAAAATGCACCAACGAGATTTCTGAAGGCCAAAGGAAAAGGAAGACTTGCCTTGGTGTCAAGCATAATGGCAATAACATTGTCTTTTGCTTGGGCATTATACTCCTTAACCAAATCAATGACCTTCTGGTGAGATGCATGGTCACCGTGGGACATATTAAGACGAGCAACATTCATTCCAGCCTCTGCCAGCTTCCATATCATTTCCCGTGTGTTGGTTGAGGGGCCAATCGTGCATACAATCTTTGTCTTCCTCCTAACTGTAGGCTTAGACCACACACTCACAGATGTGTCACCAAGTTGTGGTATCCCCTGTAAATACTGATTTTGCACTTCAGCCTGGTCAGATGAAAAGCAACATGAGTTATATTTGTGCTGCACTAAATATCTTCTCGTTCAATACATGTTTGTTCAGTGATCAGTCGTTCAAAATACGACAAGAGTGTGAAGAAATCTAGGTTCTGACCCACAAAGTCAAGTTCAGACACGACAGTGCAGGCTTCCAGCATAAACTGGAACTAGTATTTCTAAGATCGATATGTGGTGGAATATATGTGGCCACAGTCAATGCAAAGATGGACAGAGATTAAATAGTAAATTTTTAAGAACTCCAATAATGAAGCGCAATCATCATTATCATCATCGAAATAGCTAGGTCACATTTAACTACTCAATCCTGTTCTATAAAGGAAATTTAGTTTCCATGGCAAACACATAAAATTAAGAAATAAAGTGGTAAAGTTTGAGCAACTAGTAACAAAGATTCCTTCTTTTACACAGAACACATTACTTTGACTATTAATCTTATTTTACAGAGCAAATGTCGTCTCCAAGGTTTGCAGACTAGCAAAACAGATTTCTTCTTGCTACACAGAACCTCTTGGGCCCAAACCAATATCTGATCAAACAAATGAAGAAAAGGGAAACAAAAAAGCAAAAAAAAAAAAAAAAAAACGAGCAGCTGTCCATGCCACATCATCCAAATTAAGCTATGCCAATCTTTTTCGTTGCTGTAATTTTAAATTTGAGAAGAAGAAGAAGAAGAAGAAGCACTCCGGAATGCATCAACATGACTCAAAAAGATTACTCTCAAACACGCAGAGAAGTTCACTCTCTGACAAAATAAGGGGTATTAACGAAGCAAGAAACAAGCATTCACCTCCTAAAACATACCGCCATTCGGAAAAAGAAAAAAAGAATACAAAATAACCTTGGGCAAGTCTTCAGGAGACACCGGAATAACTTCCGGTTCAACACGCGTAGATCCCCTCGCAATGATCGGCGAGCTGACGTGCACCGCTCCGCGGCGGCTCCTCTTCAGAGGTTGAGCCAAAACCTTAGCCGCGAAACCACAACCCGGCTTCAGCTTCTCAGAACAGGTCTGCTGAGATCCAGAGCCGGGATTCGCCGCGAATGAGCCGTGAATCGGCCGCGTTGCCACCACTTGCGCCATTGTCGCAAATCCTTCTTAGTGAGAGAAAGAACCGAGAGAGAGAAGCAGAGAGAAGGCTTGCGAGCACAAAGCTATAAATTGAGAGTGAGTTTGGAGAAATCGCCGCAAAATTTGGTGGTGGTGTGGGGGCTTCTCTCGATTGTATCTCAATGAGGAATATAAAATATAGTAAAGCACATGCACCTGCTGCGGCTCTCTAAACTCTCTGTCCTCCACAGAGGTTTAGGGGACAAAATGGACTTTTTCCTTCATTGGAAAAGGGTAAAATGGTATCTTACGATTTGCTTAGGTCGGATTTGGGACGTTGGGCAGCTGTTTTTGTTGCCTAGGCCCTGGAGTCTGGACTCGAGTTAAAATATATAAATATTTTCATTTCATATTTCTAATTTGTAACATTTTCAAAGTTGAAAAATTAAATAAGTAGAAGAAAAAACATTTAATTGCTTTATTGAAATATGTCAGCTGAATATGTGTGATATATATTCTATTTATTACTTGTTACCTTTTGGCAATTACTCTCTCGGTCCCATTTTGTGATTAATCATTTAAAAAAAATTTCATGCATACAATTTAAATTAATTAATATTTTTTTTAAATTAATTTTACAATAATTTGATAGAAGTTCTTATTTTTAAGGAAATTATATCAAAATAATTAATGAATTTTAATTGAGTAGAATAAAGATAAATTTGGGAAAAAAAGTAAATTCTCTGTTAAACTACTTAAAATGACAAGTATTATAAGATAAAAATGACTTTCTAAAAAATTAATAATTCGGGATTGATGGAGTAATAATTTGAGTTCATTTATGGAGTCAGGAGTCTACAGTCTATTTTATATTAAGTTTAATTCTCTAAATACATGATAATAATATAATAATAGAGTAAGTATCACAAAATTTAAAACTAAAATAAAATAATTATTGAGAAAAGTATATGAATTTATAATTTCAAAAAGTAAATTTTTATCAGTTTCCAATAAAAATATAGCAAATGGGCCGTGCGTCGTCAAGCAGTGGAGCCCATTGTTATTAAGATGATGAAATAAAAGGTCCAAGCACTGCCACGTGGGCCTCGTGCGCTGAGAGATAGCCTGCCAATTTATTGGGTTTAGGCTCCAGCCCTACTTGGTCTATTGAACACAAGAAAAACTATCATTTTCATTTTTCCACTTTGCTTTTTTTGCCCTTTTTACTTTTCTTTTTCTTTCTTTTTTTCCTTAAAAAATGATGAACGAAGCAGTATCTAGTTTAATTAAAATTAATCGATGGAACACATTCCACGTGTGTATAAAATAAAAATCTAAAATATATGAATATAAAATTAAAATATTTATTAGATTTTGTATATTATTATATATTTTTTAATTATTTGTAATGCATGTATTTTATTAAATTTGTTATAAAAAAAAGTAGTTTAAAATGAAGATAGAATTATAAGATTAATAAATAATAAATAAATAAAAAGTGAAAAAAATAAAAAAAATATGAAAAAATATATCTTGATAGAGGAGAGAGAATGAGAAAATAAATAAATTAAAAAAAAACCTTAATAGTAAGAGGAGAGATGAAAAAGAATATAAATATGAGTGTAGAGATCAAAAGAGACTGAAAAGACCAAAATGATTATATCATAGATATTTAACTGCTAATGTGTAGCCCTGCCTTATCACTTGCATAAATTCGAATATGTTTGTGCTCGTATAAGTTGTGAATCTCATCTTTAGTAACAAAATGATTTCGATTTCATTAAAATGTTGATCGAATTAAGGGCCTCATAATGAGAATCATATTATGAGTCAATCTATACTAATGATTATTAGTTCAAGTGATTAGGGACTTAGATCACTTAAGCAAAATTTTCAAGTTTTGTGCATATAAAATATAATTAACGGAAAAGCAGCCACCCAATTGAGATATCAAATATCAAAAATCCATGAAAAAAAAAATAATACACGTATATGAATCAACGGGATACTAGAATAGCCCAATTTTAGAAACTAACCCGTTTTCGGTAATAAAAAATATTTATAAAAAATTCCCTCGATTTCATGCGAAAATGAAATTTTCACAAAGATACAATCCTCTTTTAGAAAAATACCATTCATCCATCCTCACTGCACAAGAAAACTTGATAGTCTAGTATATCTTTACAAACACTCTTCACAAAAACTTACAATCTTTGAAACATATTAACTTAAACTCCTCTTACAAATCAAGGCCTCATTTTCCTCTTGCTGCATCAAGCTCACAGGGACTCTAAAAACTCCCAGAGTTCCTCGCTTGATAGAAAGAGTACAAGCAAGACTTTACAAATCACAGAGTAGCTTTCATGGTTGTGGAACCTTATGAGAGTTTTCGCATTGCCCGTCTCAGCTCTTGCCACTCGGAGGACTAACAGAAGCCTCGATATCTTTGCCATCCGATTTCGAATACTTGAGGAACTGGTCAATATTGGTGTCTGAGCTGCCGGTTCTCCTATGGTACCATCTTCGTGTCGATTTATGAGGCCTCCTGTCGCTTATAGCAATGCTGATATCGTTTGGAAATAGGTCACGAAGAACAAAGGCATGGATGATGGTCGTCACAAGCAATGCCGCCACTGTGAGTGTAGCGCCGATGCAGAGGATGATGGCTAGAGTTTTGGTGAACGTGTTGGTTACGACTTCTGAGTATCTGATTGTGGCGATGGCAGCTCCAGTCATCGGGAAAGTGTAAGCCCACCATGCCAATGAGAACCTGCAGATGGTATAACAATGTCAAACTTGGAATGTTTAAACTTGCAATAGTATGGGTGGGAACTTCCTAGTTTGAGTTCCATGGTTGGAGAACCAACAAAAACTAAATTTGATACTCTGTGTCTGTGTGTGTGTGTGATATAGGCATTGCTAAAATTTCTATAAATGTACCTGAAGCCACGGAAGAAATTAACACGAATGGCCTGTTATACACAGAAGAACATCGAAGCGTGAGTTGCCTAAATCAAGGCTTAGAACAATTGAAGGGCTGGTTGTAAGAAAGTTTTCTAACCGAAACAGGGTTTGACCGCACTCAACCCATCACATATCAAGTGTTATGCACTCGCCTCGTGATTAATATTGATTGGCTCAAACCCAACCAAGACAGAAATATCCCATAGATATTGATGCTATGTAACTTACCAGTGAGAAATAAAGGAACAAAGCAATGAAGTAAGCGATCCGTGATCCATAATCAAACGACCCTTGAATCCGTGCCCACGCCATGGAGGCAACACTAGGTGCAGCGACAAACAGGAAGAAGACCGGGTGGAGCTCCTTTGGAAGTGTCTCATTAGTCGGGAGTCTCTGGTAGAGAGTAACAAACAAGACAGTGTAGTGAGCCAATCCAACAGCAAAGAAGAAAATAGGCCCTTCTTTTAGCCCCATCGATGCTCCAAGCAACGCACCAACAAAGTTCCCCACTATGGACAGATGATTTGAAGGGTTCGCCACCTTAGAGAGCCTACGTTGTCCACCCGACATCCACTGGCCATATATCTTAAGTTCCAAACAAAAAATTGGGGTCATAAGAATGTACCAGAGGGACTTGTGCAAATGTTTAGAGATTGAAGGCGGAACTCCAAGAGCTAAGAACAGAAGGGCGATCCAAGGGGCGAAGAAGAAGTTGACACGTATCGGGTGGTAGTACTCACGACGAACTGCTTCAAAGTAGAAGATCAGTTTGAGGGCATAAACTAAAGCTATGGTCACCACGAGGGCAATGGATATGATCCAGAGGACTAGGTTTATATCGGGGCTCACATGGAGGAACTTTGTGGATCCAACCATAGCTAGAGTTTTCCACATAATGGCCTGACTGCCAACACCAAGACAGATACCGAATGAAGAGATAGGAAACCGTAGGAGGAACGGCCATTGCTTGTCATCTGGAAGAAGTATCTCCTCCGAGGCCTGAGGAAAAATTATTGTTTTGTTAGATCTAACAGCAAAAAGTTATAATTCTATACAAGTCAAAAAGTAAATCTGGGTCAGTTGAAAATTTTACCAAAATATGAATTATAATATCACCGAACTCTGCATAATAATCAAAAAATGGGGGCAATTGTAAGGTACAAAATAAGTATGTGGAAGGTACGTGTAATTCTGAAATCCAGAGGAAATATTTGCATAATCGTATATAGTTACAGGGGGGAGGTAGCTGTAATTATTTCTTAAATGAGGGATCATACTCATCAACAGAAGTGAAGATTGGTCAATCGTACCCGCAGTGTTTCTAATTCTGGTCCCTCCAAGGCATCAAAGTACCTGTCCACAGGCAAAGTTTGCATTCCAGTAGGGCGCGGCTGAGCCTGATGATCATGCTCGTTTTCACGATGTTTACCACGCAAATTCGTCAGTTGTCTTTCAAGTCTCCCAGACCATGTCTTGAAAGAGTCAAATCTCTCATCTCTCAGCCTATCACTCCTAGGATTCCTCGTCGGAAGCGCAGCAGATTTCCCATTACCACTGGCCCCATTCAATGCAGAGGCTTTAGGCATTGGTTGAGAATAAAACTTGGCCTGTTTTTTCTCATGAGCACTGGAATCGGGAACATCATCACTACCCAAAAGTGTTTGTTCATCTGAGAAGAGAACTCTTTTCGTGCTGGGCATATGAGCTCCAACGGGAGAAGGCGGCATGCTGATGGAAACGGAGTGCGATCCTTGATCTTCCGTGGTAGTTGCTTCGATTCCCTGAGATGATCAAAACACACACGCATCAGCAGCTTCGTTTGACGGATACTATGGAGGAGCAGCAGAGGAGTATAACTTACACAAACAGAGGTGCCCAAAGGGTGACAGCTCACGGATTTGAGTCGAGCAGCGTCGTTTTTTGGCTCCTTAACGCTATCAAAACCAGCCACCTCATGAGCACTGATAGCTTGGATCAATGATGGGAGCACTTCAGGGGAAACTCCCTTTGAGGAATGATTCTCTGTGCTAGTCTCCATAACAAGTTTGTGTCACCTAAAATAATGTTCATAAAACTCTCAAAAAGGATTCTTGAGACAAATAGATCAACAGAGGAAAAAAAATATCTTGCTTCATTGAAAAATCTTGAAGCTTACCTCAGAACTTGCAATCCAGATCTTCAAGAAGTGACAAAATACTTCAAAAATACCAAACCCAAATCCCAAATTATGGTTAAGTGCAGTAAAAAGTGATCTTGTTTTTCAAACCAGTTGAAGAGACCCCAGATCAGAGTCTAATTCTGGGATCCCTATATGGCCAGCCACAGGGAGAAATGTGTATATATACACATATGTGTGTGTGTGTGTGGGGGGGGGGGGGGGGGGAAGCATCAAGCATGCAATATTTTTGGAAGAAAAACAATGCGGCCAGTAAGTGTCTAAACAAAACAGCTGCACACAACGACGACATAAATTCAACGCGAAAACAATATATCTAACAAGAAAAGATAAACGTTTACGTAATTATATAAAACTTAAATCAATGCTTTTTTGAGCAAAGCAGCTATAAGGTCCGAATATTTCGCCTTGACATTCGTTTTTTTTTTTTTTGTTCCTCTTATAGGTTTGACCATATTTACTAGACAACTAATAAGCTGGACAAAGACAATATCAGAAAATTCTAGCTTAAACCATGTTCGGTTGAATTAGTATTAATCACGTTGTGAGTGTTTTATACTTATCATGTAAATAATCAATAATTTAGAAAGAGTAATCAATCACTTGGTAAGTATAATACACTCACCATATAATTTATTGAATTCGGTCAGATCAAGTTCGAATAAGAATTTTCGAAAAATGCATTGTCACCCAATAATTAAAAAAAAAAAAACAACAACAACAACAACTGCTGATTTGACCATGAAGCAATCCCAAGATTTCAAGCAGCCGTAACTTTCAAGTCTCAACAATGACATTAACATAGAAAGAGACCTCTTTAGAAACCCCAACTTATCAACAATGTTTTAAGTCTTAACAAACCTCTAAATAAATAATGGCATCAATTTACAAAGATAATATCAAAAGAAAGATAATCAAGAATTACATAAAAATAAAATAAAAAATCGCGAAAAATCCACGAGTCATCTTTCACATGGATCGTTTCGCATGGACAAGCGCAGGTTCGCGACAAAAAGACAAGCCCACCGGAGCTTTCCAACCATTTTTTTTTTTTTTTTTTTTTGTGGTGGTTGGTTTAGCAAATTATTAAGTACTAGAAATAAGCTATTGGACTCAAAATCGAGCAGTGGAGGTTCAAAATTGATATCAAGTAAGTCTTAAGTTCGAATTCTTTTGTTCTCTATCCCTTTCTTTTTGAATGGGTGAGTGTGTATGGGGATGGTATTTTTCGATTGATATCTATAGATATCCCGCGATGATTGTATTAAAAACTACAACTTTCAAAAAAAAAAAAAGTACTAGAAAGAAGAAATTCAACTAATAGTACAAGGATAATGATATCACACAGTCTCTCTGTGTCACAAGATGCCAATCAACACATGAAGTTAACAAAATTAATATTCTTGATATAGAACTCATTTGGATGGATTTTTTTTTCAAGAAAAAGCATTTATTTTTTGAGAAAAAGCACTTCAAAAAAAAATTGCATTTAGATGGAATTTTGAAAAAAGCAGAAGCCAGAAAAAAAAACCAAAATTAATTTTTTTCAAAAGTTATTCCAGAATAATTTCAAATAAAAGCACTTTTAATTATTGTATCCAAACGCAAAATTATTTGGCTTTAAAAAAAATTCTATTATGAAAAATACCATTCGAAAAGTTTTTTTTTTAAAGTCCATCCAAACGCCCATATTCTTCAGTCTCTATATAATATCAATAAAAAAGAGAGTTTTAGGTAAAATTAATACGGCTGTAAGGAATAATAAAACATTATCATCTAAGCATTGTCAACCCTTGTTGAAAGTATTAATCCAAAAAACATAAACGCATTGATAACTACCTCATATGCAAAACAATTACTATTAGTCCTGTGAAGAAAAAAAAATCAGAATTGAATTATTTTGATAATTACAATCATATAAAATGGACGGAGGGCATGAACAATTGGAAAGGATCGTGGCATCTTCCCACCGTCCATTCTGGGGACACCCTTTTAAAACAGCATTATATCATCAACATCGTCACCAACAACTCTATCATTAGGTCAAATACGTAATGCACACACATTTTTATAAATATACATATACATACACCTATACATACACGGATATATATATATATACTAGAGGAACGCAAATATTAAAAGAATTCGAAATATACTTGCAAACAACTATCTTCTAATGCACCGGATCCCATCAAAACTCAACATGCTTGGATGAGAATAATACCAGTTGGTTAATTAGTATAGCACGATGAACTATTAGATCTTTTAAAATGATTTGAATCTTGTTATTGTAAAGAATTTTAATTTTGATATTGTATATAAAATAATTAGATTGGGAGAATAACTTTCATAATGGATCTTTACAATATTCAATTTAGATTAGTGGGTTAATCGATCCAACCGAATGACCAACGGGAAAAAAAGTATATATACAAGAGACAATCAAGAAAGTCATCACACACGGCAAAACATGAAAAGTTTTTAACTGGTCCAGTGATATTCCAGAGTGGGTATCTTCGTACACATACAGATAGATGTAATAATGTATACAGATAGATGTAATAATATATATTTATTTATCAAAAAAAATAATAGTAATCAATATAGTTTATGTCCCACCAGCGACGGTGAGATGGTCCACGACGGCATTTAAATTTTCTTGAAAATGAAAAATCTTGATTTTTGGGACCCTAATCTAACAACACCCCCCCCCCCCCTGCATTCTCTGGCGCCGCCGTAGTTTCTTCCAACATCCACTTTGCCCTTTTCTAGCCCGCAGCAATGATCCAGAAAGTGCGTGAAAATTTCAAAACATGAATCACTAGATTAAGCCTAAAACCAAGGCGGGTCATGCTTTTTTTCTTGTTATAATAATAATAATAATAATAATAATTGCACGAAATTAAAGAAATAATTACGTGAGCCAACTGTGATTGAGCTGTTAATTAATTAATATAGTAAAAGAGTATTATTCAAGAAACTGCGTACGTGATCAAGAAAACTTTTTTATTCGTTTTTCCTCATTAAAGTAAAAGTGTTTTATGATTAACCCTGTATAAACAAGAAAAAGTGGGTAGGAAGTAAAGGAAAGAAGAAAATTTGAGTAGGATTCAGGGC
The DNA here is from genome assembly GCA_026212405.1 of Petrea volubilis. Taxonomy (NCBI): domain Eukaryota; kingdom Viridiplantae; phylum Streptophyta; class Magnoliopsida; order Lamiales; family Verbenaceae; genus Petrea; species Petrea volubilis. The sequence goes on from CM047877.1 coordinate 20,918,691, forward strand.
GGATTAATAGGAAGGTTGAAAAATGTAGAAGAAAATCTAGAGAAAACTGAAAATTGGTCTATTTTTGTTTTTCAATTTTGGTAGCTGATGGAATGAAAGTTAGAATTTGGAATTTTCGACCAATAAAGTGAAAAAGGTGATTAATGTAGTGAGTATTCTCTCAAAACATGCTTATCTTTAGGAAAATTCTTGTAAGAGTTTGAGGTTTAGACTCTATATATGGACTAAAAGTTGAAATTGTGTAATATGTTGTATGTTAAACTTTTTTTTATAAATAAAATATTGATATGGTCTAATTTGAAATTACATATATGAAATTCAAATTGCTTGTATAGAAGAATTTTCCCTATCTTTATTACCTACGTAAGTCTTCTTGGTTACTTGAGCCGGAAAATAGGCAAATACATCAAGCCATTGTTATATTTAGGCCCATCAATAGGTAGGGTAAAACTCTACCCTACTTGTATCCTGAAATTTTAAAATTTGTCAATACCCTATCCAAATCCACACTGATATTAATATATTGGTTAGGATAGGATCTTACATGTTCATACCTATTAGGTTATGATACCCACTGGGTATTTTTAATACCACTTTCATATGTTAGTTTCAATTTACAAATTTTTTAGTCTCAATTCTTATATTAGCGGTTTGAAACTTGCACGTTGATGTTTCTGATATAAACTGATACGTTTTTAGAAATAAATGGAGGTTGTCATGCCCTTATGCCAATTTTGAGAGGATAGTAACCTCTTTCAAAAGAAATTTGGGTTACATTGGTAAATTCCATTGGCCTACGTAATGGAGCCCAATTCAATTTAAAACTAAATTGGGCCCAAGGTCCATTATACATCTGTGTTGTAAGAAGCCTGACATAAAATATGCGAAGATATTTGCGGCAAATATGATGGGCCTTAAATAGCTATGTTGCACAGGCCGACTCAGAAGTCACTGTGGGTTTGCTTTATTTGAAAACAGAAGATTAAAAAAAAAAAGAAAAAGAAAAAAGAAAACAAAATATTATGGGAAAATCTAAATTATATACGTAGGTATTGCAAAATATATTTGTAAACGCCTAAATAGTGGGTGAAATTGAAAGAAGTAATCTTTATAACCATACTGATGGGTGAAACTCACCATCGTAATGTTGGTATTATTATTATTATTATTATGAAATCGGGCAAGATGGTTGGCCATTATGTATTTTCTTTCATTTTCCTAATTGAAGAAATAATTGGAAAATAAAACAGCAAGCACAAAAATGAGTAATAACCCCCAATAGAGGTTGGTACGATTCAATTTAATATTTTGTTCGTTCAGGTTTGATTGTGTCATAACTTTATATATATTTCTATTTCTTTTGAATTCAAATGATTTAAATTGATTAGTCTTCGTGTGGGCTCGGCATGCCCTTGTATGATCTGGGTAGGCTTACTTATCTTATAGCTTAGGGGCTTTATCCATCTTTAGTTTCAATGCTTGTTGTTTTGTCTGGTTCAATAATACTGCTTATCCTAGCGAGTTTTACAAACCTATTGGACCAGAAGCTTTTCAGGCTCAAGCATTTACTTTTTTAGCTAGAGAGAATATCTTGTCTCAACTCAATTAAGAGAGGTCATGGAAAGAACATGTTCAAAATCACGATCAATTATAACAAATATCAAAATCAAAAGGAGTTAAATGAGCTTGCCATCTATCGAACATTTGTTTAGAAACATCATGTTTAAAATATTTTTTAAACATAAACTTAGCTAATTGACAATCTGTAAAAATTAAAAAAAAATTATTATATAAATCATCCTGGAATTTCAACACAAATTTAACAATTGCAATAATTTCTTTCACAACAGCAGCATAATATCTTTGACTATTATTCCATTTACCAAAATAAAATCTTACAAGATATTCTTGTTTATCCTTAAGAGATATTTGTTTTAATATTCCTCCAAAACCGCTATCAGAAGCATCTGTTTCTATAATTTTTTCTCAATCAGAATTAGCAATCATTAAACAAGGAAGGTTATTAACATTTTTCTGAATAATTTTAATAGCTTGACTATGATTTTCAGTCCAAGCTACTGGAGTCTTTTTTAATCTATCATGTGAATTAGCAGTATCATTAGCAAGATTTTTGTAATAAGGAGATATATAATTAAGACTTCCTAAAAATCATTGTAACTGAGTCTTATCAGTCATAACATTAGGAAATTTAGAAGCAAATTCAATACTTCTATTAATAGGAATAATATTTCCTTTCTCAATATTAGGACCAAGAAATCTAATTTTTATTTGAAAAAGAGACATTTTTGGTCTAGAAATAACTAAACCATTTTGAATTATTATTTTTTAAAAAATATCTAGGTGTTTAAAACGTAATTCAATAGTATTTGAAAATATTAAAATATCATCAATATAAACAATAACAAAATCACTATAAGGAATATAATATAACATTCATAATGTTTTGAAATTCAGATGGAGCATTTTTTAAACCAAATGGCATAACATTCCATTCAAATTGTCCCAAAGGAACATGAAAGCAGTTTTATACCTATCTTGTTCAGCAATTTGTATTTGCTAATATCCTGATTTTAAATCAAAATTTGAAAATATGATAGCATTATAAAGTTTATCAAGTAAATCCTTCTTATTAGCAATAGGATATCTAATTCATTTTAAAACTTTATTAAGAGGCTTATAATTTATGACCAATCTAGGTACTCCTCTTTCTTGTTCTGAATGTTTATTAAGATAAAAAGCAGTACATGACCAAGGAGATTTAGAATGTCCAATCAATCCTTTTTGAAGTAAAGAAGCAATTTCTTTTTTACATATTTTTAAATATTCTGAATTCATTTGACATGGTCTAGCTTTTGTAGTAATTTTCTTTTTATCAAATTCTTCTTCATAAGGAAGAGAGACAATATGTTTTTGTCTATTCCAAAAAGCATTTGGGGGATCATTACAAATTTTTAATGAGAATTCATGCATAAGAATTTTAATTGTTTCTTTAAGTTTAGGATTCTCTAATCTTTCTTCAATATTAAGAATATTAATCTCATTTTTAAGAAAATTCATTTGCTTGTCTTTAGCAATAAGTACTTCTCTTATTTCATTTAAGACTCTAGTAAATGGTTCAATTATAAATTGGAAACTTAATTCTTTTCCTTCAAAAGTACCTATAAAACCTTTTTTCACCAATATTTTTGATAGGGAAAATCTTCTTTAAAAAAGGTGTTCCAAGTATAATTTGATTCATAATATTTTTAACAAGTAAAAAACTAGTAGGTATACAAGTTTTTTCTTTGCAAATATAAGCTTTGGGAATTTTATAATTAATATTCATTTTTTGGCCATTTACAAAACTTAAAGTATAACTGGTTTTATAAAAATACATGGAAGGAATTATACCTTCCGGTATACAATTCAGATATGCACCACTATCAACCAAAGCAGTAAGTTCTTTAACAAAATTATTATCGATAAGTAGAGTAATTGTCACGAACCATTTTTGTTAAGTAACCATTTCTAGGGTTGAAAGAAAATTCCTTGTTCAGAAAATTGTATTTGATTTTGAAAATCTTTTTCATGAATTTGTAAAATTTGTTTTCCTTTATTAAAAGATTCTAATTGAGAATTTGTATTATCCAGAAATCCATTTTCTGTTTTCAAATTTTCAATTTTATTTTTCAAAACATTAACTTCCTCTACTAAGTCTTGTATAGTAGTGGGAGTTTCAATTTTTTTTTTCTTTTAAAATTTTTTGAACCTCAGCCATAGTATATGGCTTTGGAGATTTATAAAATGTATTAATTCTATTAGAACTACTAGGTTCATTTATAACATGTTCAATAATTTTTGTTTTTAACCCAGAGTCATTAATATGTTTTAATAATTCAATCAAATCATTTTGATTAAGCATATTAATCTCAAAATCTTTAAATTGAGATATTATTTGATCAAATTCATCATCATCATTATTATCTTGTTGTTTTAAACAAGGTTTTCGTTCTTGACAATTATTACAACGAAACTGTTCAGATTCTGAATTACTATAAAATTCTTCAGTGTTTAATATCTGCGTATTATCTGTATTAGAAGAGGCACTATCATCACTAGATTCATTTTCATCAATATCAAAATTTAATAAATTTTTTTCCAATGATTCTTTTAAATCATTATCAATATTAAGATTATTAATTTTTTGTTTGGTTTTACAATTTTTATAATAATGACCAAATCTGCCACATTTAAAACAAGCATTCGAATTTTTAAAACTCTGGTAATTAAATTTTCTTTCTTGTTTTCTCTTTTCTTTCTTTTCAAATTTCTTTTATCTTCTATTAGAAGAATAATATTGTTTATTATGAAAAGTATATTGGGGTTGGATTTTTCTACCTTTTATATGTCTTATAGGAGGTTTACTAGGAGTAGGAATATTCATTCCAAATTGACGACAGAATTCCCATAATTGTTTTTTCTCATTTCTTTATTTGTTGATTAAGTTTTATCTCATTACAAATAGATAATTCTTCTTGAATACAAGTTCAAATTAGTTTTCCAAAAGTATATTGATTATAATCCATATTTATTTCTCCTTTGCAAAGAGTTTTTCTAACTCTCTTAGCAAATAAAGGAGGTAAATCATTAATAAATTTAGATTTCCAATGAGAATTATTATAATAAATATTATTATTATCATTACAATTATTATTATTATTATTCTTTAGAGGGTGAGTGAGTGCATTTCAAACAAGTATATGCATAAACTTAAATTAAATACAATACCGACACCATTGATAAATTCTATTTAAAACAAAGAATGGATAAATAATACAGCAAAACGAGCTACTATATAATAAAAGAAAAAATAAATTAATTGGAATCGGATCCATGCACAAACCTCATCAACACCTTCATCAGGTCAAAGAATCTTTAGCTTAATATTGGTGATTTAAACAGCGCAATCCGGTTAAAAAGTTAAATCAAATTAGAGTTGTTTCGATGGGTTTGTCTATAAGGAGAAGCATTTAATTTTCTTTTTTTAAAAAACGCTGTAAAGTTAAAAAAAAAAAAAAAAAAAGTGCTTGAATGAGTTTTTTTTTTTTAAAAAATTGAAGTTAAAAAAAAAATCAAAAAATGACTTTTTTTAAAAATTACGCAGAGTTATTTCAAATAAAAATTTATTTTTAAGTGTTTTTAATTACTAAATTCAAATTTAAAACTGTCTAACTTAAAAAAAATTCTATTATTAAGAGTGCGAATCGAAAAATACCTTTTTTTTTTTTGTAAATTCATCCATATGGGCTCTTAATCTACTTCTCACCGAATGAGAAATGAATATTAGTTCCAACATGTAAGAAGTCCCTTTACAAATAGCTATTCATAAGCATGATTTAAGCCAACTTTTAAGATCGATAATACTCAAGCCACTCTCTAACTTCTTCCCTGGGGCCAAAAAAGTGAAGGGCTGTAGCACGTGAAGCTACAAGCGTGACATGTCTCTATCAAATTCAATTAATTATCTAGTCAACAAAACTTGGCACACCATGAAAACCCATATTAATTAAAAAGTTCTTTTCTTATTTAATTATGAAAATGAGTTACTTAGGACTACGGATAAAATTAAAGAAGAACTATATACACAAATTTAGATAGACCATGGAAACAAGTCATTGTCATGAAATTGTGGCCTTCATGTGGCCTTTTAAAAGTTTATAAATTAAGAGTATGATTTGATTTGATATTTGCTTTGGGACCAGTGTTCCCCCTAAAAGCAATATATATATAGTTGTTAACATATGGTTGCTTGGCTTTTCTGTTTTCACCAACTTGCATGCATGGGCCATTATATTTATTTATTTATTTTGCAAAAGTTTATTGAAAGTAGTTTTTTCAACTTTCGGTTTGAATGAAGTTATTTTAAAGTATTTCAAAAGAAAAAAAAATGCTATTTTTTTCCGAGTAAATTAACGAGAAGGGGAAAATGCACAGTATTCTTCTGTGATTTGCGAAAGTAGTACGCTGAACCTTATGATTTTCTAATTCTCAAATTTAACCCTATGGTAATAAAAATCAAGTTTGACCGACATTCTTGGCATGCGGTGTTATACACGCATTTAGTGCCAATATTGTTCATTTTTTAGGTATTAAATGACATTTTAACCCTTAAATTTCCAAATTATTACAATATATACATATGTACATACATATACATAAATCTTATTTTGCTCATATCTCTCTTGTTTCTTGGCCAAATCGAGCATGTGAGTAGTGTAAATTGATCAGCTCGAGGAGAGGAACACAATGGTGGTGGTGTTATGGTGTTTTGTTGATCAAAGAAATGGCAGCAGTGGCGGCGGACGTATGACGACGGTGGGTTGCCGAAATCTGGCGACTTTTTCGATGAAGTTCGGCTGGGTTTGGAGCGTTTCGATATGGAGAACACAATGGTAGCCTCAATTTTGGGATTCGACGGTTTGTGGCGGAGTAATTGCTCAGTAAACGTGAAAATGTTAAGTTAGGGTTTTTATATATTTTTGTCTAATTAAACCCAATCGAAGTGGATTTTGTCAATACTAATGGAGGGTTTTTGATAAGCTCAATGAGACGAACGATTTGGTGTACAACATGACCATCCCAGAGACGACGGTCCGGCGATGCTTCGGCGGCGGCTCTGGCACTGCTCGGGCAGGGGCGATGGAATTGAGGTGAGTGGTGGGCAATTTTATCATTTCAATTTTAAATATTAACATATATGATTTAGGGGGCGGTGGGTAAATTTTTATAACCACAGGGTTAAATTTGAAAATTAGAAAACTACAGGGTTCAGCGTGCTACTTTCGCAAACCATAGAGAAGTATTGTGCACTTTTCCCTAACAAGAAACTAAAATTTAGAAGCAACATCTACTAGCTTTCTACATATTTTTGTAAGTTTTTAGAAATTTCTCCGATGTTTTTTCTTTTTAAACTAAATGTTTCTCTATTTACCAATATATATATATATATATATATATATATATACTTTCTCAAATATCATAGCGTATTTTTTAGTTTTATTTTCAAACATTTCTCTTATTTTTTAGAAAACTCTTGTCTAAATCTAATTTAATTGAGTCATACTATGATAAGTGTTACACTTATTATATAATTTATTGAGTTGAAAGTTAGATTTGGACAATTTTTTTTTTTATTACTTTTTATTTTTTTAAGCTTTCTACGATTTTCACCTTAGTTAAAATAACTTTCTTTTTTGTGTGTACCCCACAAAATTGAGTACGTGTCGGCAATTCCCTGCTGGGCCAAAAATAGCCAAATTAAGTTGGATCATTAGCCAGAGTTTGCCTAAGCGGTACATGGGGTTGGCAATATCAATCATGTTTCTGATAACTTTTATTACCGTTCACTTTTTTACTTATTAATTTCGACTATGTAAAATTCAAGATGCTATGATATCTCTATCATTATTAAGATTGTATATTGCATAGTAAAACCTCATATTTTTGAAGTTGTTTGTCGTCGATTGAAAACCTGGTCTAATGAATTATGACCAAATAAGCACTCCGTCTTAGTTTAGTTTTGTTAGTTGGGAAGCTATATCGAATCTCCCAACCAATTTGTCTTTATAAGTTACACCCAAAATTGTAAAATTCTACAAGCTAGCCTCGTAAAATCTCATATTTTCGAAATTATTTATCGTTTATTGGACTTAACCTAATGAGTTATGGCGAAAAAAACACTTCATATTAATTAAATTCCTTCAATCCATATTAAATCTCCAGACTTCTGTCCTTAGAACCGGCCTTTTAAAATTCTACACAATTCCATCTGAAACAAATAAAAATCCTAATGATACTTAATTTTCAAGAAACAGTTGAAATATGCCCTCTTATTGACTACAAGCACTAAAATTCTAGACAGTGCGGCAACATCGAAGCGTGGCAAAACAGTTTTATATAATTTCATGATTGCTTCTTTAATTTGGAATCTTCTGTTAACTGTCTTTCTTTTTTTTTTTTTTTCCTTCTAACCCTTTACTTTTTTGTTTTTCCTTCTAACCCTTCTTTAATTCTAGGGGTTGTTTTAAAAAAAAAAAATATTGGGATCTGACATATGAAAAACTAAGTGGGTAAAACTGGGGCTCATTGATATTCTATAAAGCAGCAGACATGGTTGTGGTTTTATTTGCTCTTTGATGGAGGATCCGTTTCTTGTCACCTCTCTCCAAGATTCAATATCCTAAATACTATTAATTTTATAACTCTCAATATCGATTTATGACCTTAAAGCATAGTGGCGGCTTTCTTTATGATGACAAGATTACAAAAAAATAGTTTATATGGACTAATTTTTTGATTCTATGTGTGAATCATATGGTTTGTATTGTATTATATTTTTGTATCTTAATTTTGTTTGAATTGTTTAATGTGTTTACATGATTCCCCAAATCGAGTGTATAGGATATTTTCCCACAAATATTGTGGTATTCTATTTTCGTTTTGTATTACAATGCACTTTATGTCTCTATTTTTCTTTAATAGATCAAAACCGATTAAATTCAAACGGTCAATGTGACTTGACTTAGAAAATATGATTTATTAACCCACTTTCGTTGGGGTTTGATTTTAGCAGATGTGGTTTGACAACTAGTGTTGGCACATACCAAAAAGCCCGTAATGTGAGGGTTTTTTAGGGCTCTATTTATAAGTGGCTAGTTTTCCTCTCTATCCTACGTCTTTTGATAATCGATTTTCCGTTAAAATCTATTAAGTTTCTTGTAGGAAAGGAGAGAAAAGATCTAATCAAGTGGTAATCAATCAGACTCAATGGCCGAATCAACTATGATGTATTAACTAAATATACAGTGTTTTAAATTTGACATGTATAATTTTGGATGAATTAAAATGTTCTTACAAATAATGCATAAAAGAAAGTAAGTTATTCTCCCAGTATCAAATTATTGATCATACATGCAACAAGCCTCACTCCCATCACAAAATTTAGAGTCTAATAATAAAATACACTAACTAATCACTGAAAAAAAAAAACAAAAAACAATTACCAAAATTGGTAAATGTTTTCCGGAGGGGACATAAAATTTGAAGAAAATGAGTGGGCCAAAGAAACATTACTTTATGTCTTAGAGGTATAATGTAATTTTAAGGTGACATTTGTAAGAAAGTAAACCTAAAAGCTTAAGTGGCATTGCGTGTAATCCCACAAGTCATGAGATTGGAGCATTAAACTACCAACCATGTGAGCTGACGTGGAAAAGACAAATCAATTCACGTGTGGAGTCACCCTTTATTGTCACAATTATATTGTTTTCAATTTAATTCAAAAGAGTATGCAAAAACAATAATAATAATAATAATAATAATAATAATAATAATAATAATAATAATAGTCACAATTGTAATTTAACGGTCAGAATTCGAATCGGCATTATTGTATCTTGGATTTTAATCCTTTTATTCTCTCTTTTTTTTTGGGTGAATGTTTTTGTGCGTATATGTGTCTCTGTGTAGTGTTTTGATAAATATTTATAGGAGGTCTTGAATTTTTTTTTTTTTTATAAATTAATAGAAAGTCTTGAGTTGATTATATAAAAATTAGTAGTATTAATATTGTTTGACATAGCCACATAGGTAAAGAAGCAAGCAATTAACCACCTTGGGTTATCAATCTTACCTTGTCTTCGTTCGCGCGGGGGGGGGGGGGGGGGGGGTGTACAAGAATTTGATTGAAGAGGCTAATTGTAGTTTATTCTTAGAAGTATCATACTCAGTATATCCCAATATTCCCGTCGCACTTTTTATGAAGCATGAAAAAGCAATTCCAAGATACAAGCAGTAACTTTCTAGATTTTGTTTGTGTGTTGCCAACTCATATAAACCTACAAAACAATTGTACGACTGTTATCGCTATTTAATTTTGTGTACATGACAAAATATAGACTTTTGTAATTTTTACTCAAACGTTAAGAAACATGAAGCGCAAGTCCCTGAAATTCGAATACTGTATTTTAGACTTTTATAATCCTTGCCGGAATATATATATATGTGTGTGTAGAGATAGAATTGAAGAAGGATTTGAATGAGCAATCGCTTCCTTTCCCTTAACAACTCTACATCTAACTATATTTATATGTATTTTTATTGGAATTCATCAAAACTTTGATCACCTCCCGAAAATGATTAAAATGTTATTAGAAATTAGCTTATTAATGATGACATTTGAAGCGGTCAATTTAAGATTAAGTCATTTCTACCGAAAATTTATAGATAAAGCTTAGAGAGTGTTGTCTATATATTCAAAGATTAAGTGTAAATATCCCACATCGGATATTTAGCCTTGATAATTCAAGTATAAATGTGGTTAAGTGTGTGAAGTTAGTATGAATTAATTCACAAAGGATCACATATGTGTAGCCCACATGCGCACGCTGCTTGCCCGACCCGGCTCTAGCCATGGGCCACATGCCATAGGCGCTTCAGGTGTTTGGGCGAATATGTCTCGAGCTTACCTTTTTACTAAAATAGCCATCGGGTAACGGTTTTAATTTAAAATCTGAATTTTAAATTAATTGTTACAGAGTTAATTAAAGCAGTTTGAGAAACCGCTGTGTGGAGTTAATTAAAGCGGTTTGAGAAACTGCTGGATTGACTTTAGACACGTTGGCCTAGCTATCAACACATTTTTACGTGTTGCCGGTTTTGCATCCAGGTTCAATGTCTGTCCCTTGGCAGCAACAAGAGCGGTTTCCACATGGTATTAATGTGCCAGTATTTATGTTGACTATCTCCCGCCCCTATATAAAACTGCCTCCTAGTTCTCTGCAATACACACAATACACAATAGAAATTGCTATTGATAAAATTGTTCTTTGAAATTGATCAGTGTGCTTATTACACTGGCCTCCATATATAATTTCTTTATTCATTAGATGGATGTAAAAATTGCATTCTTGTATGGTGACCTAGAGGAAGAAATATATATATGGAACAACCAGAGGGATTCGTAGTTGTCGGCAATGAAAATAAAGTTTGTAAGCTTGTCAAATCCTTTTATGGGTTGAAACAAGTGCATAAACAGTGATACGAAAAGTTTGATAAAACTAAATTAAGCTTTTGCTTCGTTGTAAATGATAATGATAAGTGTGTCTACTATTAAGTGAAAGGTGATTCATGTATTGTCTCATGCATGTATGTGGATATGATATATTATTAATTGGCTCAAACCTTGAGATTATCAATGAGACAGAAAGTTTTTTGAAAAGTAAGTTTGAAATGAAAGATATAAGTGAAGCAAGTGTGATTCTTAAACTCAAGTTGATTCGGTTAATTGAGGGTATAACAATTGCTCGGTCTCATTATGTTGAGAAGATAGTTGAGAAATTTGGTTATGCAAACTGTAGAATCTTGAAAACATCATATGATCCTTCTGTAAATCTTTTCAAAAATAAATCTGGTAATCCAGTGCCTCAATTGAGATATTCTTAAGTAATTGGAAGCTTGCAATATTTAGATAATGGGAAGAGGCTTGATATTTCATTTGCAGTCTCTAAGTTAGCTAGATATACAAGTTGTCCTAATTGTACTCATTGGGAGGCTTTGGACAGGGTAATGAGGTATCTTAAAGGTACTAGTTCACTTAGGTTGCATTATAGTAAATTCCCAAAAATGCTTGAGGAATTTAATGATACCAGTTGGATTGTCCGAAACTTTGAGAGTAATGAATATCCAGGGTTTGTATTTACCTTGGGTGGAGGCGCAATCTCCTAGAAATCTGCAAAATAGACTATAATAACTCGGTCTACTTTTGACGCTAAACTTTGTGCTTTGGATACTACTGGAACTGAGGCAGAATGTCTGCATGAGTTAATGTGAGGATTACCCATTGTGGGTAAACATGTCCCTACTATTGCCTTGTATCATGATAATCAAACCACAATTGCAAAAATTCAGAGTTTCGAGTATAATCAAAAGATAAAGAGATGCATCCAAGTTAGACTAAAGTCTATAAGGGAGTTAGTGTCTGAAACAATCATAGCCATTTATTTTGTTGGTACCAAAAAATAATTTGGCTGATTCTTTAACAAAAGTACTTGAGTTCAACTCATTCCAAAAGGCCAGTTTGAGGATGAAACTTGTAACCCATTGAATTTACATAGACATCAGTAACCCAACCTATCAAGTAAGGATCCCCAAAGAAAGGTTCAATATGGTATAAACAAGTTGTTGGGTGTATGTATTAGTACTTGAATTTCGATCGGTAATATGTACGTGAAGTCTGTCCTCTGGTATACCTAGTAGATGCTATAAAATTGTTAATAAAGTAAGAGTTCTACTCTGAATGAGATCAAGGTCTTCTAGATGAGATTTAGTAGTACATCTTTGGAGATGCCCAACTAAAGAATATTATTGTGTGGCCGCGATTAAAGGAGATGAGTTACTCCTTAAAAAATATTCATGAAAATTGACCAGGATACATGACCATTAATATATCACCCCTAAAGATTGCTAACCTTAGTGTGATATGCTGTTTCCAATGAACATTGTCACATACAAGGATTCAAGGCATATGTCAATTTGTTCATGTGATGATATAAGTTTGATAACTAGATAGTGGTTCAAACTGAAAGGTACCATTATTGAAAGTATGTTACGAGTATGTAAGACATGACTTTATGCTATGGATTTGGGGGGGGGGGGGGGGGGAGCTTGTTAGTGATAATATTCGTAGTTACCAATCTAGGATTTAGCCATTTCTAATGAAAATCCATAAATAAAGCCTAAAGAGTGTTGCCTGTATGTTAAAAGACTAAGTGTAAATCTCCCACATCGAATATTTAGCCTTGACAATTCAAGTATAAAATATGGTTAAATATGAAGTTAGTATAAACTAATTTATAAAGGACCGTATGTAGGCCTATCATACCGGTTAGGGGGGCGAATATTTTTGTTTAAGGCTAGTCTGCTCAACCCGGTGATTCAGTCATTGCAATACGAAATAAATTCTAATAAGTTTACTAAACTTTCTTGTTTATTTATTTGTACGTGACATTGTCTAATTGCTTTTGACTATCGCGTTTTGCTTAAAACTGTTATTGCATTATATTTATATTTTTCAAATAAATCGAATATCTTGTTTTTTATATTCTAATTCATTGTTTTTTCAAACAAATATTTTTATTTATTGTAAGAATTTTGATCTCAACCTTCACATAAAAATTTGTGATTATGTCCCTATGTGTGTCAAGCCTTTTAGGAAATATTGTTTTGTGCTTCATCAATAAAGGAGGGGCTGACGATTACCCCAAGAATTTCATTAAGTATAATAATTATAGAATTAGATAGTGATAAATATATGTATATATATATATATATATATGCGTCAATCAAAATAAAATTTCTTCAACAAAATAACTACTGTCATAAACATCAAATTCATTAACTATTCAAAACAAATAACACATTTTACAAATTGAACTAGCTACTCAATTTGAAAATTTTGCTACACAACAATTGTACATTATCTTGTATTGTGAATGTATTGATGGATGACAAATATAAGAAAAGAAATATTTTTAAAAAAGAGTCATATCATAATTTTTTTTCCTTATTTCAATAATTAATTAATATACATGAAATGTGTTGATAAGTATAATAAAAAATGAAATACAATTATGTAATAGAAAATTTGAATAGCCTGTATACGCGCACTTTTATGGTAATGTGATACGTGCTATGAGTGCTCAAGAAGTAGTGAGTCGGACACCAAGCCAACCAATTGTGGAAGACATAGACATTCTTATTGGGCGATAGATGCAAGAAAGACAATTGACTCGAAAGCCACAACTTTAGTCTAATTGCTTTACCAGTTTTCAAAAGGAAATATTCACATGCTAAGAATGCACAGATCCCCCCACACCCATCAAAAAAGCAGGACATGAGAGAAAACAATGCGCACTAACTAAACAAATTGCAAGAAGAATGCTTTACTTGTAGCCCTAAACAAGAAGTCCGTATTACTAATTCTCTCAAGATTTCACATACTTATACAAATATATATATATATATATATATCATAGGTTTTGTTTGGGGTTACAATTGTGATTTTGTCTTTATTTCGTGAAAAAAGTGAGATAGGATCGATCTACAGTGGCCGAGTTTGGGGGTTGAAGGATGCAGCCGGTCCTCCTCAAGTTCATGCCGACCTCAATTTTATATGCATTTTTTTTTTTTAAATTTTAGAGTTTGCCCCATAAATAATATAAGTGCCTTTAATATTTTATAAAAATATCACTTCTTAAACAAATTTTCTAACTCTACCCTAATGATCAATATAGCAACTTCTGTCGAATGTGATCTCAAGAATCTTTTAGTATTTTTTAGTTTCCAAGTTGAGCAACAATTATTTCCTGAATGATTAATATGAAATAATAGTTTGGATATGTTATTTTGTGTTTACCCTTTAAACTACAAAATTTGACAAATCTATTCTTCACAATGGGTTAAACACTTAAACAGATCAATCTCTAGTATTTATAATTCGATGAATTACACTTTACGGTTAAAAAATTAAACGCTGACGTAAAGTATAATTTAAGGGTATAGAGTGTAATTAATCCTAATAATTTGTACCAAGTAGGGCAACATTTCTTTTCTCTGGCGGGGAAAAGGACAAGAAATTTTGGAGAGAAATGCACATCAAGTCATTGTAGCACAGTAGCACTAGGCAAACCGAGCCTTGCACGTTGTCCCAAGCTTTAAGAGCAACAAAACAAAACAAAGTAGTAAGTCATTATCATTAACAAAATTCACTACATCCACTTTGCATGTACCACTGCTGCCAAATCAAATGCTGTTTTTCCACTGGCGCACTTCGTCATTTCCCTCAACATCCGACCATCATAAAATCTGTCAATTTCTCACATTTATGGTTAATTTTTAGATGACTTGGTAAAATTTTACACCATTCATTGGGATAATATATATATATATATATATATATATATATTGTGAATAATTGGATATCTAAATAATGATATCGCAAAATAAAATAACTATGTTATTACATTCACAGACAGAATCGGGTTCGGGATTAATGGCGATCGTGACCCTCAAATTATTTATATCGAGGTAAAGTTTACATATACTTTTTTATAAAGATTTTTAACCTCCCTCCCCCCAAAACTATAAAAATGCACCTTTAATATTTTGTAAAAATTTTATCTCGTCCCCAAATAAAAATTTCTAAATTTGTCCTGATTACATTCAATTCAATATTTGGTCATTCTCTTAAGCAAAGTTCAGGGTTCGAACTTTTGCATAGTGAATAGAGCAACTGAGTTAGGAGGATCGTCCCCGTAATGGGCCTCTGCAGTACCCTATCTGAATTAGTTGGTCAATGAGTCAGAACCGAGTGGATAAAACCAAAAAAATATATATATATATTTGGTCATTGGTCAATCTCAAGTAAAATAGCATAGAAGCACATATTGTCTCATAAATTAAGAACAAAATCAACTCAAAGACGAAATTGAAAAGATACAATTACTTAATAGTATATATATATATATATTATTATAAGTGTAAAGCATGTACAAGATCATTCTTAGCTAGTTTAAAATTTATACAAAGTTTTGGCTTATTATATTTTTCATTGAGGCCTTCACTTTTGTGTTATTTACCTTTTTCCTCCCAAAAAATACGCACTCGATGTTCAATTTATCAAAAACAAAAAAAAGGGACGCACTTTGATGTTCTTTCCCATAATTTATTTCACCGCCATTGGCCGATTGCACGTGGGTAATTAAAAAAAATTGCATTTAAAAAAAAAAGGCGAAAAAGAGGTGCACCTAAACTTGACCTAGACTCTCAAACCTATACCGTCTACCTTATGGACCAATGCATGTCTCGCTTCAACTTGCAGATGGCGACCTCAATAAAAGCGTGTCTTTTGTGGACTTCGCTTTCCCAACATCACTTGTGTTGTTGTTATTATAAGGGATAAAATCAAACATTGTTTCAAAATTTACAATATTTTTGAATTTTGGTTTCTAATTTTACAAGCTCATCAAAATAAGGATAATTTTTTAAATTTTTTATTAAATTTGATCATTTTCAGTCACAATCATTAAAACACTAAGGACAAGGCACATGCTCCTCACATTAATTACGTGCTCCTCATAAGTGATTAATGGCACACGTGCGTCTCTCCGTTAATTTTTTACGTCTGTTACTAAAAAGGACTAAATTTGATAAAAAATTTGAAAAATTATCCTCATTTTGATGAGCTCGTAAAATTAGGGATCAAAATTGAAAAAGATCACAAATTTTGGGATCACATCTGATTTTATCCCTTATTATTATTATTATTATATACACACAATATATAAATGTAGGCCCCAAAGTTTTAACTAATGAGAAAAAATATTACACGTAGATATCAATGGACATTTAAAATATTATTATTATTATTATCATTATTGACAATTATTGTGCTTTTGTTCATTTTTAAGTATAAGAAACTAAGAAACACGTGCAATGGACCCTTTTAAGAGCGTTCAAGTAAAGAAACTAATCACGTCTCGTAATCACTAAACAAATTTATTAATTAATTCAGGGGTCAAAATATATAGAATGAATAAATGCATTGTATCCTGCTGTCCACAGTCTTGCAAGTTGCAATTATTGATTGCTGCTTAAGAGCAAACAACTACTATTTTAAGAATTTTCAATATTATTATTATTATCATTATTATTTGGAGTAGACAGACATTCCTTTGTTGTGACCTTTCGAAAATATTGCAATTGTATATATTTCATAAGTTTAAAAGAATGATATGAAATTTAAAATAAATGCAATAATTAGTCAACATATATTTGACCTTATATGGATTGATTACAAGAGTTGCATATATTAGAAAGTTTTTACTATATTGAGTTATTTTACATTAAAATAAAAAAAAATATATTACATTATGGACAAAATCGACAAGATTTTAATTAATGTAATTTATTATTTAGTATGAAATACTCGTCAATCTAAATAGATATTTTTCGTTACATTTAATCAATGACGTTGTAGATTTATCAGGTATTCACTACAGAAAAATTTGTGACGGTAAAATTTTGTCATCGTCGCAAATTTTAGGTATTTGTGATGATTAGTGGTATAATTCAATGTAAACAAAATTAAAAAATAATAGTAACAAGTCATTTACTAATAAAATTATTATAAATGAAATCAATTATAAAAATTAAATTTATAATATATTGATTTGTTACTAATCAAGTGGATGCATTGTTGCATGGTTTAAACTATTCTAGATTTATAATACAAATATTATCACTCTCATAACATAAAAAATCAATATAAAAATGAACCTCGATTTTCTTTTACTTCTTTTGTAAAGAATTCACAATCAAAGTTCCATGTTTTAAAAGAAACGTGAAGGAAATAGTAACTCGTATTCCTTTGTTTTGGACTTTTTGGTAATATAATGTCAAAAGGTCAACAGGACCAAATTCATTTGCTTTTCTCCCTCTCCTCCCTCCCTCTGTCTCTGTCTCTGTCTCTCTCCACCATTCTCTCTCTCTCTCTCATCCCTGTCACCCCCCACCCGCCTATATATACCACAACCCATCTAAGCTGCGCTCCTACCTGTCATCTATATATATACATATATATATATATATACACACACAAACGAAAAAAAAAAACCGAAGAATCGACCAACGTCTCATTCGGAGATACGCATTTTTTTTTGTCCGAAAAAACCTGTATTTGGCCGTGCATTCACCCACCGGTATCCCCGCAGATCAATCGGCGATACATACATACGCCTATACGTATATATATCTATCGCCGGGAAATTTTGTATGTGTTTGTGATGATGTGATGGAACAGAAGCACGTATTTTTGTCGGCATTGAGCGTAGGGGTAGGGGTAGGAGTGGGCCTTGGGTTGGTTTCTGGTTCGAGCATCGGCCGATGGACCGGCGCTTCGACGTCCGCCGCGGAGGCCGGAGGCATCTCCGCCGGTGAAATAGAGCTGGAGCTTCTTAGATTGGTTCATGATGGAAAGGAGAGCAAAGTTACATTTGATGACTTTCCCTACTATATCAGGTGAATTTCGAAAGAGTATATGAAAAAAAAAAACGGATCATTTTGTGATTTTCTGGAATTTTTTCCCTTTTTTTGTTACCTTTTTTATAAATTACCAAAAAAAAAAAAGAACGAAAAAAATTAGATCTTTTTGGGAATTATGTTGGAATTTGGAAATTTTGTAAATGGCATGAGAAGATTCAGTACGTTCTTGATGCTAACTTTTAGGAGTAGTTGCCCTTTAGCCTTTTCTGTTGTTGAAAGAAATAACTTTATGGTTTTCTTGTTTATTGTGCTAAAAATAGAACCATATTATTGTACTTGTATTTCTTTCTAATATTTTGATTGTTTTCGGTTAGGGATAAGAATTTGTGGAGTCACTCTGAAAAGTTTGTTTACCAGTTCCATTTAAATCTTTTTGGTAGTTAGATTCTTCACAAAAATCACGTTGATAGTCATTTAATGTCAACATACATCTTGAATATGTTCTCTGAATTTCACTGAGCCGACACAGATAATATTGCATACTCTAGCTTCCTTGCAGGATTTTTTGTCAAGTGTTCTGCCATATTGCATGTAAAAGGTTTAGGATTTCTCAATAGTTGTGACAAAACCATTTGCTATGCCCTTCTGAGTTAGGAACTTGAGACAAGTAAATACAGAAATCTCTATTATACTTCAGTCATTTTAATTAGGCCAAATTCCAAATTTGCCCCTTGTAGTTTGTCCAAGTTGTGCGAAACCCCCTATGGTTTAAAAATAGGTGAAATGCCCCCTATAATTCATAAAACCATGCTCACATGCCCTGGGGCAACGTTGCCGTTAATTCCCCCTTGACGGCATTAAATTTTGACAGGCATTTCCCGTTATATCCCTTTATTTTGAGCCATTAGATCTTGACTTAGAAAAATTAACGGTTGAGATTGATGGTTAAAAATAAAATTAAATAAAAATCATAAAATATATATAAAATATAAAAATATATAATTATATATAAATTTAACTAAATAATAATAAAAAAAAATACATACAAACACACACAAATTAACACACACTTTGCACACAAACTAACATCAAACACACACACACACACACTCTGCGCGCACACACACAATCTGTGCACACACTAACACACACTTTGCACACACACACTCTCTGCACACACACAGAGTCACGCCTCCTTCGCCAATGGCACCAAGCTCGAAGGTGGCGGATCTCCTTCTCCCCCGACGCTACCAAGCTCGACGACGGCGGATCTACACACAGATCACACATATACACGCATACATACATACATACATACATAGTTGTTTTCGTTTTTTTCATCAAATTGTGTAAAACTATACACTATTTTAACCAATTCGAGGAGAGAAACCCATTGATGGTGACATTAATGAGTTTGAATGGTTGATTGAACGGTTATTAGGAGAGGAAGACGCAATAAATCTTGTGGCGGATCTAGGGTTTTTGTATGATTTTTTTTTTCAAATTAAATGCAAATGGTTTGAGATTTTGTGAAATTGATAGAAAGGTTTTGTTAAGCTAGAGAAAACACATACACCGACGTTTTTGGCCACTACTCCAGCGGCGGCTCCGACGACGGTGGTGGTGGAAGAGTAAGGTTGAAGATGGTGAAAAAATTAAAACTTAAAAAGTAAAAGGACCTATTTGTAATATTGTATAAGTTAATTTAAATTTATAAGAAAATAGACATAATAATGAATATGTTTGTATTTAAGGGTATTTTGATCATTTTAATCTCTTTTAAAAGTCAAAATGAAGCTAAATTACATGCCCAAACGCACCCTAGGCACGTGCACCTCACTCTCTATTAACGTGGGAAATTATGCAGTGTTTTAATAACCACATGGGATTTTTCGCATATTTTTAAACCATAGGGTATTTTATGCAACTTCCCTAAATCATAGGGGGCATTTTTGGAATTTGGCCTTTTAATTTTTTATATCCATGTTAAATGAAAATTTCCACCTCCTTCACTAATTTGATAAAGCTTAAGCCAATTTCTTTTTGCATGGTATTATGTAATAACTAATCTAATTCCTCCCTCTTTTTGATGACTTCAACAGTGACCGGACACGCGTGTTACTAACAAGTTCAGCATATGTTCATCTAAAGCACTTAGATGTCTCTAAGCACACTCGAAATCTTTCTCCCGCAAGTCGGGCTATATTACTCTCAGGGCCTGCAGGTAGTTGCAGTTTTTATGCATCGCATTTTTGTGTAAAACTTGACCATTTGTCTTCATTTCTAGTTTTTAATCTTATCATACCTTTTCTTTTTTCCTAGAACTATACCTGCAAATGCTTGCTAGGGCTCTAGCACATCAGTTTGAAGCAAATTTCCTCCTCCTGGATATAGCTGACTTCTCACTTAAGGTGGTTGTGTTTGAATGTCTTTATCTCCTAGTATTGATTCTTTCTGTATGTTTGTGCTGAAATATTTTGTTTCTTTCTTTATTTGGTCAATGATCCAGATGCAGAGCAAGTATGGTATTCCCAAGAAAGCCCCCGTAAGTCATTTTTTCATATTCCCAGAAGACTGATGAAACTTAGTTCACTAAATTAAGTTTATGAATGTATTCTGCTACGTACTACAAATGTTTGAATCCCATTGACCAAAAGAATGGTTAGTCAACTGATAAAAATGACCAAAAACACAAAAGTTTTATGTCTTTTTAGGATATAAATAAACCATTGTTCTCAAATTGAACCAATTCCAATTTCTCTCTTGTAGTCTCTCACACGGTCTATCTCAGAGGCAACATTAGAACGCATGTCCAGTCTCCTTACTTCTTTCTCCATTCTTCCGTCAAAAGAGGATACCAGAGGTAAAAGTACAATTCATGATGCTATTCGGATCTTGTCATTTATCATTTATGAATGCAAGCTTTTATACACTTTTGGTGCTGGATGAAGTGCCGTTGGATGGGTTTGAGTTTTTATCTTAAAGGCTTATAATTGGTGTGATAATTACCTTTTGCATGTAAGCACTAGAGAGTGATTTCAGCTGGTAGAACAAGGCATGTCTGGTTAACTTAGGTTATTGACTAACAGTGTCTAAGAGTTCCATACGTCTGCAGATATCTCATGATTATTCTCCTTTTCTTTTCTTTTTTTTTTTCATACATCTAGTTTTGTGTTTTTCAATGATACTTTAAAGGAAGAATATAAAAAAAAAAAATGTTAGCCTTGCTCACTTCAAGTGTTTACACTCTGTGTGCGTATAGCAAGTCATTTGAATTAATAACATGGTAAACTTTTGGGTTGGAGGAACCTTCCATTAGTACTTGTGAATAAGGAGACATAAAACCCGGTTGGATTATGTTTTGGTGCATAGATAGAATAATGAGAAAATGAAGTTTTAGTAGCATAAAACTAAACTCAGGGAAGTAAATTATCTTCTGTTAATAGTATCAAAGTTTTTGTTGGAGAATTCAGTGGTCTACTCTACTACTTAAAACTTGAAGCAATTACATAAAGAATCAGCTACTGTTTCAAATTTGGTATTTTGATTTTCTACTTTATTTTTTTCATATTTCTAGTGTAGTTGTATTTGACAAGTATATGTCGTTTACTTTTCCAAGTTATGGTTATCCAAATTAGCAACTGACGTTCTGTGGATCATGAAATTGAAGGCACATTACGGATGCAAAACAGTGGATTGGATGCTACAGTAAGGTAATGTTAGATTATTTGTATGCAGAACATGCAAATGCCAATTCAAGTGGAGTGTCTATATTAACCCTCATTCTGCTGCCTGTAGGAATACTGAAGAAGTCAATAATCCTATAAAGCATCGTAGAACTTCATCTGCGTCCTCTGATATGAGTAACATCAGTATCCAGTCATCCTCTTCAAATGCAGGTTCGCATATCCATTTTCCTCAACTGGGTTAATTGCTGTATCTTTCTCTTACAATGCTGAAGCATATGGTCGAAATAGCAGCCTAGTTGCTAGTTATAACTCTCTGGTTCAAAGTTATGTGTACTGAGAGCACTATATAATGGAAGATAAAGTAATTATGATCTATTTTTTCATCACTTCTCGATTTCTTTTCCCTCAATGTCTAAGTGTTTGGGGAGCTTTCCTCTTAATATACTGCCACACAACCTAGAGCTCAAATGTTATTTGGTTCACGTTTCCATTTGCCAGTAGTATTTCTTTCTTATGCTCCTTTAGTTTAGCATTAGTTTTGGTAACGAATATTGCCATGTGCTTACCTGCTAGTATTGAGCAGTATCTTACTGATCCTTGTTTTGACATTGTTAGCTCCTTCCAAGCGATTCAACCACTGGGCTTTTGATGAGAAAGTTCTCCTAAAGTCACTCTATAAGGTAATTGCATGATCAGGTGATGACTCATGTCTATTAAATGAGTCAACCATTTTGTTATCTATTCACTGGGTATTATTTGATTCTGCTGATGGTCTGGGCTATATGTCATATTGAATGTTAATAAGGAAGATGTCGTTTTGTAGGTGTTAGTTTCAGTTTCAAAAACCAGATGTATCATACTCTATATCCGGGATGTAGACAGAATATTTGCCCAATCCTCCAAACTATACAAATTGTTTGATAGAGTGTTGAAGAAATTAACAGGATCCGTTTTGGTTCTTGGTTCTCGGATATTGGACTTTGCTGAGGATTCTGGGGAAATGGATGAGAGAATTAGTGTTTTATTTCCTTATAATATTGAGATCAGGCCCCCAGAAGATGAAGCTCATCTTATGAGCTGGAAAGCTCAATTGGAAGAGGATATGAAGAAGATCCAGTTTCAGGATAACAAGAATCACATTGCTGAAGTACTTGCAGCAAATGACCTTGAGTGTGATGATCTAGGGTCAATATGCCATGCTGACACCATGGTCCTCAGTAACTACATAGAGGAAATTGTGGTTTCTGCTATATCGTACCATTTGATGAATAACAAGGACCCGGAGTATCGTAATGGGAAGCTTCTTATATCATCGAAGAGGTAGACATGAAATAATTTGTTCTTTGAATGTTCAGTAATTTTTTCTTTTTTTCCCTATTCTTGGATGATGTCCTTGCTTTCTAGTGCTATTGTCTTAACTTCACTGCTTTTGTCTCAGTTTGTCCCATGGATTAAGCATTTTTCAAGAGGGGAAAGGTGGTGGTAAAGATACCCTGAAAATGGGGTCAAGCGCTGAATCTTTCAAGGTTTGTCTCTTCACAATTCCGCCTTTTCCAAAAAATTTAATTAAGCTTTTCTCAGCTTGTCTCCTCTGCTTTATTTTCTTGTTCGATCAATATTAGGATACTGAAGGGACGGAGAATGCTGGATCAAAACCTGAAGCAAAGTCTGAAAACAAAAGTGAGCCAGAAAAATCAGTTTCTGCAACAAAGACGGATGGTGAGAATTCATCAATCTCCAAGGCCCCGGTAAGTCCTAGAGTTGTTTTGTTGTTTTTGAACAGAATCAATGACTAAGGTGAAAACACTATATCAGGCACAGAAATGGTGGTCCATAGTTTTTTAAAACCTATTTCCCTCTTCTTGTACAATTCACTTACCTCTGAATCAATTCACAATTTCTCATCTATGGGACATTCTGTTTTTTTTTCCCCCTTTCATTCCTGAACTTCGAGTCTCAGATGTGAAATGGAATGAACTATTGGCAAGAGTTACTGTGTTTGTGTTCCTTGTATCCAATTGACTCTGTCTTTGATTATGCCAGGAAGTTCCTCCGGACAATGAATTTGAGAAGCGCATAAGACCAGAAGTTATCCCTGCAAATGAGATTGGAGTAACATTTGCAGATATTGGTGCTCTGGATGAGATTAAAGAATCACTTCAGGAGTTAGTCATGCTTCCTCTTCGGAGGCCAGACCTGTTCAACGGCGGGCTTCTAAAGCCTTGCAGAGGCATACTGCTCTTTGGTCCTCCCGGTACAGGGAAAACAATGCTTGCCAAGGCCATTGCCAATGAAGCTGGGGCAAGCTTCATAAATGTCTCGATGTCCACAATCACTTCGAAATGGTTTGGAGAAGACGAAAAGAATGTTCGAGCCCTTTTCACCCTTGCAGCTAAGGTTTCTCCTACCATAATTTTTGTAGATGAGGTTGATAGCATGCTTGGGCAGAGGACAAGAGTTGGAGAGCACGAGGCAATGCGCAAAATTAAAAATGAATTCATGACACATTGGGATGGACTGTTGACAAAATCTGGAGAGCGCATTCTTGTTCTTGCAGCAACCAACAGACCTTTTGACCTTGATGAAGCAATTATTAGGCGATTTGAACGAAGGTATATTTATGTCATCCTAGTGTCTTTTTTCGTTTCCTCCACCTTTTGTTCGCTTGAGCTTACATTATATTAATCAAGCCATGATTGTCAAAATTTTTAGTAAGTTTCACAGTCAAGCAAATTCTCCTAAATCCATGCATTATGCAGTCATTCCTGAGCTTTACTCTCATGTTGAACAGAATTATGGTTGATCTACCGTCAGTGGAGAACAGAGAAAAGATATTGAGAACACTTCTATCGAAAGAAAAAGTGGAAGACCTAGATTTTCAAGAGCTTGCAGCCATGACAGAAGGTTATAGTGGAAGTGATCTTAAGGTTTGTATTTGCTATTTATGAAGTTTTCAAATTTACGTTTCAATCATCTGGCGCTCACTTTTGGTGGTAATGTTGGAAAGCAGAATTTGTGTGTAACAGCAGCTTACCGGCCAGTGAGAGAACTTATACAGCAAGAGAGATTGAAGGATAAGGTATAATCAACATTTCTAAACTGCAAACTGAACTCATCTGTCGACACTTTTTATTATCACAACAAATTTTAACCTCAACGATTAATCAATTTTGTCTATTTAGGAAAAGAAGAAGAAAGAAGAAGAAGGGCAGAGCTCTCAAGATGATTCAGCTCCCAAAGAAGAAACTACAGAGGAAAAAGTAATATCATTAAGGCCCTTAAACATGGAAGACATGAGGCAGGCAAAGAATCAGGTAATATGACTCTTTTTAAGTATGCCCAGGAAACTCTCTGTCTCTCTCCTTTTTCCTTTTCCCAGATTGCTTGATGCACCAGTGTGAGTCTTGTATTATTGAACACCTATATTGTGCAATGCTTGCAACCCCTGATTACATATTCTGAAAAGAGCATAAAACAACTTGGCTTTTGAACCTCAGCCTAACCTACAGTTTGCATCAAATATACACAACAATTACGAAAATCATCTTTTGTATCCAGGCACAATGAAAAATCCCATCTCAATTGAACTACATTTGAAAGATGCAAGTTCTTAGAAACATTTGTATTGTTCCTACAGGTTGCTGCCAGTTTTGCTTCTGAGGGATCCGTAATGGCTGAGCTAAAGCAATGGAACGAACTATATGGAGAAGGAGGTTCAAGAAAGAAACAGCAGTTATCTTACTTCCTTTGAGCATAGCAATTTTTGCATATGTAGACGGTAATCACTTGTGTTCTTAGCGAATGAGGTGAATGCTCGACTAAAAACTGAAAAGTGTTGAAGGACCTCCTTTTAAGGTTAGTGCTGCACCAGATGCCCACCGGAAGCCTGGTTCTTGGTCCTCATATTCTTATCTATGGCGTCTAAGCTTAAGTTGTTTGCTTCATATTGGATTGCAATTTTGCATGTATTTGTGAAGAGCAGAAAGACTTAACTATTTTCCAACACCCGCTAGAAATGCTGTCCCTGTCAGAATCAAGAAGCTTATCCTGGATGAACTTTGAAGCCATAAGCATATTGTAAATTCATGTGTATATTTTTATTTTAGTACGCTGGTTATTTCATTTTTATTTTGAATTGTGAAAGTAATTATATAGACTTCGATATTTTTAATGACTATGGTTTTGGAGAATGTCTCGACTTTCGAGCCCTTTGTTATTTGCCACTTTACATTTATCACCCTTATTCAATAATAAGGACTACATTATATTGAAATATCCCCTTGATTTTATCTCTCGCATTTTTTTTAATTATAATTTAATAGCATAAATAATTAAAATATTAATTTTGGACTAATTTGAAATGCTCATTATTTCCCTCTGAAAAAAGAAATGGTAATAAATTTTGGGCGTTTTTAAAGAGGGAAGATTGACAAATTTTAAATGAAAGCATTAAAAAAGAAATATTAATAAATTCTAGGCTAGGGAAGGTCAACAAATTTTAAATGAAAACATGGCAAGAAATGGTAATAAATTCTAGGCTTTTTATGGGGAAGGTTGACAAATTTTAAATAAAAACATGGCTGATTAGCCTTTCCATGTCTGAGTTATTTTCAAGGAACTTGATGCGGGGCCTTTCTTTTTGAATTGACCATTTAGCAGTGTTTGATATTTTCGGACGATATGTTAGCGGTTCACCTATTAAAAGGGAGGAAAAAAATGTGAGATTATCGGATTTTGCCCAAACGTAGGCTCTTCAACATTCAAGTTAATAGGGTAACTATTGTTTTGGAACGAATAGGGGAGAAGAATAGTATTTTTCTTGAGCTTAGGAATGATATTAGATACATTTTTGGTGGAAGTCGGGAGCCTATTTATATGAAAAAGGCCTTAGATTTGACTTGGTTGATGAGGATTGATCTTTTGATTGACATATAAAGTATATGTGTATATGTTTTTTGTCATTTCTTGAACTCCTCATAACAGCTAGGCCTTACTTCTATTAATGGGTCTTATTTTACATTTCATACATATTCCAAGCATTTAATGATTTAGATTGCCTTTAAAAGTGAGCGTTAATGGCATTTAGGATTGAAAAAATACCCAGCATATTGTGTCAGTGAGTGTTAGGTGATAGGAAATGTCCACGTTTGGCATGGTGGGTAGGGTCCTCCTCTTAAGTGTACTCAAGGTGGGAAGCATTAAAGGGACTCACCGTCCTTGCCCTTGATTGGGGTCTCGTCCCTTGATGCTACTCTATCCCTTAGAATATTCGAGGTGATTTGCTATGCCAGAACCTTAGTTTGGTAAGCTTAATCCCTCGAAGACCTTGTTGGGCCCTCCTTTGAGAACAATTTCTTCAGACTAATACAAGGGTAGGCCTGGGGAATAGTTCCCTCTCGTGGGATCTCTTACACTCTAAGGCCTCATTCTCACTGTATAACCTCTTTCGAGGACATCTTTTGTCTTAAAGGACATTTGCTTTCATATTTAAAGGTTCCCTCCTTTCGAAAATGCTAACGTGTTCGAAAGGAAATGTGTACCACATCCGAACTATATTATGAAAATTTTTAAGTCATAATAAAAACTAAAATTTATTAAATAAAAATAAGCTCAAAAGGGTAGTTGAAAACAATACAATTTTGAAGAGAAGTTTTTCTTCTCAATTTGTATTTATATATTTCACCTCCTTAAAAGGTGGAGATTTAAAAATTCCATGGTAAATAAATGTTTTCTAATATTTAAACTATGCATTCTACCTTAGTAGATAGTCAGCAAAAAATAAAAAAATAAAAAGTGTTAATCAAAGATTTCTGAAATTCTCAAATAGTATTTCATATATATCCTAATAGATATACCAAAAATTTCCAAAAACTTCCTTTCTTATTTACATATTTTAACTTTATCTACTAGATTCTATACAAATGTAGAGTGCTTTAAGTTTATCGATAGTCTTCTAAATTTGTTGTAAAGTCTCTTTAATTTTTCTTAATATTCCTTCCACATAAAATTATTTTATAGATAATAATGTGGCATGCATCGAATCATGCCATGTGGCTAAATGGCACCTACATATCTGCTCCCCGTACTCCTACTCATTGACATGCTCTTGATGATCTCCCATACTTTAATCCTTAAGAATTCCCAACTCGAATAAGTAAAGAATTAAGGGCACCCGTTGCCCCCTCTTCAAGGTTGCTCTTCCCCCTTAATAAAGCAGGAAGCCTCAGAAGTATCTGACATCCCCTCAATATGGCTAAGTATGTGATATCCCTAATAAGTCTTGATATCTCCCGATGATATATTTGTATTTAATGAAGGGCCATGTATCTAATGCTAGCCACCACATTTCATCTACCAACGTAATGAACCCATAATATCCCACGCGACCACTTGTTGATAATCCTGTCATATCTTCCAATCAACCCCTACAAAATCATCATTATAGCCCTAAAAAATACGCTTTTTCCCCCAACATCCTTACAAATATCCCAACAGTTATGATATTTGGTTAGCGCATTTATACTCTTAAAATTCTCTGACGCTCTAATCAATATTCTTATATCAATCTTATTGACTTGGTGTAAAGAACGTTGCTTGGGAACCTAATTTCGCTTCCCCAGAAGTAACTTGCTCTTTGTCTCGAGATCCCTCTCCCATAGGTAACCTCTTCGGTATCAAGCTCAAAGAAATCTAAGCCACATTAGACAGTCTCTTAAAAACATTGTAATTAATTTTTTATATTTATATTAATCAAGAAATTAATAAATTTGTTATGTTCTAATTATCAATTTTATTGTATTTGTATGCAAAGAGATAATACTCTAATTAGTACAGAGAACATATGATTTACTAAAAAACTTGTCCAAAGTCTAAAGAATTTACGAACAAAGTATTTCAAAATGGAAAATTTTAAGAGATTTTTAACATAAAAAAGTATCGTTTATATGCTCTTGCAACGTGACTAATGCGAATATGACCTCTTAAAAATACACAAAAACATATAGGTCAGAAGGACATTTAAGAGGTGAATGAATACTCTGCATCAACTATATATCAAACTCAAGTTTTATTTTTTCAATGAATTTAATTGTAGGGCTAACATATTCATATAAGCTCATTATATGGCATGTTGCACAGATCATGTGTATACTTTATTGTGGAGCTACGCGACATTTTTCGGCTCTCTCATGAGGCCGTCTAGCTACCGTGTATTGTTTAGATGCAGGGTTCCATCAAGGAGAATTACGTCAATAAATTATCCGATTTGCATATTATCTTGCATTGGACGATCAGCAGTCCATTTTAAACTTGTATGTATACCGAACTCATTTCACACCCAACATACCATATACCGAACTTAGGGGGTAGGCACAGGTTGGGTTTTCATCAGGTTCAGATTAATCGGGTCATGGGCACAAGTTAGGTTTTCATAGGGTTTAGATTAATCGGGTCAAGTACCCCATAACCAATTTTTTTTTTTAAATGACTCTGACGGAAAAGTATTTTCAAATCTAGGTAGGGGAAATAATCCAAAGGGGAAAATAGTTAAAATTTTAATACCCAACTTGTACTTGGATTATTAGTTTTTTCAGGTACCCGACCCGATCGTCCATCTCTAACTGAAGTTGTTTCACCCACAGTCCACACACTCGACACTGACCTCCAAGCCATTGTGCTCAGAAGTAATTCTTCTGCTCTACTTTCCGGGGGAATAAACAAACTAAAAGGAACTATTGACGAAGAAATAGTAACATCAATTAAAGTACCAAAAAGTAGGCTTCGATAACAATTCATCACTTCCAGACTTTCTTAACATTATACTCATCCATCATTTTGGATTAACAATACAATTCCTATATTGGGAAGACAGACTAAAAGAAAACTTGAACGTTCATCACGCAATCTAAACTATCGATGAGACATTAACTTAAAGATTCCAGCGGCAACACAATTCAGTATTCGTTTTTAAATTATGAACCCAAACACAATCAAAAACAAACTGCTGCGATAACATTGGGTTCTAGCAGAAAAAACTCAGTCACAACACAAGTTGGAAAAAACACAGCTATCCATTCAACCAGATCACTGTGAGAACCTAGAAACACATCTTGACGCGGTCTACAGGAACTTCTTGTCTTTCAATGTCCGTTTTGGAATTTTACTTAAAACCTTGGCATCAAAGATGGCATATTGCTTCTTTAGTTCAGCCTCGGCCCTTTCAGCAAAAGCATCAACCTGATCCTCATATTTTTCATAAAGCACAGGCACGGTATGCAACAAAACAAAACCTATTTTGGAGGGTAGTAAAGAAAACACCAATTAGAAAATGAAAACAAGATTGATAATAATTCCAAAACAAGCAGCATTGCAAAGAGTTAGATAGAAGCCAGCAAGTTACATACATGTGTAGGACAAGGTCAGGAAGTTGAACCAGCCTCCCAGAATGGAGAAAACCCAAAGGCCACTGATCACCTAAAAGTCCAGAATGCAAAGCTTTAGTCAGAACTGAATGCCAAAATTGCCAAAATTGATGACATTAACCAATAAATTAACATTTGCAACAATGTGAATCAGAGAAGATTAGTTAACATACAGCAAGGAACCTCTTCCAATCTTTCCCTAATGCAATATGGCGAAAAATGGCAAGTGCTCTATTGAATTCAATCCTAAAGGCACAGGCCACAGCCAGGGTAATATCCTCAGGAATAATCACTTCTGGGATCTTCGGTGGACACCTGAGAAGCATAAGAGCAAGTCAGGTTCATACAAAAAGAATTTATAACAAGAAAAAGTCAAGTATAGATCAATTAGGAAGCATACTTGTTGATAAAGGAGGATGCATTTGACCACAGAAATATGATAGCGAGAACAAGGATCAGGATATGGCACACAAGCGAGAGCAAGTGGTATTCAAGCAATTCAAAAAGCACCCAAATTGCAGTGGCAACACCAAGCACACCAGCGGTAACTTTCTTGTCCCTCCAAAGGAAAATATCAGCGGCTGCCAGAAAAATTCATCCTTATGAGATACATGATACGAAATTCAAGATCAAAAAAAAGGAAAAAGAAAGAAAAAAAGAGAGAGATGCATAATACAAAATAAAGTATGTGTGCCTGCATGTGTATGAGAAAAAAAATATATTGCTCCACAAGGTTTCTCAAACAATTTGAGACAAAAGGGATATCTAAAAGATCCAGAGGAAACTAAACATTTGCTAATAGCATTTTTTACTTATAGTTTTAAAACAATCCATAGGAACAAAAAAGAATCGGGCAGTTGAAATTTGAAATTTGAAATCCAATTTCTCCATTTGGAGCATCCCAATCACAAGAAAATGAAAATTTTGATCTTGGCACAGAAGGATCAGGCTTATATGCCAATACAGCATCAAAGAATGAAACGAATTGGCTATCCAAATAAAATACTCAAAACTAACTGGAGGCTAAGTAAACAGATCAGACACATGATCACCCGCAGGCCGCAGTACAACTTTTGAGAATAATAAACAAGGCTGACGAAACTACAGCACCATTAGTGTTCTAAACAAATAAAAAGAACAATAATTCTTCATCAACACTTAATCCAAATTTCAAGCATTATTGCTACAGAACATCTTAACACCATCAACTACATAGAACATTGCGTGTAAAGTCCACAAGTAAAATCAACAGAAAAAAAAAATCATAATTTCTGCCTTACCATAACAAACAAACACATACCCCTATTCCATTTTCACATTTTGTATCAGTAAATCTACATATATCTAAAAGTAAATTAAATCAAGTTCCGTGCAAAACAAGGGCAAATTTATGCAAACCCACACCACCATAACCACCGCATCTAAACACATTGAACACTAAAACCAAAAAAACCGAAAAAAAAAGCCATCATATATCAGAAAAAAGATCTACATATAATCACAAAACAATCTAAAATATTCAGAACACAATGCCGTACGTTTTCCGCCGCCTAGAACCTTGTGCACTGGCCTTTCCCGTCCAAATAACCGGTAGATCTTGGTTTTCACGGCGGCGGCGGCCGATTTGATGCCCTTATCGTCGTCGGAATCCGATGACGAAGAGTCGTGAAAATTCTCCGCAATCTTATCGACCACAGATTCCTCGGCCGATTCGTGCTTCTGATGCTCGCCGGCGGCGGGATCGGCCATCGATTGAATCTCCTATCGAAGACTTCTTAATAGAATTTTTCAGATTCAGATTTTTTTTTTCTCCCCAAAAATTTCTTAGAACTCGTTATACGTAGGGAGAGTGAAAGCCGAGGGACTTTAAGAGAGTAGGTTGGGGTTCGGGATTCCTGAGCCTGAGGTTCGGACTAACGGAAAAAGATATAAGAACGTCTCAGTCTGTGCTGTTGGGCTTGCAAGATTTAACGGACGTTAGGTTTGGGGTTTGCTACAGCCGGTTCATGAGTTTCAAAATTTTGAAAATAAAAAATTCTTTTTCTTTTTAATAGAAAATTATTGAAAAAAAATAAGTTAAATTACCGCTTTTGAAACTTAGATTTAAAATATTTTGAGCGAATTTATGCTTTTCTAAAATATCTATTCAAGAACTTATGAAGAATTTAATAAATATTTAAAAAAATATGAATACCTCTAAAAAAAAAAAGACAAAAAAAAAAAAAACTCCTTTTCAAACACGTCCTATGAGTTTTGGGCCTGCCTACTGGTGCTGTACTCTGGAAATGTTTTGGGCCGGACGTTAGCAGAGGTACCTCATAGGAGTGAGGGTATCCTGTATCCAAGACTAATAATTCCCTTCATTATTGTCACGCTCTCTCTCTTCTCTCTCTCCCCCCGTCTGCTAGTACATTCATAATCAAGTTGTCTTGCTACACACTACACACACACACACAAACTCATGTGTATCTGTGTGTGTCAACATAAAACAAGCAAGAACAATCCTCTTCCGTTAACTTCTCCCGTAACAAGCAAGATCATGCCTAAAAGCACGAGTCTTTTCATCTTCAACCCCAAATCATAACTCGAGACATATATATGAACTTCAATACTCGTGTAATTCAACAAGAAAATGGCATCTCAATAACACTGTGTACAAAGAAATCAGTATCTCACATAATCTAAAATACCTTTTGGTTCATGAAGTTTGCTGAAGAAAATTTGAAGAAAGAGAACCCAGAAATGAACTTCAACAGCAGTATTCTTGAATTATGAAGCCATTTTCCCTGGTCCTCTAAAATTGTTGCTGCTAATTTGTATTCTCTGGACAAAGGGGACTTGTGTTGTTTATTAGTAGTATATAAAACCGAACATACTAAAGAATATACTCTTGAGGTCCAATTTTTGTCTACGTGTCACAAAATGTATTAGTCATTCTTCGCTGTATTCATGTTTTTATATCCCCTCATGCAACAATCGTGATTACTTTTCTTTCTATTTACCGAATTTTTATACAAAAATACAAGGATTACGAGGATCTGCTTATGTAATATGCCGTACATACTATCTGCTTATGTCATAAATTAATTTGTTGATGGAATAATATTATAGTAGGGTAAATGTGAGAAAAGGTAAATCTACAAACAAGTTTTAAAGTTTTCTAAGAATTGGTAATAAATAAATAAATAAATAAATATATATATATATATATATAGAGAGAGAGAGAGAGAGAGAGAGAGGCATTTTATTTCAGAGGGTCACACGCTGTAGAAGCCCATGGGCTTACGACGAAAATGGACCCTCGATATAAAGATTGATGACTTAAATTTTTAAAATATCTCATATTCTCACATGTAGTTTGCACGTACTATTTTATTCCAAATGGGCTACCCTAACTGAGCCACCAGAAAAGTCAAACAATAAAAGAGACAAAGGAGAAAAGGTTAAGGGAGTGTTTTGCTAAGTTTACAAGCTTTTCAAAATATCTTATAAAATATTTGAGAGCTTATAAGCTTTTAAAATTTATTTAGTAATTTTTTAAGTAAAGAAACTTATAAGTTTTAAAAATAAGCTGTTAGGAGCTTATAAGCTCCAAAAAAAAAAAAAATGGATAGCCCCAATTTTTTTTTGAAATAACTTATAAGCTATCTAACATCAAAATATGAAATGATATAAATATCTTTATTTTTTTTCAAGGTAACATTTCTACCATCTCCAAAAAATATTTATTTATATAAATTAATTTTATATTATTATTTTTTATTATCATTAGATTTAAAATAAAATATAAACTATTACTTTTACCAAACAGAATGACAACTTATAAGCTCCAAAATATCTTATAAGTTACAAGATTTTATTTTATCCAAATATTTTGACAATTTATTGTTTAAAAAAAAAGCTTATAAGCTTTAAAAATCATCTTATAAACAATACGAACTTATAAGTTCTTTAAAATAAATTTAGCCAAACGCCCTCTAAATATAGAGGAAATAATATCTAGTGCAATTTGCAAATCTTCTTATCATTTTGACGATAAATACTATTATCACATTAATCCTCGTTTACTTATACGTAGAGAAAGAAAGCGACACATGATTTCTCCACATAATTTAAGGTTTGTTTGGATATGTTTAAAAAAATATATTTTTTTGTAATATAATTTTTTTTTGTGAGACAAATTATTTTTTATTTATATACAAAAATTTAAAGGGTGTTTTAAAAGGTACTATATTCGTGAAGCAAATTTGGATAGCTTTAAAAAATATATATTTTTGATTTTTGTTTCTAATTTCTGCTTTCTGAAAAATCCCAACCAAACATTACTTTCTTCCACTAAAAATTTTTGTAGAAAAAAAAAATATATTATAATTTTATGAAGAAATTAAAGGTTTTTGTTTTCCTCATAAATAATTAAAATATTATTTATATTCTATCCGATAGAAGACTAAAACTACACCTATGTCAAATCGTCAATGCAAAAAACCATTTTGTCTTCCTATTCTTTATTAAGAACAACTAAAATAGGCACAGAATTTCGGGGAATTGGGATGTTTCCAAATTCCAACACAATTTCCCATTATTCATTTATTTTAAATGTGAAAACAATATGATAACATAGTACCTAGATAAACCTACAATGTTGTCCTCCACAGGGAATAACATTCTAAGTGCATGAAAAAAGTGTCACAAGAAATTTCATGGTAGGGTCGGTACTTCATGTAATGAATTAAATAAGTCCAAATTAACACTTAGTTGGTGCATGCCACTACTCCTTCACGACTGCAGTTATTGTCTCATTTTTCCTCCATTTCACATTTAATAATTGGGGTTTTTCTTCTATGAATCGGTGTTTACACCCTATAATTCAAATTCAATCATATATTATATATTAATTTTTTTATAAAATACATATAATACGTGTCTGAATGTGAATCACATGGTGAGTGTGACTCATACACCCGATTCATATAAGAATTTTTCTATTCAATTGTATCGCTGAATAATACTAAGGAATTGTGGTTTTAAAAAAAAAAAATCATTTATAGAAACAAATATTTCATCATTTAAAATGCGGGTTAAATTTTAAACAAATATAGCAAAACCAACGAGTCGATTAAAAATGCGTCGTGGAAATTAATCATCCACTTGATTGACAATATTATTCAAATAAAGGTATCTATTAATAATTAAAACCACATGTACTCACCAACCTTATCTTCATTAATTACCCGATGGTGTATGCGAACCCTTATTTTTTGAAATTATCTCATACGTATACGTATGTAGTTAAATTTGAAAGACTGTTCTAATTATCTTTTAAACCATGACAATCAATGTATTCTCTGTTTTTTTTTTAATTTAATTATTTATATTATCTATAATTTGTAGATGGTAGGTGTGTCATCTTTTTCATGATCCTAGCTCCGACACTATAATCACTACTAAGGTCCTTTCCCGGGTTATTGAAAGAATAGCTCATAAATAATATATGTGCGTGTTATATGGTATAGGATTATTATGCTATCAATAGATTAATATCGTAATTTGTGAAATTTAATTAATTTCTTTTTAACTAATGATGTGACAAGAACCTTTTGGTGCGCTACAAACATAAATATATTGAATATTGAAGCAAATAAATTAACAAATTATTATTAAGGTATAACAATAAACTACTATTAATATAATTTGATTTGTAAATAATATAGTTTGGATATGATATAAGTTTGATTAGTATTCTCAGAATTCTTAATATAACTGATTGATGTAATTGAATGATATGTATTTAAAAAAAAAAAATTGGAGTGTGAATTCACTCAAAAGCGTTGCATGAAGGTGTTTGTAAATATTTTTGGATTTTTGTTATGAGACGCACCTATGTTAGGTTTAACTAATTTGAAAATTTTTGTGAAATAAAAATTATTACAAATGACTATAAAATGTGAAAATTATTGGTGAAGACCTTTGACCCATAATGTACTTTACATGTCTCAATTTTCTACATGTATGATAATAGTTTAGGCTTGCAAATTTATCCTTTAACTTTGAGTTAAATTTACAAAAACCTATGTGCTAAGTCTAATTTGCACAAAAAAACCTTTTGTTAAAAGAATTAGTCTAAAACCCTCATGGTTGTAAAAACTAGCACACTTCTCATCATGTATCACAACTCTTGTGTTTCACAAATTGGCTGTAAATGTGTGCGAAATTTTTACAGTTAGGGTTTGGGGTTTTTTCACTTTTTCATTTCTTGGACCAGACTTTTTCCTCTTTCAAAGACAAAACTTATTGTTATTCTCCAATTTTTTTTAAAAAAAGGGTAAAAATAGAAATTTGTATTCAAATTTTCAAAACATGAATCCATGCGATAGTTTACTAGTTTTTAAAAACATGAGGAGTTTCAAACTAATTTTTTTAACATAGAATTTTTTGCTAATCATAATTAACACAGGAAAACCCAATCAAATGCTAAAACAGATTAGATTTTTTTTTTTATGGATATTGTAAAAATACCTCCTTTGACTTGGTAAAGATTTAAAAGAGCAAAGGTAAGGCTGAAAAACACAAAAAAAGTATACATCAAATGTGTACATTCCGAAAGCAATTATTCCGCAAATTCCTTTACTACATTTTTCACTTTAGTTCTTTTCCCTCTTTCACCTCCCACGTTGATTTCAACTTTATTTTTCCTAAAGCACCATATTTTA
This sequence comes from Petrea volubilis, assembly GCA_026212405.1. NCBI lineage: Eukaryota > Viridiplantae > Streptophyta > Magnoliopsida > Lamiales > Verbenaceae > Petrea > Petrea volubilis. The sequence continues at coordinate 20,955,609 of CM047877.1, forward strand.
TTTTCCTTTGCACCCTTTTTTCTTTTTCATAAAAAAAAAGAGAGTATTTTAGTCCTACTTTTTAATGCAAGCCAGCAAGTCAAATCCTGTTAAGCAACCGAGTCGAGTCTGAGACCGAGACTGAGACTGAGCCGGTGGCGTGCCGTACCTGCGCCCTGGGGCTAAACCCACGCCTCAATATCTGATCGTTCCTCAGATTCTATTACCAAAAAGACTGCAAAAAAGCAAGACAAAGGTTCACCTTTTCTTTTTTTTGGTTTAAAAAAAATTATTTTGGTCCAAAGTCTTCTCATTTTTAGGTATTCTTTTTTGACTTTCTTTTTGGAAGTTTCTCGTCACTATTCTAGCTAGAATTATTCCTTTTTGGCATCATCGCCTCTTTCTTCTGTCATTTTCCACAATACAAATACCCTAATTATTGTTTCATTAGTAGGATGCAAACTATTAATATTTGTTTGATTATGCATTTTCAATAGATTACACGGATTACAAGTTTTGGATAATGTAAAAACTGAATTCCCATGAAAGATATTACTCACTTTGTCTTGTCATATTAATTGTCCTAAAATTTTTTCACACAAACTAATTATTATAATAAATATCCTTCTTTTTAGTTAAAATTAAAATAATTTGATAGATACAATTACAGTTCGAATTTTCTATTGCATAAATATATTACATCTTCTATTACACTTATCAATACACACTATGTGTACTGATGAACGATCGAGATAAGAAAAGAAAATCTTTATATATATATATATATTTTTTTTTTCATATCATGAGTTTTTTTCTTTTCTTATCTCGACCGATCACCAATACACGTAGCGTGCATTGATGAGGTAATAAAAGATGTAACACGATTATATAACAGAAGATCCGAATTGATACAATTATTCTCCCATGCCTTATCAATTTTCATTAAAAATAATGAGGGTAAATTTGAGGGGAAAAAATTAATGCTTTCTTGAGACAAATATCATGAGACAAAAAAAAATCTCTAAAACGACTAATATTATAAGACAAAGAGAGTATTATGAATATAATAAATGTTAAATTGTGAATCTAGTAAGGGGTTCGACATTATTTACGCACCGTTGATAAATAAATAATAAATAAAGCTTAGAGCAATTGTTTGTCTATTGCTTAAGTATTTGGGGCATAGTCACATTACCCTCTCGAATAAAAATGTTCCTCTAATAAATCGGAAAAAAAAAACCCACTTCACATATTATTTTCCATTTTTTTAAATATGAATAAATTACTTTATATATTTTACAATAAGTTACACCAACTCTCAAAATTTAAATTTTTGTCTCGATACATCCAACAAGTTGCTAGAATTGGAATTTGATAAATTGTAATTCAAATCCAACTCAATAAAATCAGTATTAATCATATATCGATTATTTTATATTTATTTTATAATTGGTGAATAATTTAATAATAATAAAAAATATACTTAACAAGTATAATATATTTATTATATAATTTGTTCAATTATTTTAAATTAGTTTCAGATAAAAAATTTATGTTGAGCTGTTTTTTTTTCCTTTTTTTCCATTTTTATAATTTGTTGGAGGTGGAGTTAACTCGGTTCGGATCTTCTGTTACATAATCGTGTTACGTCTCCTGTTACATTCATCAATACATGCCACGTGTATTGGTAAGCGGTCGAGATAAGAAAAGAGAATTTTTATATTTTTTTCTATATCATCAATTTTTTTCTTTCTTTATCTCAACTGCTTACTAATATATGTGGCGTGTATTAATGAATATAACAGAAGATGTAATACGATTATGTAACAGCATATCCGAACCGGAGTTAACTATCACAGTCGGATACTTGAAAGATGAAGCAAAGTGACAAAACTATTTTTGAAAAGTTATAGGTTAGGAGTGTGGAGCCCACCCCTCCCTCAAATAGTTCTAAATTCAAAAGCCTGTTGCAGCAGAAATTCTCAGGCTGTCCTGTGCTAAGAATAGTCTCTGCTCTGAAACCCAAAGGCTAAAACGGTGTTTGGCATCATCTTTTTATCCCGTGTATTTACTTTTATCCTCATCCCTCACATGATCGTCCTTTTCCCCCGCGCCATACATGACGTTAGGTATTACTCCTACTCTGTATAAAAACCATCAACCACCATAAGGTCCACAACACTCACCAATCCTCCCCTTCTCTCTCGCTCTCTTTCTCTCTCTCTCTACAATGGAAGCGTTTGGTATCTTCAAATTCTGGCGAAACGCAGCTGCCGGAACTCGCGTCATCTCTCACGGCGGTGACTGGCGTGGCACGGCTTTTGGAACGGACGACGACGAAGAAACCGACGGCGAGGACTCGTTTTTCGATTTGGTTCTCAAATCGCCTAACCGCGACGCCGTTGGACGAGGTGACGGAGTGACGGAGAAGGATTTTCGGTTCATCGAATCTCCGAGGGACGTTTTTCTGAGCAAAACTGAGGTCTCGGGTTCGAAGCCTTTATCGCCGCTTAATCTCCTCCGGTCGGCGCCGAAGTTCAAAGTGTTCATGTTAGGTTTCAGCAAATCGTCGAAATGCGAGAAGACGGAGTCGTCGAACGGTGAATCGAAGGGGAGTCCGCTGAATCAGTTCTCGAAATCTACGAAGATCGTTGAGAGCAACCGTTTCTCCGTGGAATGCAGAGTGGATGAAGTGCCGGTCGCTTCTATTTTTTCCAGAGACAACAGTTTGAGAAGCCAGCTGCTGAGAGAAGCGTCCGATTACGAAGCTTCGCCGGAGAAATCGTCTAGAGATTCGGTCCCGAAGTATCTGAAGCTGATTAAACCTTTGTACCTGAAGGTTTCGAAGAGGCAGAGTGAGAAGGCGAAGTTCGGTGATTCCTTTACGCCGACGTCTTCTCCGGTGACGGCGTCGGTGAATCTGTCGCCGAGGAAAGTTTCCGCGGGTAGCAGGCTGGGAAGTTTTAAGATCGTGGCGAAGCATTTGTCGAAAAGCCAATCGGCGTCGTCGGCTGTTGGTGTGGCGCCACCGCTGGACCACCGGAGAGACGATTCGCTGTTGGAAAAGCATGATGGAATCCAAGGCGCCATTCTTTATTGCAAGAGATCCTACAACTCCTCATCCAAAGGTACGTACATTAATTTCTAACCAAAAAATTAATTGCCATATCTGGAGAAAATTGCTGTTAGACCTTCGATTAAATCAGCCAAATGCTTGAAATTTTAATCTCGATTTCTCAACTTGTTTCAGAATTTTCGCAATTATTTCGATCTTCAAGCGATCCATCGCACCAGAAACTGGCACATCCGGGAAGAAATTCATGTGAAGACCGAAAGAGATGCAGCATTTGAGTAAGAAATAAAAAAAAAATTATTAAACAATCAAAAATATAAGAAAATGCTGAGGACAGCATGACGTAGAAATTTCCAGTGATAGCTATGATGATCACAGGATTTTTCAGGATCCTCTTTTTGTAAAAATAGGGACAGTAAAAAAAAACTCTGAAATATCAGGTGGGCGGTGTGCTGTGTGGGAATTCCCAATGAGCAGCAGTAGTTTTAAAAACACTAGTTTTTTAGGTTTTACCGTCTGTGAACTGTCATTTTAAAAGGTGAAAATATTGAGATGAATGATTATATGTAGATCTTTTCAATGTGCATTGATTTTTTAGAATGACTTGTTTGGATGGAGGTGATAATTATGAGTTCTTTGAATTTGTTTTGTTTAGAGCGGATAATTATGAATTGTTTGAATAAGATGGATAGGCGTGTTCTTTCCGTAGAATCTAAAGGTTAATATCATTAACGAATGTGGATTTGAAAATGATGAAATTTCACTGTGGTAATTCACGACAGAACAAGGAAAGGTTTCGAGTACTTTTTTGGACTGTGTACTTTGATAATGAGTTTTAGTTTTTACCTTCAGAAAAAGAATCTTCTCAAGTCACAGGGGCATACTGTGACTCAGCAAGATTCTTTAACTTTAATTTATAGTGTATTTATTGGTTAAAAAAGGAAGAAAAAAAAACTTATAAGGCGTGTATAACGTATGAAATATTACGAGTTTATTTTAAAGTGCTTAAGTTTTTTGGAACAAGACTATAAGCATTAAAGATAAGACCTTAGGGTATAATAGGTTGTTTTAGAAAAATATGTTTTTATTTTATTTCTAATATTTTGTTAAATTATTATAATTATGGCTATAATCATAATATCGACTGAAAACTCGAGTTCCAAAATATTCTTGTTAGGCAACCAAATCATAGTCTGCATACGCAAATACTCAATACAAGAGCCAAAATGTCTATCAAGTAAATAACTTCTGAGTGACAAAACCTTGGCGAAGTCTTTCTCAGTGTTCTGGCAGGGAAAAAGAAGAAGCAGAAGAAAAAAGAAAAACGGATAGAAAAACAAAATGAAATAAAATAAGTGGATTTTAAGTGTTTTTTCATGTGTGCTTGGACGAGAGAAAAAATGGATAGAAACACATAAAAATATAGCTGTAGTTTCTTTTTTTCGTTTTTCATCGAAGTTTGGGAAAAAAATTTGATAGATTCCATGCTAATCTTTTTTTTTTTCTTCCATTTTTCTGCTACCAAACAAAGTAAAATGATTTATTTACTTTTATTTTTCTTCTTTCCACTCTTCTTCCTTTAATTCTCCTTCCCACCAAACAAATTATTAATTGCTATTAGATCTAAATTCTTGTTATCTAAAGACGAAAGATGTGTGTATCCCAAGGGCAATTGGAAGGTGACGGGGGAAAATTTTTGAGTAAATTCGATTCGATTGTATTCAATCAATTATATGATAAATATACTTTAATTCTCCTTTCCATATGGAAATTCTTTTGTGTATTGAGTTTTTGAATCCCATTACCCATATATGCATCAAGGGGTATGATCTAACCACAGGATGCATTTAAATAATTTTAATCAAATAAAATAAATATGAAATAGATTGTAGCTATTAGGTTGTGGAAATATGAGGAATAACGTCCAATCAATGTATAGAAAAATTTGCGTCCTTCCTTGAAAGGGAGTGTCGGATGGCCGAACCGCAAATGAATCACCTTTGTTGTCAACTCCAACTCGAAGTATAAATGCAGGTTTGAAATTTTCAAACATTGAATCAGTCTACGTAGTTGTAGGTATTAAAATTTTATGTAAAATATAAATTGACATATATAATATTTTTTTTAAAAACAATTAATTATATTTATTTATATTTTGAAATTTTTAAAAATAAATTTTAAAATTAAACAAAATATTTAATTGGTAATTAATATTTATACACCCAAAAATTTGACAATAAAAATCATATCTAGTGAATAACGAATTCAAATATTATGATCAATGCAGTAAATTGTTATCAAATATTGAACGGTCAATCAAATTGCACTACTTGTCAGGTAAATATCTCAATAATTCATCCCCTTCACCTACAAATAACGATCTTCTTTATAAGTTAAAAACATAACAACAAGAGGCACACAAGAAGGAGTCTTCATTTAAGGAAGTCCCACAATTCTCTTATGTCAATTCTCAATTTTTTTTTTTCCCACGAAAATCAACCAAGTCAATGTGTTCAATCTGCAGTTAATGTGCTAAGCCAATAAATCGACGTTTTTTCTGAGTTAATATGAAATTAAGTCGACAGTGTTCACAACGTTTATTAAAATTCTCGTTATTTGATGTGTAATCAAGCTACGAAGCTCACGAATCACTCAAGTTAAGTCCCAAAAAGATCAAACCTCCAAATTTGATTTGAATATAGATTGTAACCCGTATTCTTTTATTTAATTTTTGAAATTTAATTTGTAATTTTTTTTGTCTTTTAATTTAATAGACACGAATATTTATATTGCAATGATATATGTATTAATGAATGTAAAAAAAAAAAATTACACAAAAATGTTACGAAAAATTCGAACAAATAATCTGTTCTAAGGCCTCAACTGATTTTGCGTCCATAGCTTGAGCAGAATATCATGAACTAGAAATCCATGAACAAGTTCATGTGTTGGCAACCGACAGAAATTATTGCATTAACATGTAGTGATGCAAAATACAAAAGATGAAGTAAATAACAGTAATGACAACTAAGGGCCGTTTGGATGTGCTTAAAAAAGTGCTTCTCGAACGATATTTTTTGGAGTAGAGTTTTTTTTTTTTTTAAACTAATCAGTTTTGCATTGGATACAATAATTAAAAAAGTGCATTAAAATATATTTTTATTTGAAACTATTTTGAGATAAATTCTAAAAAAAAGTAATTTTTGACTTTTTTTTCTTCTGAATTTTGTTATTTTTTTAAAAAAGTCAATCCCAAAATAATTTTTGTGTCTAAAGTGATTTTTTCAAAAAAATAAGTACTTTTTCTTTTAAAAAAAATTCATCCAAACGGACTCTAAATATTTTATCACATGTGTTGCATTTGGGACTTTTTATAATTTTGATCAAAAAAAGTGTTTTCTTTAATATTTTGACATAAAAATTAAATCCCATATCGATTTAAATTATTTTTACATGAAATCTAATTTTTGTGTCAGAATATTTAAGGAAACATTTTTTTGGGTCAAGACTCCGTGTATTTGAATATATGAAGTAAAATTAGTAGGAGTGACGATTAAGCAGTGAATGCAAGTACTGAGTATGTCGTCATTACACCAATAAAAGTCAAGTCTAGTTGGCGTAAAAATTGTCGATCCCGCTCAAAATTGAAAAACACACGACTACAAATTACGTTATTAATCAAGTACATTATATTTTTGTTCAAACTTTAATCCTGAGTTAATCATCTAAGCGCACAAAGTGATTAACAATGTAATTGTTTTTGCTTCGGATAATGATAATGCCAGAACAAAATTCATATCGTCACAGTAAATTTTGTCTAAATATTTTTTGTTTTATCCTTAATGATCAATAGAATAAATCATGCTCAATTACTTCCCAATATGACAAGCATTATTTATGGACGACGACGACATAAGAATAAAATCAAAATAATAAAAAGTTTAACAAAATGTGCGAAACAAAAATGCAATGATCTAAAATTTACTTTAGCCATATTAATCTTTTGCTCTGGCGACTGGAAAAACAAAAATGCAAGGCGGTAGGTGTTGGGGATCTTACATACAAAATTGCCTTTTTTTATAAAAATAAATAAATAAATAAACTTTTAAATATGACGGTCTTTTAACAGTTTGGGCTTGAATTCAGATTTTTGGTCCGACAAATATCATTGTATCTGAATATTTTGGGCCGTGGCCCACTAGGGCCTACTAGCCTACTAAATACTAACAGTAGGCTTCAATGTTAGAATTCCGAAGATATCAGTGTGTTCCCTCAAAATTTTCTAAGTTGGAAGAAATTACAATCACATGTAACCTAATTTAGGGGTACCATTTGATTTATTTATTTTTAATTATGTAATTTAATACTAAGTTTATCAAATATATTAAAAAATTTATAATATACATCTCACGTAGGAAATATTTTTTAATTTCACACTTAGTAAAACACAGTACAAAGAAGTTAAGTAACAACGGCACATACCTAATCAAGGGGACCGACGCCAAAGAATTGAAAATGAAACATGTTCAGAAATTAAATAAACAAAATAATAGAAATTATCAATAATAACTAAAGAAAGAAACACAATAGAATTGATCATCTGCAGGAGAGATTGCCAATCTCCCTGGACGAGGTATTGATTGCCATGGTGCAATTCATGTTAGTCGACTTATTTTTCTTCATTATTTTCATGATCTCCACCTTTCCCCTAAGTCTCGCCTGGCTACTCAGCGGAATCCAGGCACCATTCGCCAAATCAGCCGCAAGCACGTCTGCTGGGACGTTGGCCGATGACAAATCGACCGTCACATTAAATTTCCTAGTGGCTCGCGCCTTGGCGCGCGCTCTGGCCACTTGAGCCTCCCCGACTTTAGTACCCCTATAGTAGAACTCGATCGTGCTATCTTGGTACTTGTAGTGGCCGAAATTCACATTCTTAACTCCCAGCTCGGCTATCATCCTGATGTTGAAGGACGGGTTCGTGTTCAGTGTGACCACTTCGAACCTGTCAAACGAGGCTGACCTGACGCGGAACTTGGGAGTCCGTACCTTCATGATCGTGAGACCGAAGATCAAGATTATGACTGTCTGAAACACGATGAAGGCGCCTACGTAGGCGAAGCATTTGATGCGCTTCTTGCGCCTCTCGTCCCTTTGGGCAACCTCCGCCACCTCCTCGTCCACCCGCCCGTACGGATTGACATGCGGCGTTGTGTAGGCATTCCCGATCGTTGCTTGTTTTTCCGCCATGGAAATTTGAATCTAATAAGACCCTTTAATCAAAATTAAATGAGAGATTTTTTATTTCTTATTTTTTTTTGGCTTGTATATGGTATGGCACTGTATAGTGTTGTGGTTAATTATGATTTGATGAGAAGATGTTTTGGGGGGCATGTGTATATATATATAGTGTTGGGAGGTAGGGGGTGGGGTGTTAATTATGAGTAATGAATTGTTATTTAACACTTAAAATTGGAACGCCATAGTTGAAGTTTCTTTAACAAAAAATATAAAAATAAAAATAAAAATGGAAGGACTAGTGAAAGGTGACTTTGCGGATTGATTTGCCATCAAATTTCGTGTTTGAGGTAGCAATTGTACGCGCTTGAAAGGCCTTTTTGTTGACTTTCGAGAAGTTAGGCACAATTTGTCATGAGAAAATTCTAACAAAAAACAAAGAAATGTGATCAATCGGGTCAGCTTCAGATGCTTCTATTTGGCTATTATAGGCTTTAGGGTCAATTTACGTGGTAATGGGTTTAAGCAGCTTTCCAGGAATTATCAATATATATCATGTATTCATGTTTAATTTCAACTTTGGGGACTAAGCATCTCAAGGAGAAAAAGTCTTTATCTGGTTATATATAAATGGCTATAATGTACACACATTTTTTAAATTAGAGGCGTGTAATATCAGATATTGTTTTGAACATGATAATCTTTCGACATTTTTCCAACACATGTTGCGACGTATTATGTAGCATGTTCATAAATTAGATAAATTTGACGCTCTGATAACATGTTAGACATACTATCGACAATATGCCTAGCATTTTTTAGACACGCGGAGTTTTTCTCTACCTATTTTTGTTGAGTATTCAAGTGATAAAAAGACAATTGAAAATAAAAATCTTCTAGTGTCACTTGAAAAGGATTAATGTTGTTTCATCCAATAGTATATCTTTTTCATTATATTTTCAATAAAAATTGGAAATTTATTTTGTATTTCAAATAGATCATACAAAAGAATTGCGATACAATCACCGAGATAAATTTCTTCTTTTTTGTACTTATATATGTATTTATGAATCTTACATTATATAAATATAAATATATAAGTATATGCATATTATGTTGTTTTATCACTAAAATAATAATAAAAAAAAAGTTCATTTATATAAATGGCGTTGTGTCTTAACATTTTTAAAACTCATGTGTCATTGAGTTCATATCGTATTGTGTCTGCGCACCCATGCAACATATATAAGTGGTTTTATATACTATAAGTATGCATGCACGCGCTTTAATGACAAACTAATACATTATAAATTTAATTTTTTTTAATTTTATTTACATTGAATTCCATTACTAATCTATAACAAATACCTTAAATTAATTTGTGATAGAATTACTCTTTTATAAAACGTATTTTGTTGTAGTGATAGAAGTAGAACGTTAAATACGATGCGGTTAAATAAACAAATGTTTTCCCAACAATATAAGTGATCACTCTAATCGACCCGATAATTTCCATGTCTTTAAAGTTGGGATCCGTAATGACGCTAACAAAGTATGTGATATATCCAAATTAAAATATCTGTAACTTCAATATAATGGTCAAACATTTCAAGATCTACGTTGTTTTGTTCGTCCGTATTTAACTTGATTGTAAGCTTGAATATGTATAACCATCTATTTCCCATGTGGGATTGATGTGATAGGTTTACATATATGCATTAAGCAAACTTACAAGTAGCTCACATCTTTCCATTAATTTAAAGTATTTAATTAATTATTACAAATTTTTATTTTGAAAATGATTTTGCCCAATATTTCTGCACCCATACTAAGAGTCCGTTTGGATGAGCCCTTTTTTTTTCAAGAAGAAGCACTTATTTTTTTGAAAAAAAGCACTTCAAAATTCGTTTGGATGAACTTTTGAAAAAAAACAGAAGCAAAAGGGCTTTTTTCAGAAGCTCTCCTAGAATAACTTCAAATAAAAACACCTTGTAAAGCACTTTTAATTATTATATTCAAATACAAAACCACTTAACTTTAAAAAGAAGTTCTACTACAAAAAGCACCATTTGAAAAATACTTTTTTTTTAAACTCATCCAAATGGGCCCTAAAGTATTGAAGAGTTCTCATTAGAATCGTTTTAGTGAATTCACTTGCACTTTTTTATTTGATGACTAGAGAAGATATTATTAAAACATCCTATTAATTTGTACCCAATTGTATGCGAATTCAAATCTTTAGCTAGCTCACTAATCTATTGTTTTCCCAATTTTATTGTGTGATCATTTGGTAACATACAATGACCGCAGGTTCCAATTTTCAACTGCATGAAAAAATCAAAAACTTTGACAAAATTAAACCAATACTGAATGGATTCACATAACACATAACTCGAGGGTAATAATATATATATATATATATATCTATTTTCCTTTCCTTTTCTCCTAATTAATTACGTTGTATTTATTAATCTATCAAAAATCTTTGAAGGCCATCGGCTTTACATACATACGACCAACAAGAAAATATTCAATTCTACGTCGCGCGTAAAAAGAAAATGTCTTCAGTCATTAATTAATGGCTCACATGATAGTGAATTCTTTTTAATATATGTATCAAGTATTGAATTAGTTCTCCTGTTCTAGAGGAAATTAAGAAAATGGGGCTACACACGGTTTTGAAAAGCAACCTTGATGATTTGTACATGTTATTTAATTTCTCCAAATCTTCCTAAAGTTTCGCACACATATAATATCCACCTAGCCTTTTAGATGTATTTTTTTTTTCCTAACAATTTGTATTTCATTTCATATTTCACTTTAAGATTATACATCAATTATACGCGATCAACGTCTAGAAAATGTATATTTAAAGAATATTATAAACTTTGGATTAATTAATATCTTTTATATATTCACAAGACTAATTCATGAGATTTTGTATTTGGAAATAAAGAAATCAAATATATAAATTATAATGGACAATTAGTTAGAGAAAAGAGCACTGCTATAGCGAGACTTTCTGTAAAAGAAAGGAAGTCAACCCATATGAAAATGGATGATGAAGTTTTGATTATTTTATTTAGGTGTTGGTCAAAGCAATTCAAGAAAAAAGATTTAAACGCATCTGACTTTGTACCAAAGAACTAATTCATCAGAGGAAAATTGTTATCAGTATTTGATTTTTCCAAACTCAATAAATTATAAGGACAATTACATTCACCTCCTTTGATTTAGGTAAAATTATCGACAACCCATTTCATATTGAAAATAATTATCAACACTCCATGACATTTATTGTCGTTTAATGGTGATAACTTTCGAAATTATCAATAACTTTTTCGCATCATAGTAGTTATGATAGCCACCAAGATATGTGATTCGTCAAGCATGGCAAAAGCTCTCAATATATTTTGTGATTCCATCAACTTCCACAAAATAATTTTATTTTATACTACAACGACCACTACCGAATATCAGCATATAATTTGACAACATGACTGCTTTTTGTTTTTTAAATTGACTTTATATATACTTTTTATATTTTGAACTTGTTAAGACCATATAAATTTCATTTCAAAATGTTCGTCGAAAACACAAGAAATATTACTCACAAATATGTCATGCCTTAATGAATAATAAATTTTATTAAATTTATACATATTTTAGGGGGGATATTTATAAATTTTGAAATAAAATGGAGTTATTCGTAATTTCACATAAACACAGAGAATGCTTATGTTATTGTCCTAAATTGTATGACAAGTCTAATGTACTTGTTAAGTGATTAATCACACTTTTTAATTTTTTCATTAATTATATAACAAGTACAAAATACTCATAATGTGATTACTAATAAGTCGGTCGAGTCGATCGACTCGTGTTTAATTAGTATATTTCAACTCATTTGACCTGCTCTCTCCCACGCATAGCGTGGAGCGAATGTTGCTTGAAGTTGTCCGCAAATTTACAATTATGTCTCACACAAATCCTTTATAGACACAGGCATATTTTATATATATATATATATATATATATATGATAACGATGATAGAGTAGTTAGTAAATCAGTGAGAGCACCCATTGTTTGTTTTTTACTCGGGAATTTCTAGTCCAGACCCTGTTTGGTCGAATTAGTGTTAATCACGTGGCGAATGTTTTACACTTGCTCTGTGAATAGTCGATAATTTAGGGAGAGTGACCAATTACTTGGTAAGCAAATACAATACACTAACTATATGATTTGTTGGGTTCAGCCAAACTAAATTCGGATAAGAATTTTCCTCGTCCTCCTTACAATAATTCAGTAACTCTTAATTGACTTCGTATGCATTAGACACTGTGCTCTTTTCTGTGCCCCCTCCCAAATTCACATTTTTTTCACTTACATTTTTCTCCTTTACAATTCATTGGTGTTTAACAAAATTTATCCTCAATGGAACCATAAATTTTAATTAAAACATAAAAGATATTACTAAAATTTCATAAAAATATAATCTTATGCAAATTTAATACGGACAATTGACTCTATTATTCCCATCCTCACTCTGTTAATGTCGGAAAAAAATGAACTTAAGCTTAGCTTAACCTGAAAATCAAGCTTATGGGGAGAGAAATGCCGGAGACATTGTAAACTACACCATATTTTTGTATTTTATTGATATGAAACATAATAGTTCGTATAATCGAATATTCGGAAAATGTAAGTATTAATAATAAATATCAAATTATACAATAATAATCAACATAAAAAAAAACACAAAGAAAAAATTATAATGAGCTCAACACGTATCAAGCCAACACTGAAACTCAACAAATTTCAATCTCATTTGCACACAATATTCTGGACCTGCTGCGTAGCAGTCACAATCTCCATAGAACAGTTCATATCAGTCGCCCTATTCTTCTTCATCACAAACATCAGCTCCACTTTCCCTCTCATCTTCGCCTGGCTATTCACCCGCACAATCCCCGCCGTCAAGTCACTCGCAAGCTGATCGGAACTCGCTCCGCCGCCGCCCAAGCTCAAATCCACCACCGTCTCGATTTTCTTCGTCGACCGCAACTTGGCGCGCGACCGCGGAACCACCACCTCGCCGATTGGCGTGCCGTGGTAGTAGAAGCTCACGGTGGTGTCCTGGTACTTGAACCGACCGAAGTTGGCGTTCTTCACGCCGAGTTCCGCCGTCATCCGCCCGTTGAGGGACGGGCTCGCCTGCGTGCCGACGGTGAAGTTCTCCAGCGCGGCGGAGCGCACGCGGAACTTCGGTGTTCGGACCTTCATCACGGTCAGTGCGAATATCAGGATGATCGCGGTCTGGAAAACGGCGAATAGCGCGACGTATACTAGGCATTTCGTGCGTTTTTTTCCGGCGCTCATCTCCGCCGCCGCCGGCCGAGTAAGCGGCCTCGGTGTCGCTGCGGCCGTAGGGGTTGGGAGATACGAGTGGGTTGGGTGATTGGCGCTCCTTATCGGCCATCATGGTTGAAGAGTAGGTGACAAAAAACTCGTTTGCTGAGATCAAAGATGGCCTGATTATGAGAGAGATATGAACATGAGAAGATAGTGGGAGGTGGCCACTCATATTTATAGGGGATATATAAAGATTCTAACGACGATTTGTGAGGGTAATTAAGTAAATTACTAAATTTCATTTCAACTTATATTTTTCGAACTGAATCAAAATTTAATTTAGTCTGAAGTAGTTTGACATGGAAAATATTTTGGATTCTTTATTTTAGTACTTTGTTTATCAACTAAGATAAATATATATTTAATGACTTCATTGCATTTATCACGTGCAGTACGCGAATCAAGAAATCAAACATAGTCTACAAGCTACGTAAATCATGGCTAATATTTTAAAAATTATATATTACATTTATTTGTGATGTGAGACACAATACATAACATATATTTTATATATTTAAATGTAATTACGATGTATAATACAAAAAAAAAAAAAAGAAAGAAAGAAAATGACGGATATAAATTGGTACTTAACAATTCAAAATACTAATGCAAGTTTTTCAATGATATTTCTGTTAATATTTTTAACTTTAATTTTAATTTTTAAATAATGATTGTGTTTTAACTTTTAAAGTAACGCGTGTGGCGGGTTACTTGGAATCTTGACTATACTGTCTGTTGATTTTTCAAACCCCCACCCCACCCCCAAAAGTATAAAAGGATAAACAATGTTCGTTGATTTTATATGTATATGAACTACAGAAGCTTCTACTCGCAAGTGACATTGTGAAAGAGTTGAGTGCTTTCCCAATTAATTAATTAATTATTCACTCCCATCTTCTAGATGGGCCAATGAGGTTTTTTCTCTTTCAATTCAACTTTACAATTTTCATATTGTTAAAGAAACAATTAATATATTTTTTTAGTATGCACAATATACAAATAAGTTGTTGGTCGAATAGTAAATAATTCTGATCCCCATAAAAATAAGAATATAAGTTTAAATTTTAGAAAATACATTTATTAGAAAAAAGAGTAATCTTTAATGCTTCATTGTTCGAAATTGTAAGAGCAATGTCTAAATATTATAAAAAAAAAAAACGTTGAGGATTATATATTTATATTATATAGTAAAAGTACCGATTTCTGCGCTGATGTTATATCATTGTATAATATAAATATCAATCAGTGTATAAAAACAAAAAAAACATCTTTTATTATCAATCAGTGTATAAACCTCGACATAAGTAAAAGATTTTCTAACACGTCCAAAAACAAAAAAAACAAAAAGTTTTCCTAGAGAGGGAATCCACTGGTACAAATTTTTTCTATAAATTATCGAAAAAATTAAATAAATTAAGAAAGAAAATTTCCCTAGTGTTGGAATAAGTAAGATTTATGAAACTTATAAATTATTAATAAAAATAAGTTTATAATTAACTGATCAAAATTGAAAAGAGTTTGTTCAGATTTTTTTTTTCAAGAAAGTTAAGACCTCCTTTTTATTTTTCCAGATGAGCTTTAATGATTCAAGCATTTTATTTTTAGATTTTACATTCTCATTTTTTACCAAAAAAAAAAAAAAAAAACTACTAAACATTCCCAAAAGCTACATCCAATAAAATATTTTTATAGAGCTAAGAAGATTAGCTAGAACACCCATTAATTTAATCCAGTAGTTATTCTACTATTAAAGAAATTCTATTTTATCTTCTTTTGCCAGTTTTTGTTGATTGGAGCCGTTAGAATATACAAATCTTAATCTGCACAAAACCATATAACGAATATAAAATACATTTGACCCATTTTTTTTAGGTAAAATTACCTTTAGACCCCTTGAGGTTCCGTCAAATTATAGATAGATCCCCTTAGCTATGGAAAATTACATATACCTCCGTTGAGGTTTGGGTCCGGCCAACAGGTAGTGCATTCCGGTCCATGATTTGTTTATGTAAGTACAAAATTATAGCTGAACTCTAATTTTAGTATTTTTCTAAAAATTCAAATTTTTTTTATAAACAATAATACTCTTATTGAAATTGAGTATTGTCATCAAGAAAATGGACAAACTTGTCATTTTACATTTAACTTGAATTGTTGTATTTTTTTTTCCTTATTTTTTCTTAATATTTCGACAAGGACAACAAAGTCGTTTCATTATCTTTTCCTTGAATGTTAACCGGACCCAAACCTAGGGGAGGTATGTATAATTTTTCATATCTGAGGGGGTCTACCTGTAATTTGACCTAACCTCAAGGGCCTTGATTGTAATTTTCCGTTTAATTTATCACTACTTAGAAAATGTAACACATAATTTTGATATATGTTTAGGTGGCCTCATTGATCCCCTTAAGTATAGAAAATTATACATACTTCCCTTGAGGTTTGGATCCGGCCAACAAGAAATGGATCGGATTGGACATAAATGGATCATAGTGAAAATGGAAAAGAGTATTTATTAAACTTAAAAAATTATGAAAAAACAAAACTTATATTTGAAAAAGAGTGTTTTGATATTTATTTTATTTTAATTATTCTCGTAAAAAAATTATGGATTTATCTACAAAAATATTATTTTATTTATAAGAGGAAAAAAAATTGTATTTTACGAAAGAGGCATATGTGATACATAGCTAGCTTTGTATAAATTTAGATGGAAAAAAACTTCATTAAAACTGAAGTTGACACAAATAGACACTAAAATAAAACAATTTTTTATATATAAAATTGACATAAATAAACACTTAACAAAAAGTTTAGGGAATGCTTGTTCAACTTTAGCTTAATTTATTTATATTTTTAGGTGATCATAAAATTAAATCAGTAATTTGGATAATGATTTTTGGTCGAGTTGGCATGCGTAATCGGACACGCTTTATAATCATCTTATACATTTTAAAAAGTCACTTTCTCTAAGTTTATCAAAAATATTATTTAAAAATTTGAGTATTTCATGATTTGTGATCTAAAATAATTAAGAAACATTGTGTCGAAATTAGGAATTTATTCTTTAGACAAACAGTTGAATTACGAATTAAATGTGTAAATCGAAGGGTGTCATTTATGTTGTGGCTGCCGTTGTGATATTTAATTGATATGCTTCCATTTAGGATATTTCGGCTTGTAGTTATACTGCTAGTATTCTTTATCCAATATTAAAAAATAAATTATATCCTTTAGTTATTTTTTTTAAACATTATTTTTTTTTAATTTAATAACGTGGAATCACTGACTTTGGGACATGATAATAATAGTGATGATTACACTAAGCCACCCCCTTTTTTTTTTTCAACTACATAAAAATGGTACAACTAGTGATATACTGAAATCAAATACGATAGTCAGTTAACTACAAGAAAATATAATATTATTGACAAGATTTAAAAATGGTAAAATAAAAGTTGTCATCAATGATTATATTAAGTGACGATACCTTCTATCTTATCACTAATTACGTTTTTATGGTGACAATAATTTTTAAGTTGTCACATTATCACTTAATGGTGACAAGAATTCATATTTTAGTTATCACCATTAACAATTAATGATACGCATATAGTGACAATTTGGTGATAATAAAAATTGCCCTAGAATTTTTTAACAAGATTCAATTGTCATTAAGTTGTCATAACAGGTGTGTCACTAATTGTCAATTTTGCACTATATTGTTACCTTTTTATATTATGTTGTCACCATTAATCACTACAAGAAAAAACGCAATTTTCGGCGGAATATTCCTCTAAAAAATTTAGGTGGAATTTAAAAAAATACATATATTAAACTTTAAAATTTTCGGCGAAAAATTCCGCCGAAAATTTCAAAAAAATAAAAAAGATTAAAATTTAAAATTTTCGGAGGAATTTCAACAGGAAATTCTGCCGAAAATTTTAAAAAATAAAAAATATTAAAATTTAAATTTTTGGCCGAATTTCGGAGGGAAATTCCGTCTAAATTCCATCGAAAATTTAAAAAGAATTAAAAAAAATTAAATTTTCAACAGAATTTAGACAGAAATTCGGCAGAAAATTTTTAAAAATTAAAAAATATTAAATTTTAAATCGTTGAATTATTAAAAAAATCTTATTATTTTAATTGTTATAATTAAATTATTATTATTTATTATTGTTATTTGAATTGTTGAATACTATATATATATATAATATATTTATGTATTATAGCAACAAAATGATGACAGCCCAACAGTAAGAGGGTTGTTTGCCAACAAATAGGCTAGGATTCGACTCTTACCAATCCCAAAATTTTGGATCATTTCGGGTGCGTGCATGGACGCGCTTGAGGGTGTGGCGTGGAGGTCACTGGTTTGAGTCCTAAGTTCGGTAATTGAGTACAATTTGAACTTTATTTTTAAAAAAATAAAAAATATTTTTGGCGAAATTTCGGCTGAAAATCCGCCGAACTTTGGATGGAAAATGTTGATTTCAGTGAAATTCCGCCGAAAGTCCGCTGAAAAATAGGACCAAAAATCCCGCTTTTTCTTGTAGTGAATATTGTGTAAACTATGTTTTATGACAATATAAATTTGTTGTCATTAAATGTATATAATTAATGACAACTTTATACCAACTACCAGTTGGTCTAGTGGAGGCGTTAGATCCGTTAAGCAACGTCCAGAGTTCGAATCTTAGTGTTGTGAATGGAGTAATTGGGTTGGGAGGGTCGCCCCCATAATGGGCCTCTGCAGTACCCTATCCGTATTAGTCGGCTAATGAGTTGGAACGGGGAGGTTAAGACCAAAAAAAAAAAAAAATGACAACTTTTTCACTATCACTTGTTATATTGTTACGAATTTACTTATTTTTTTGAAGTGGTTTATGCAAAATACAATCAATGATTATCGAACAAAAACTAATGGAGTTTCGAATCTAGCGATATTGAGGTCCTGGATTTAAATTTTCTTATCTTCTTCCCTTTCATTTTGAGTGAGTATGTGTGTGTGTGTGTGGTATTTTGATTAGGATGTTTCGAGTTGAGTTTATTTAAAAAAAAAAAAGAAATGATTTACCAAACAAAAATAAATGTACCTAGACCAGTTCTTGCCAAACAAATGCTACGTTCGGCTCTGCCCTCTATGGTTGACAAACAAAGCCAAAGAAGAACATAGCTCAAGCAATTTAGTTTACTCATCTGATCCATTTGAAAACGATTGTTGGAATTTTATTATTGAATTTTGTGTTTGGGTGAAACCCGTTTCAAACTCATCTAAACTTGAAACCATTTCAACTAAATTAGAATCAAAACCAATCCGAATCCATTAAGAATTCTTCTAAACGCAACCCAACCCGAAATTAATTGAATTGGGTTGAAATCATGGTTTTGAACCTATTTTGCTGCTACTAGGTTTGAGCAATAGAGCTCCAAGGGCTATTAATGGATTGGATTCGGCCATATACAAGCCTGGCCACGAGTCAACCAGGAAGAGGCCTCTTAAGTATCTATCCGACTAGCCCTTGCTCTAATTCGAGTTAGATGAGGCACCCATCAAGGTTGAATATTCAAAAAGATTCTAGCTTGTCCCATTTCCTCGACCATAGGTTGAGAGGTTACTAGACAGGGGCACTGCGTCGCAGAACTAGTACCTCCTCAGGTTCTAGTGGAAATGCCCTGACCTTTTAGGGCTTGGTAGTTATCTCAATGTCTTCATTCAGCTCAAACTTTCAAGAAGCCGTGGCCGTCTTCTCGTAGCTTGACGGCCCCGCGATTTGGACTACAAACTCTATCATGTACTTCCTTGTTCTAACGGAGTGAGGAATCTCATATGAATTCATAAGCGCTTAGTCGAAAAAAAAAATCCTTGTACAACATATTAGATAATGATTGAGAATGAGTTTTGAATAATTGTTAATGACTAAACACACCAAAAGAGAAAAAAAAAAAGAAGCTCGAGTCGTATTCATTGGTGGCAATTATATATTGGTCTTTAAAAATGATTTGAGAAGGTCTTTTATTTTCAACAGCCCTCATAAACGTTTAGATACAAACTTAATTAAGCTTCCAAATCTTATATATAATTTGCTTCTAAAAATTGTGTATGGGTGATTACTAGTCGAAATGTTATTTTTGATGAATCTTCCATGATTAATAGTCCGAGAAAGGATGTTGTTATTGAGTTTGATGCAAGTGCTCACGGATCACCCATGTAGGTGGAGTCAAAAGTTGTTCGCATGAGCCATCTATAATGCCTGTTGAAACCATTCTATTACAAAAGATAGGCTAATGAGACAGATTAGGCCACTTTCTACATATGCAGAAGTTGATTTGATGGCATGTGCTTTGATTGTTGCTGAGAAAACAATTTGTGATGAGCCTATTTCATTTTCAGATGCTACTTCTTGTAATGAGTCAGCACGATGGATTGGTACCATGGCAGAGAAAATTGAGTCTTTACATAAAAATAAGACTTGGGTTTTGGTAATGCCTCCAGAAAAGCAAAAAATCGTTCGATGTTAATGGGTGTTTAAAAAGAAACAGGGAACACCCGGTGTTGATGATGTGAGATTCAAAGCAAGGCTAGTAGCCAAGGGCTACACTTAGAAACATGTAGCTGATTTCAATCAAGTATTCTCACCAGTTATGAAGCATAACTCCATACGTTTGCTTTGGTCAATTGTTGCTCAATTTGATTTGGAACTTGGGCAATTAGATGTGAAGATGGCTTTCCTACACAGTGAGCTTGAGGAAACCATCTTAATGGAATAGTCAGAGGGATTCGTTGTTGAGGGAAAAGAGGACTATGTATGCATTTTGAAAAAGTCCCTCTATGATTTGAAGCAATCTCCCCGACAATGTTACAAGCGTTTTTTATTCTTTTATGATCACTATTGGATACAAAAAGAGTGATTTTGATGCTTGTGTGTACTATCAGAGATTGCCTGATGGATCTTTCATCTACTTACTCCTTTATGTAGACGTCATGCTCATTGCTGCATCGAACATTTCTAATATCAACAAGCTGAAAGAACAGTTGAATGGTGAGTTCGAGATAAAAGACTTGGGTGGTGCTAGAAAGATCTTGGAAATGGAGATACATTGGAATCGTCATGCCGGAAAGGTGTTCCAGAAGCACTACATTGAAAAGGCCCTCAAGAGGTTTAGTATGAATGATGCAAAGCCTATGAGCACTCCTCTTGCACCACATTTCAAGCTATCAATTTTATTGTCACCTCAATCTGGTGAGAAAAAAGAACGCATGTATCATGTTCCATATTCAAGTGCAGTTGGAAGTGTCATATACGCCATGGTTTGTACTAGGCTAGATATTTCACAAGCTACTAGCATGGTGAGTCATTACATGGCGCATCCCGGTAAGGGGCATTAGCTAGTTGTTAAGTGGATTTTAAGATACTTGAAAGGTATCTCATTTGGGACTTTATTTGATAGTTCGAGAAGTTCATCTAGAGGTGAAGTTGTTCGCTATATTGATTCTAATTTTGCTGGGGATTTAGATAAAAGACGTTCCCTCATTGGATATATTTTTACTTTGTTTGGAGGTACCGTTAGCTGGAAGGCAGTTCTTCAGCCTATCATTGCCTTATCATCTATAGAAGCAAAGTATACGGCAGTCATTGAGGCTATTAAAGAAGCTTTGTGGTTGAAAGGTTTAGCTCAGAGTTTGGGACTCCGAGTGGAGCTTGCTACTGTATTCTGTAATAGTCAGAGTGCAATCTATCTCATACAGAATCCGATGTTGTACTAGAGGACCAAACACATTGATATTTGGTATTATTTTTTTGTGATTATATATCTAGTGGTGAAGTTTTTGTTACCAAGATAGCCACCAAAGATAATCTAGCTAACATGATGATGAAGCCATTGCCTATGCACAAATTCAGGCATTACTTGGATTCGGTGCAAGTTTATTGTTTTGATTGATTGCCCTTTGAGGTTTGGTGGAGAGATAGAGATAAGAATTGCTATCTTGTTTTGTGTTTGAGGTTTGTTCTAACTTGGACTTTGTGGAGCTAGGATGGAGATTTGTTGTGTATGGCTCCAAAAGTCCAATTTTGGACAGAACTATTTGTGCACCTGCGACATTTTTCTATGCAGCTACATAGAGCATTATATTTGGCCAGAACACTTTGTGCAAGTTTGCACACTTGCGAACCTACACATAGACAAATTTTTAGCGGTTACAAAATTTAAATCCCACTATAACACTACTTTATAGATGGTTTCTACGTAACTTTTTTGTAGGTTTTAAAATAGTTCTTGAGAATTTTGAGAGCCCGCATTGCGAATCCATTTTGTACCTTTTTCAAGATAGTGAAAAATCTTTCTTTCTCACCTGTGGATGTAACCTGGATTTGGATGAGCCACGTAAATCCTTGTGTCGTTTTATTTTTTGCTTTCGATTTGTATTTATTTTCATAACAACTCGCCTTCACCCTGTTTTTATCGATTCCGTTGGAATAATGTGAAATATTCCGTCCTCCCCTCAAACATGTGATAGACATGCATTTTTCGAGAGTAATATCGGCCATCAAATATAACTCAACAAAAACACCAAAAATCAGTATAGACCATGACCAAAAGATGAGAAAACCCTAAATCTTCAAGCAAGGAGCAAAATACTAAGAATAAAGGAGACGGAAACCCAAAAAATACAAAATAAAAAATCTTGAACCAACTTAAATGGAAAGAATTAAGACCTAAAATCAAGAAAGAAAAACAAAAGGGAATCCAAAAAAAAATAAAGACCATTCTTGAAGAACAGAAGGAAAGAAAGTACCCTCAAAGATGAAAAAAGGACAAATTACCACAATAAATCTCTATACCATATCAATCGACAAGCTTTGAATCCCTTAAAAAAAAAAAAGGATAGATAGATGTATTGTCTGTATGAATATGCTTATGACGTCGTAAGAAGAGAAAACACCACCACCCACTTACACATCAAAAGGGGCATTAGGTTCCTCTCTCCACCAAAAAGTGGGTTTGTATTATTTAATCACCCCACAATTCACCAACCCCCTCTATGAATATGAGAGAGAGAGAGAGAGAGAGAGGAGAGGAGAAAACAGGGGGCTGGGACAAAGAAATATTCAAGAATTATTTTTAGGGAAAAAAAGGAAGAAACAACCAAAAAGTGTGGATAGAGAACCCGAGGGGGGGGAGGGGGGCAGTGGGAGTGGTAGTGGTAATGTTTGTCCCTAAAAAGCTGTCAAAAGACGATTTTGCACTCGAAAATGTATGATCATATCACGTGTCAGATGGGAGGGTGGAATATTTCCCATTATTCCATCAGAATTCATAAAAGAAAAAGGAAGGCGAGCATTTTAGAAAAGTTGGATTTTGAGTTCTGATCAAAAAAATAAAACAAATACAAAAACAGAAAAAAAAATTGATAGTAGTAGAAACAAACACAACAGTTAGGGTAAAAGTGCAAACACCGGGAAATCCTGGAGGTTTGCAACAATTTGCCCATTTGTTTATAACTAGTTGATGATGGACGAGATATACAACTATATAAGAAAGAATCTTCGCTTTATCATTCCATGAAAATAAAAAAACTACTTAATTAATTGAATTTCAATTTACATCATGTCAAACTTAATGTATTTTCAAGGTGTAAATCAATGTTGTTGAATGACGTGGCGAGAATTTTAAACTGAAGATATATAGAAACATAAACAAACTATATGCAACTTTTGCAAGTCATAGACTTTCAACATATAATAAAAACACGACGAATTACAACCAGAACTCCCCCACAAAACAACCAAATTTCAACCTAATTACAGAAACATCAAACATCAACAGGTAATGACAATTTTCAAAACAAGAGTTCTCTTTGTAATTAGGTGAAACCTCGTATAGTCTGATTGTAATTTACCTAAAGCAAAACCCATTTATCTGGGATCTATCTATGCACAAATCTATTTAATTAATAAACTTAAAATATACTTTATGCCTTCAATTTATATGGATGTCTCATTCGCTTCCTAAAACACTATCAAAGCAAATAAAGCATGTAATTTATCAAATGTTAAATGAGCCTAACATATACGACTTTCATCTAATCAAGTCAATTAAAATCAACAAAGTAACATTAATAATAAATAAATAAAAATCGCTATTTATGACTTTACTCATATTTTCCCTCCTTTCATTTTTGATTTCCCCGTCTTCAGTTGTATTTATCACTATTTTCAACAAACACACCAGTCAAGAATGATAAAACCTTTACTTGATTTTGTAATTATGTATGTCAAATATTTTGATAACTAGCCTATCGACAGCATCTATATATATATATATATATATATATATCATTAGAAAGGGAATGCATATGAGGAATGGGGATCAGAAATATTTGAAGTTATAAGATCAGTACTGAATATATAGCCAAAACCCAATCTTAATGTGCCAACAGAGAATTGATCACAATATCATAAGCAACGGTAGCATGTTGAGTCTCTCCAAGTAAATAGCAATCATGTCGAAAAGTTTCAGATATCAAGAATGACCTAATACCTACCACATTAACCGAGGCCTCTGACATACTGATCAAGCGCTTTATTAAATAGCTCACATCTGCACAAACAAGGCACAATGAATCAAGTTAGCATCCACACGATTACATAGTTGTTAAAAATTAACCCAATGAAGAAGCACTAGTGTTAAAGCCAACACTTCATGCCCTGGATGCCTAATCACTTCCAAAACTGATGTAAATTAGAAATAAGGCCATCCAAAATACAGATTAATAACTGACTTGATTAAAGAACTACAGCATGCCGAAAGAAAAAGTACTGCTTTAGTGATAATAAATTGGTTGTTCAATTATGTCTCAAATCTCCCGCATCTTTAGATCACTCCCACAGTGCAATTTAATAAGTTACCACCCAGACTATTTAAACACTTGCCCAGTATGTATATTGCATAGAAAATTAGAATGCGAAATGTGCTTATCAATTCACAACATAATCGATGTCTCAGGCTGAAAAGAAGATTTATCACCCACCTAATGGGCGTCCCAGGAGAATACAGCGGATTCTTGACGACATACTCAACATACAAGTTATATATATACTTCAGAGAGTCTCTCAGATCACCAGTCCTTGGGTGAGTGACAAGTATGAGCTGAAAAGATAACCAAATTTTTTGGTTAAACAAGCCCCAGCAATATATTAACACCATGAGAAGAAGAGAAGTTAAGAATGAATGGAAAAACAATCATGTAATCAGTTGTAAACATGGAATTTCATTTCCTTCATTAAATCATGAAGGATTTTGAAAGAGGCAGTACAAAGCTGTATAAAATATTTATTGCTTTTGTTCTGACGCACCAATTCCAAATATGGTATTGCTCGAGATGAATATCACAAGAATGCACAATCGCTTGGCTGAGTAGTAGACTACTCTTTCTGGCAGATTAAACTCAAAGCCCTATGAAGCTTTTAACAAAAAGAAGGACATCAGTCGGCTTGATTACTTGTGATTCACAAACATTACCACCTAAGCTTGTCGTACATTGTTCTATTCTAAGACCGGGGCATACTGCACACCCCATGGTCCAATAATGTAAGCTAACCATCAAGCAGATGTGGAATTGATTACCATCCATCAAGATCTTAGAAGGATTGGAAAGTTGAAGTCCAAAAAACCTCTAAAAGAAATCATCACCACAGTCTCCACCCTAACTAGTTCATCCTACTGATTGGAATAAACTATGAGCCAAAATGTTGACAAGAATAAGGGCTGGAAGAAACAGCAGGGAAAACTAATATTGCGAGATAATGGAAAGAATAAATTGAAAGGAACAAAAAAATTTATTTAGGCCCTTTATCCTTCAAATGATCAATCCCCATATCATGCTACTCTTCATCCAAGCCCTCTAAGACAGCTTCAAACCGAATTAATCAAAGGTTAAATCAAATTTCAAAAAGTACCATGTTTCTTGGCGTAATAACAAATACAGTATGTTAAAAAAGAACATCTGTACCTGAAACTAAAACCATCAGAAAAGAAGAGTATAGGTTACCAACAAGTCTTCTGATGAAAAGAAACCTAGTCCACTGGCATCATTAACTTATATATAATCACAGTACTTGATGTTTCTTCTCTGTCACAGGTAATTATGTGAAAATACACTAGCTATTTGGAAGCACGGGATTAATGCCTCAAAACTGAATTCAGCGAAAAGTAAGTAATCAGATAACGACTTCCCCTTTCTGATTCAAATCCAGAAACCTCAATTCCATAAAATGGGAAGCAACAAAGAGAGAATTACAGATCGTACACTTGCAATTGTTCCTCATATTAAATGTACTTGGTGGATGAACAATTTTTCACATCAAGTAATCCACAATTCCACAACAAAATGCCATGCCTCTCAAAGAAAATTATCAGAAAAATTAAGATAGCAATATTAAGCAATCATCTCAACTAACCTTAATCCCAGATGGACTCTCCATGAAACTCAGTTTATACGTATTGGTTCGGAAACAGTGAAAAGAACACCCCTGGCCAGGTAGCTGTGGCACCCCAAGATTCCCTTTCTCAACACTGCCCAACAAACTAAAAATCTCAAAAGTGCAAAAAAACTTTAAAAAAAATAAAAATAACGGAAAAGGAATCAAATGCTGATCAGAAGAAGCAGCGGCAACCCACATCAATAAACTTTCAAAAGAACCGGTTTTTTGATGAAAAAAGATGAGATTTTTGGAACAGGAATAATATCGAACACCTGGTGGGATCCATCTTTGCGGTCAAGGATTTGAGAGAGAAGAGGAGACCGAACATAAGCTTGTGATCTTGCTGTGAACTGAGAGTCTTGAGGGGCCGATTCCACTCTCTGTAAAGCAAACAGACTCCGTTTCTGTTGAATATGTAGAGCATGTGGGCATTGTTCCCAGATACAGTCGGCACCGGTGGTGATGGACTGATCTCTGAGCTTCCGAAGAACTGCATTTTTCTTGTACTCTGATCAAAATTCCCGGATTTCTTTAGATAACAATTTGGAATTGGAGCGTCAGTGAGTGCCCTGAAGAGGTTTTTTCTTCTAAGTGCTAACCATGCCGATCTCAATTTTTAATGGCTGAAACGGTGTCGTTTTGACTAAGACGAACAAAATGTCCGGAATATAAATTATATAATTACCAAAGGACCCATCAAATGATGAAATCGGAGTCTTCTGTTTTCCAGTAGCTATGGATTTATAAGTGAGTGTCAAAAAATTCTACTCTTGGAAAATTCGAAGTTGTAGGAAAAGTTTTTTTTAAAAAAAAAAAAAAAAATAGTGAAAAGTGAGTTAGTTTTTGAAACAAAAAATGAAATAATGGTTGAATTTTAGAAAGGAATTAAAAATTGAAAAAAAATAGCTTAAGATGTGATTGATTTTATTTTATTCAATAGAAACAACAAAGCAAAACGCAACGCTTTCGGTCAATAAATGCTGAAAAAAAAAAGTATAGCATTTGCAAACAACATCCCCTGAGCGTGGGGTGTAAACAAACTGAAATTGAGCCAAATCAATTATTATTCAAGTTCAATTTTTTTTTTTTTTATTGAGATCAAAATTATGTTTGAATTTAATTTAATCTAAACAAATTAAATTTGAATGAGCATTAATAGAATTGAATAGATTTTAACATTTCCGTTGTATTTGACTAATCCAATTAAGTTCGAAAGAAATCTGATCTAATAATATGTTTAAAAAATCAAACTTGTTATTATGCATCATGAATCAAATTTAACCGGACTTTTAAATAGTATCAAATTAAGCATCGGAGTAGATTAATTAATTTTCCAAACCTACTCCAATAAGAATTGCCCATTAAATAATGGTGATTTTTGGAAAAAAAAATTGAAGTTGAATACATGCATGGTCGCAAATACACTAAATTCATTGAAAACATTGAACCATGTACAATTCAAATCCACACCTGACAATATTGAGATATTTTTCCAAACTGATGATACCTAATTTCAATCATTCCTCCTATCCAAATCTTAAGCCCCAAACACAACCTTAAATTATTGTTTATTATTGAGAATTTCCTGCTACTGGTAACAAATAGTAATGTTGCAATATTTCACAGCTTATTCGAAGCAACTGAATCTGAAATAGGCACGAATAGCAGCGTAGATAAAGAACCATTTACCAACCAAATCCGTACACAAAAAACATGCCACCACAGTGCTCTAATCTACAAGGAAATGCACTTGGAACTGAAAGTTTATCAATAGAACTAGCAACATGGACTGAGCTAACAGGAGAATATGGACAAGTTCAAGCACAACCAAAGTAACTCAGGCCAGGAAGGGGTTTTTTGTTGAAAAGAGAGAAGATTTCAGTACTCCCATTTCTTCAATTCCATGCCATCGGGAGCGCTTCCTTCAACCTTCTTTGAACCCACTTCTTTCCAATTGGTCGATAGCACTGTTCCATTCGACTCAACCTGTTAATTAGTACCAGAGAGAAACTGTCAGTAGCAACCCAGACACAGAGATATATAATGCACACAGCCCCGGCCGGGAGAAGGGGGGAGAAGTTGATGTTATTTTATCTGTCTGTAGGGATGTAAACAGATATTAATCAGAGCGGATATGCAACATCCGAATCCGAATCCGTATCCAATTAAGTTTTCCGATATCCGTATCCGTATCCATATCCGAATCCGAAGGATATTCAAAAAAGCATATCCAAATTCAAATTAGATGGATATTTTGCGAATTCAGATATATCTGAATCCGTATAGTATTTCTGAAAATCTGAAAAAATTATGGATATCCGAACATCCGTTTCCGCTTACAATTATCCAAATATCCGATTGAATATTCAAATCCGCTTATACAAATATCCGAATCTATTTATATAAATAAAATAAATCAAATAAAATTTATATAACTTATCTAATTGAAATTTTTGTATATATATAAATATAGTATATGCTAATTAATATATATATATAAAGTTAATATATTTGCTTATGTTTTTATTTCATTGTAAATTATAAAAATATGAATCAATTAGATTTTTTTCTATATATTTTACTTATAAGCAGATATCAGAATATATACACACATACACACACTACTACTACTAACACTACTACTAATAATAATTATTATTATTTTTTTCTAATGTTATTTATCAGATACGAATAACGGATATAATTAAACAAATATATCCGTCGGATACACATTCGGAGCGGATATTAAACGAAGCCGATATGCAATTACCATATCTGTATCCGTTTATTATTCGAATACTTGTAATCGACTATGGATAATATCCGCTTCATACATATACGGATAATATACACTATAAACGGATACGGATGCGGACGGTAAACGGATTTTCGAGTACCCATTTGCAGCCCTATCTGTCAGGAACTTTTCCAGACTGTGGGGATGTTATTCTAGATCACAAGAATTCCCTCAATGCATAATTTCTCAAAATATAAAGGTTGAGGTTCTTACAAAAGATTTGCTCATGGCTCTTCTTGTGTCTTCATCAGCATCACAGTATATGTCTCTGAAGAATTTGTTCAAAGCCGCATCGCCATCTAGTTTCTCATCCTTTTCCTGTTATGCGGAGAAGCAGTGATTCAGTCGACTAAGGACAGGACTTATTACGAGTTTGAGTATCAGATACATTCATAACTAAAGAGATAGGACATAGAGGTATTAAATTATACACCTCTTTTTTCACTTGAGCTTCCAATTTATCCCAATCCACTCTTTTTGGTTTCGAGGAAGGATAAGTAGGTTTCTGACTGCCTGTTGACCCAAAACCAGGCAGTGAAGCTTAAATTAAAAATGAAAAATCTTTGCAGGGAGTAAAACCAAAGGATGGAGTGAGCTCAACGTGGCACAGGATGTTTCGAAGAAGACACTCACCAAGTGATACATTGGCTCTCTGTACAGCATCAGCATCCCTCCTAAATTCAAGGGATGTCCAGTGGATAGCCTCTGCTTTGGCAAGTCGAATTTCAATTTTTGTAGACATAACTTCATATCTACATTTTGCAGGAATTATCTGTTTGTAAAGAGTAGAATATCAGAACAAAGAAAAAATAGACTTGTCAAAAGAAGATGATTCTAATATCATTTCAAAAGCCGAAAGAACCAAATCTCGAAAAATGAATATGGAAGATTTGCACCATATTCTGCTTTTGTAGGGTACTTGTAAGGCAAAAAACAACAACTATGCACTTGCCCTAATTGTGAAGGATTTCTGTCCTCAAATTGTGCTAATGACCTGAAAGGATTTTCCCTATATGATTCAACTGTAACAATCACCTTATTGATGCACACACCACCAACAAATGTATGTTTTATGGTAGGGAGGAAGTGTGCCAGCAAGATCGTACCCCTAGAAATGTTAGCGCAAAATCAGCCTAAAAGGATGGACTTTGTACATACCTTTCCATATAACCGAGGTTGAAAATGATATATTTCTTCACCAGGCGCCTCTATGGAAACACTAAGCTAAAAATCAACCAAGTGAAAAGGGAGTTGGCATACCATCCAGTTACTCAAGAACTATTTAACATAACAAACACGAGAGCAAAACTAGTAGAATAGGTCCCGCTTACTATTTGTTCACCAAAATCAACCACAACATTGTTTGCTGGTATGCCTTTCGCAAATATGGTTACTACCACTTCATCTGGTTTCTGATAAAATTCATGTCTGCAATTTACATTGAGAGAAAATCAAACTAAGAAGAACACAACACATGGCCTGGGTACACCAAGTCATAAAGATCAGTACAAGTTCTGCCATAACTTATCTTATCCCTCAAAATATAATGAAAAATTCCATCAGTGGAACTTTATGAATCTCATTATAACTCTCACGGAGTTACGAGAAGAAATGAATTGTTCAGTAAAGGCAATTTTCAGCAATTGTCGAGGCTCTTCATATTAGATTAAAGCTTTCAAGAACCAAAAGAGTTCAAGTAATTTCGAAACATAAAGTTATATTGTATGTGGTCCCAAATTACATTCCAATTCTGGGGGTATGGGCTCGATTCTGAAGCCTGGAAGCTTTTCCTCATAGAGGGTCCAAATCAAACGGTTTGAATCTCTTTTAAAATGCATCCCATCCATGCCAAATGAGAACTATTACATCATCGTGAGCCGTGCTGAATTCCTCTTAATAACTTCTGGCTCTTACTGACTTGAAAAACTGACACAGACAAATTTTAGGGTTGTATGCTTTCCTACTCATCCATTGAGTACATCATTTAACTATTTCATGTAGACAGCTCAAGAAATTTTGACAAAACAAGAAGTATCTGATGAAAATCCCCAATCAGCCTAACAAAGGACATTTTTGGGTGCTTTTAGTTACAAAAAGTAATAATGTGCCCAAAAAATATTGCGACACAAATTTTACATTAACAACTTCACAAATCACACCAAATTACCTGTACTTTGGTTTAGCAGATGACACTGTTGTTCCTTGACTGGACAAACCAGTGATCGGTGGCAAATTATTCTGAGTCACCACAACTGTAGAAGCTTTGCCAACCAATGGAGGCAGCTCTGCAGCTTCCTCTGAAAAAAGCAACAAAAATAAATCCAAAAAGAGAACAAGGCGTATGTAGAGAACCTCACCCTATTATCCTATTCTCATTCCACAAGAAGACAACTCTCCACTAAGTATATAATTTCAGTCACATCTCAGGCATTTCATAAAAGCTATATAGAGCTCCACTGCACCATGAATCATGATTCACAGAACGAAAACTTTTTCAAAACTAATTTTCAGACACTGCAAACGACATAGAAAATATTTAAAACAATAAACTGAAAGATCCAATCACACACAACTGAAGGTGTCTCAGAAATGGAATCTAAATGAGCTATAAATCCCAACAGATTTGATCTCCAAGTGATGAGCAAAGACTCAATATCCCATGCCACAAACATATCACACGCAACAAAGGAAAATATATGGAAGCCAACCAAACAACTATGTGAAACCATAAAAGAAGAAGCTTAAATTGACAAATCAAATTAAAAAATTACTTAAGAAATAAATAAAAATTAGTTAAAGACAAATTATGTGGAACAATAAAAACAAAATTACAGTTTATTACAAACAAATAAATTACGCTTATCATCAAGATTGAGCTGATAAAAGACAAGAAGTCACAATTACAAAGACACAGATATCACATAGAAGATATTGATTCTAAGCACAAGTAGGTAACCTGCTGCGCGTTCATCACATTCTTTGATCAAATTGGCAAATCTGGAATCTCCAGGTGCTAAAGAAGCACCAGTTTCCAAGGCTGTCTTAGCTGTCTGGTACTCTTCAAGCTTGATACATGCCATGCTGTAAGCAGAACATCAATGAAAAACTAAGAAACAGAATTTGGTAGCAGGAAACTGAAAGTAAAATGTAGCATTCTACTTATCTAATTATCTTCCAGTTTTTTCATTTTCATGAGTACAATTTATCAATGAAGAGTTCAACTATTTAAAAGAAAGTAGACCTACGATTGCGGATCCTATGAGTGCAGTGTAGCAAAAATAGACCTTTTTGTTGTTATTTTGCGCGTGTGTGCATAAACAGGCAATGATGAATGTCACTAGGTCATATCTATCAAATTAACCCCAAAAATTAATAATACAGAGTTTTGTACGGCAACGTGAGGGGCATTTGGTAATGAATCGACTCGGTCACATCGAAGGGCTTCATTGGGTTGGAGTATCTTGTGATAAGATTTCAGGTCCTTAGCTTTTAATTCTCAGTTGTTCTAAATGCAGTACAAGGTTTCCTTATTAAACAAAAAATCATGATTCTTAATGAACACAAGGATTTGAAATCCTTGATTTTGTTGAGAAGTTTGGCATATTTGAGATCCCTGGATTGGAAACTAAGTTTCAGATTCAGTTTTAAAAGTTACATAATTCAGATCCATGGATTAAAACTAGCTATTCCAAACTTATGACAAAATCCTTGAGCTGTAAAAGAACTCACCCTTTACGCAGATACGCTTTCGCCATAGAAGGATTCAATTCGATTGCTTTATTTGCATCAGCAACAGCATCTGCTCATCAAAGATTTCCAGAAGATTACTAACAATGAACTAACCTCATTGCATGTCGAGAAAATCAAAGCAAACTCCCTAAATAATAAACAACAATAAGACCACAGGAAACAACATCATAGAACCCCAGCACAACGGATTCTCCGATGATATTCGGCCTCAGAGGCACCTTAACACCAACGGAGCACTTGCAGTCATGCTATTCAATCCTTAAGACTTAGAGATGGAATATATTTTCAAGTCCATAAGCCCTTTCTACATATTTAAACACATGGTGAACTCCATTTCTTTATAACAAGTATCCAAAGCAAGTATTTTCTAATCTCAATAGTGAACAGAAGTCATAACTACCAATAAACGCAACACACACAAGCCATGTTTGCCAAGAAAATCATCTCAAGCCGCTTAGACCATTAATTCGTACAGAAACATCATAGTTAGCATCAATACTAAGCTCTTTTTTTTCTCTTACCAGTGAAGTTTCGGAGTTTAATGTTGGCCTGAGCGCGGTCGACGACGAGGTCGGCGTTGTTAGGGCTCAGAGCAATCGCTTGAGAGTAGAGGTCAACGGCTAGTTCGAAGTGGTCATCGATGAAG